>JASJET010000137.1:7300000-7900000 GCA_034092305.1 Diaprepes abbreviatus
AAAACTTACATACTTGACGAATTGAGAACCGCCTTCTTTTAAAAGACAGTTAGAAACAATAGAAAATATATACCTATATTTTTAAATTTAAATCCCAGCCTTAGTTATTTACTTTCGAAAGCCGTCTGGCCGTATATATTATTTAAAATGGGTACTGAACTTCCCAACAGATTTGATAAATATAGGTATATTTTTATAAAATCATGATATATTTGGTATAGAAAAAAAATAATTTTTTGTTGCAGGAATATAAAATGGAGAAGATTCTGCATCCAACGATATGAATAACTTGGATCAAGTATCATCTGAAGGTTAAAGATGTCTCTTTAGTGAATCAGTAAGTAACAGGAAGAGTGATGGTTTCAATTCACATCAAAAAACAGAAGCTTAGCAAAAATTTCTAATACATATTACGCAGGACTATTGCAAGAAAGCAGTAGAACACACGGATAAATGATCCTGGTCTGGTAGGATAGAAAAAAGATACTGGATGTTTAAGTGGAACCACTAGTTATTTAGATTTCAGAAGATCGTTAATACACTTTAAATGGATTTGATGGCTCAGTATTTAAATAGTTTTACGACTACTTTTAATCATTTATTTTGTTTTATTATTTAGTTACCATTTTTTAATTCTATATTAAGTTTTTTAGATAAATATCTCTTATAAGTTAACGGATATTGTCCTACGTTTAGTTTGGGTACTTAATTTTCCATCTTGATTCGACTTTAATGTTTTGCTTGATTCATTAGTTTTCTTTTTTCTTCTTCAAAGCAATGTATTAAATTATAATTAATGTTATATCTCTATTAATCTAATTTTCTGTTTATCTTATTTTTTTAGTTTATCAATTTTACAAAATAATCTAAATTCATCTGACAATATCCTCCAAAAATACGAATGTACCTCCATGAAACTAATTTCAGAAAGAGGCGTTTTAATACCGAGGGCCCGCCATTTTTATTATTTTCATATAAACCGAAAAATCAGATGTACATATATTATCATACATCTAGAAATACTTTAGTAACCTCTAATTCTATTAATCTGATTTTTTAGCAACTTTTTAAAATTTGCAAGAAGTTAAATATTAAAGTATCAGTTCATATCGAAAAATACTATCAAATGAATTCTTTCTTAATTGAAGACAATTTGCAAGTGATTTAAAACTCTGGATTAAAGTTTCTTGAAAAATTCAAATGAAACATGCTCTGTTTTATATTTAATTTGGAAAGGTAAACTAATATTCTCATGTTTTAATTAAGTATTTCCTCTATCTAAATTTACTACTTACTGAGAAATTTGTCGAATTATAAACAAAAATGTTAGACTATTGTACTTACAACCTTTCATTTACTATTTTCAAAAAAACATCCGTTATATTATCTTATTTTTGGACATTTCTCTTTTTAAACATTGATGGAATGTGGGTTGTTGGAGTCTGTATAAAGTTAATGAAGATTTATGGATATTTTTCTAGAAGTCGAACCCTTCCAAATTTCATTTTATGACAGGAAATTAAACTTATTCATACCAGGATACAACATTATAAAACTAGTGGATTTTAAAATGGAGAATGCTTAATGAAACTAAAAGAACATTAGTGGAAGTATCCATATATTCTTATTAAAGTTGTGTAGCCATTTTTGGAAATGCAAAATGGTGAATAAACTTCGCAATGGATTTGATAAAAAAATATTTTTTTAAAACGGGTATATTTCGCATAAAAAACATTCATTTTTTATTACCTTAATAGAAAATGGGAAAAATTTTGTTTATGACAGTATAAATAACAGGGGTAAAATATGCTGTTCCATTGAATTAGTAAAAAATCAGCCCTTATTTGGAAAAAGGCATTATCGAAGACAACTTAAAGCATAAAATTAGCAGGAAATGAAATAGGTTATCTCATGGTAACCTCGAGGTTAACCTTAGAAGTGACACTTAAGGTCGTTCCAAAGCCAAATTGAATTTTTTATTGGTAACACCTAATTTTATTGCAGAACTTTTAGGCAAAATTTCGCATCCAGCAATATAAGCAACAAAATTTATAAAAGTTATAGAAAGTTATGATCTCGAGGTTGACCTGACACCGTTATTTTAGAGTTAGGTTGTTTTTTTGGTGGGAACGCATACATTTCTTGCAGAAATGAAAACTGGTGGAAATTTGAAATTTATAATTTGAAATATTTCCTCGACATATATATATATATATATATATATATATATATATATATATATATATATATATATATATATATAGTAAATGCAAACTTCGTTCCATCACATCCTCTCCGTGTTGGAGGTTGCACAATTTGAATAAATTACTACACAACACTTTTTATCCTTATCCACCACCATCGAAATGATGGCCTATCTGTATCATCGTACCGAGAACAAAGTCAAAAATTACCCTCCCCGCCACAGTGATACGGCAAAGGTACATGTACAACGGCATAATGTGGATATATCCACTGCTATTGCATCTCACACGGAGGAATCTGTGAAAGCCCCATAAACATATATATATATATATATATATATATATATATATATATATATATATATATATATATACAAGAATAAATTACGGCAAACCAAATTTTCTCTTTTTGATGGTTTGATAACAAGCTAAAACGACTATTTTATTCTTATATATTTAAAGTTCAAAACTTGTTGAACTTTTTAGTCTTTAATGTCAACTTAGAACAGTTTTAAAATTTTACCATTGTAAGGGTGTATTATTTTAATAATGTTAATGTGTATTTTGTTTTGAATGTTTTAATTTTAATTTGGTTAGACTTTTAATTGTATATGTGACTTGTTCTGTGTGGAGGCTACGCGGGAGTTGGAGACTGTTCTCCAAATGGCAGGGTTAAGGTGTGCCCTTTGACGAGGTTTGAGCCCTGAGGATGGTCCCAGTAAGACCGAAAGCGCTTGACCGATAATAATAATATAATATACAATGAAATACACAATCTGTCTATTTCTTGATTTCTTCAGTGTATAACCTGTTAATAACTTATTTAGTTTTAAAATTAGACCATGTCAAGGAGAGGACAAACTAGTGGACAAGCTTTCAAATCTGACTAACAATAAAGCAACTAACTTCACATAGAACAGATAGTAACACGAAAATCCTTTAGGCTGCAGTGTAAGGACTCTTCACCTTGCTACACTATTCAATCAATTAATCAAAATATTAATTAATGAGTTTGAAGGAGGAGGTGAAAATTTTAAATAAAATATTACAGAAGTTATCGTATTTGCAGGAAACAAACTGTTTGTAAATATTCTTATCTTCTTATTGCTTGAAAGAATAATACATATAAACCACTATTTAAATACGGCAGAAATATTTCTTTATTTTTACTGAAATTTTCGTTTTTAAAAATTTCGCACTACTCCGGCAATTGTATAGATGTCGTCTGACTGACGATATTTTTCAGTTTGGCATCAAAGTCGGCAGGTTTTTAATATCCTACTGACATACTTTCTCATTTATATTTTATGTATCAGTAGTTTCCTGCATATATTGCTCTTGGCTCCATACAGCTCCACTGGCGAAACAATAAGGTGGGCGAAACGGATATGGAGAGAGGATCAGAGTTGTATTTGTAAGAAACAAACTGTATGTATATATTCTTTTCTTTTCTCTGCTTGAAGGGATAATATATATAAACAACTATTTAAATACGGCAGACAGATTTCTTCATTTCTTATTTAAATTTTGATTTTTAAAAATTTCGCACAACTCCGGTGATTGTATAGATGTCGTTTGACTGGCGATATTTTTTAGTCTGGTATCGAAGCCGGCAGGTTTTTATATCCTACTGACATACTTTGAAATTCATATTTGATGTAGCAGTTGTTTCCTGCGAATATATCTAAAATTTTACAAACTATAAAAGTAAATTGAAATTAACTCTCTATAATATCATCAAAATTTCCTTTGTCACGTCATGACTTCTTCTAAATTAAGTATTTCTTAGCTGCAACATCACATTGTGGCCTTATCTAGGACTTTTCTATGATATTCTTGTGAACCGCCACTGCCTCACAATCTTAAACAGCCTTTTGTTATCTAACATTTCTAAAAGGGGTTTTTCAGTTAACTCGTCATTCAAAAACTTCAGTGATTTGTAGGTACTTTTGTTAAATTTCAGTAAGAGCGTCCATTAAAGATAATTGGCTGTAAAATACAACTACATTAAGTACATGATATCGTAAATTAAACCGTGAAGTTTCTCAATACTTATAGATTTCCGGGAAAAATTATACGAACCATGGATAAAATTTTAAAATATTCTTCAATATAGGAGAAATACAGCAAATATTTTAAATAATTCTTTTTTGTCTTCCGTAGTCTGCTAAGAATACTTATAGCTTTGTCAGATCCGTCCATTCATATGTCTGTATATTCCAGCCCTATAAACTCGTCAGTTTTAATATTTTGCAATGAAACTTGTAGGAACATATTTTACTTTCATTTAGGATACCGCCCTCTGTATGAAGAGTGAAAATGGAAACATTTTTTTTTTTATTTTATATTTATTGTGTATACTATAAGGATATTTCTTCACTTTGTGGCTTCTTTCACGAAATCTGACCCTCCAAAAGGATTTTTAAAATATCTTTCATCTCTGATTTAATAATGATAAATTTTAAAGATCTGAAAAATATGGCATAATAGAATTTGTGGTAAAGCGGAGCTAGTTGAGCATAGGAGTAACTTGGGCAATCGATACTTCTTGAAAACTATATACCGCAGCCTGACTCATCAAACTGTGAGAAGTAGCGGTGGCGAGAGGGGAACTAACCATACTACCGCCAGTAACGACTGAGTAAAATACGCTCACCCTTTATTTGTTTTACGACAAAATTAGAAAATTAGTTTCGGTTCATATTTCTTTTGTACATAATAAAAATCATCCATTTTCGATCAAGTAAGTGTAAAACTTTCATAAATATATTATATTTATGATATCTAGAAAGGATTTAGTTCTTATTCAAACTATTTTTTCATAATATGTTTCAAATATTAGAGATAGTTCGGAAATTGTTGCTCAACTTACCCCACGACGCAAAATAAAAGCAATATATGTTTTTTTTTTATTTTAGGAGGCGGACATATAAAAGAAAGACCACAAGAGATTATATTTCTAGTCAATATTTAAATTATGCAGCAAATGCTGCGAACGAAGGCGAAAAAGTAAATGCTGCCGCTCACGATTCGATATTAAACAGATGACCTTAACAAAATTTGTAAAGAAATTGCGGTTTGAAAGAGGTACTCCATCAATGGGTATTTCATTTAGAACAAGACGATTTAAAAAAATACTTGTTACAAATGGCATTGATCTTCCATGGATATTCCTCGAGAAACGTTCGTAGCCCTGTCTATGAGTGTACTGTTAAATTCTACATTAAAATTCCAGTGACCTGGAATACAAACAAGATGATCGGGGAAGGGTAGCTTATGATGATTTTAAAACAGAATTTTGAGTTATCTATTCGAAAGCCAGAATCCACCAAACTTGGTAGGGCAACACCGTTTAATGCTCAAAACGTTAAAGTTTTTTGATAAATATCGTTATACTGCGTTACAAATATGGAATGTGCATGAAACACAAGTGTCTACTGTGTTGAAGCCAAATAAAATGGTAGCTGCCAAGGGTAAACCTAGCACCACCGCTATGATATCTGGCGAATGAGGTACTAACCTTATAATGGTAACTGCTGTATTTGCTTTGGAAACACAGCACCTCTTATGTTTGAATTTCCTCGCAAAAATTTCTGGAGCCACTTCATTAGTGGTGGTCCCTCTGACTGTAATGGGAGTGGACGGATCATAGAAGAAAAATTATTTCAGTTTATAAAACATTCTATTCTCACTTTACGTAAAGATACTAAATTTTGCTGAAGAGAACGGCAGCGTCAGCCATAAATTACACACATGTACATGCGTCAGAATTTGGGAATTTCAAGAAGTATTACGCTTCTTCACATGATACTTGGGTACGCAATTACCTGAGAATGAAAACAACCATCTATGATATACCAAAAAATTGTTGCAGATTCACTGCCCTTAGCTCAAAGAAACAGAAACATCATGAATGGTTTTCAAAAGACGGGTATCTTCCCATTTAATGCGCACAATTTTAATGATGATGAATTTTCACCATTATTTGTAACGAAATGACTATATTACGAATTTATCTAGATGGAAAAAGATCCTCCAGATAAAGCTATAATGCTTGCTACGGAACCCGATAGTGCTACAGCCAACCTGAAGAAAAAGCTGATACAAGCTACAAAGAACACCTGCAGCTCGATCCACATCAGAGATTTTCTCCTGAAATTGTTCGACCATACCCAAAGTACAACCATAGTTTGGTGTTTTAAGTTACATTAAGATCTAAATAGATAGCGTGGAACTATTATTAAGGTGTATGTTCTAGAGCCGATAATTACTATTTATTTATGATTATCGATTTTTTTTTCAATTTTCTTCGTTTTCGATAGCTGTTATCTTGTAAATGCTTTAATATTCTTATAATAGTGAGGCTTAATTTTGAGCTTAACTTTTCTATTTCTTGTGAAATTTAATATATTTTGTTAGGTATTTGCTCTTCGGACGTATCACGATAGCCCCATTCTATAGGTTAATTAACTTATTAATGCACATGAAGTATTTCTGAATTGTATTTAATCTCTGGGCTCCATTCTGGATTTGAATTTGGCGAAATAAGAGTTATATAGCATCGAAATGTGTTGACTTCCAGTTTTATTCCAGTTTTTTTTTATGTGCACAATTGCAATATTTAGGTGCTTGAGAAGACCAAATGAAGTAAAAATTAGATATTATTTCAGCTTATTTAATTTTATTTAATTAAAAAGTCAGTATTAGAATCATTTGCAACTAGGTTTTGATGCAGTAGCGTCCTGAATAACCCAATCCTGCTTTCCGGCATAGGGGTTAGCTCGGTATTTTTACTCGCTGGAGCTGCTAGTAGCTTTCCACTATACTATGGTGATTTGATATAAATTAACTTGTGTTTTCACTTTATTGTGAGATATTGCGCATTCTTTAAAAACCATCTTAGCAAATTGGCCTCCAGCGTCCTGAGATCAAGATCAAGGTTCTCATGCTCAGGAATACAGAGCGGAACACTACGCCATACCATCTAGAAGACGCCAAACGTTTGTGCAGCCAGATTTTGCCTTTGTTGCTAAATCAGAAGAAACACAACCTAAGCATTCGATTGTCAATGAAGTCAGACACAGAGACCTACCTACATTTAATAGTCGAAGAGAGGTCACCTGTTGGAATTGTCAGAAAACTAACCATCTTAATAAAGATGAAAAAGAGCTCTAGGAAAACATATATATCTTGTGACACTCCGAATGTTACGGTGAGATTTCTTCCAAAGTGTTCTAATTCGGGAAACGTATCCCGGGAGAATCTATAAAGGGTCGAAAATATCTCCCAGCCTTCCTTCTACACCGAATGATGACTCAAGTTTTCCCGCTAAAATATTACTGGAATAAATTATAGGCCATGCGCAAGGAGACTAGCGTCCATATTTGGGAGTTGGGTATACCTATTCGAAGATTATTGGATTCCGACGCTACTAGCACCATCGTCAGACTACCTGAATACGAAATGCTACAGCGATTGAGCATATGGCTAATAAAGACATCAACAAATTTTACAGTTGCCAACGAACAGAGCTGCACTTCTATAGGTCGTATGCAATTACTCTTCAACTTAATGGGTAAGACTAGAATGATTGACGTCCTTGTAATTCCTAAACTTGCTCACACGTTCATCTTAGGCGCTGATTTTTTAAAAAACCATGGAGATTCTCCTAGACTTGAAGCAAGATGTTTGGCCTTTTGCAGTTAAGCCAAGTTCTACGTATTTGGGAAACACTCGCTTACTAATGAACAACACAAGGCACTGGACAGCTTAATTAAAGGAAAACTAGATAAAATACGTTTTGGCTGTTGTACAGTAGCTGAGCACGTGCGTAAAGAGAACGACAGCTTTAGATTTTACATGGACTTCAGGAAAATTTAAGTCACGAAGAAGGACGCCTATCCCATATTGTTCATATTAGCTATCTTAGATCGTCTCAGAGATGCCAAATAATTAAATCCCATTGACATCAATTCTGGACTGTTCCCTTAAGCAAGTCCTCACGTGAGTACACTGTATTCACCGGCCCAGGAAGCAGTCTATATCAGTTTCGCCGTATGCTGTTTGGTTTGTCCAATGCTCCAGAAAATTTACAACTTATAGTGGACACCGTTCTCGTCGCAAATCTCGAATCTTTAGTGATAAGTTTACCTAGACATCATCCTTATTCCCAGAATTTTAATGAGCACCTACGACTTTTGACTTAGTCCTTGATAAGTCGGTTGAAGCAGGTTTGGTTTTTTTCCTAGATAAATGCAAGTTTTGCGGGCCAGAGTTAAAATATTAAAGCTATGTGTTTAACAAACAAAGACTTTGACCAGATCCAGAGAAAGTAGAAGCCGTCGTAAATAAACCTCCTCTTCGCAATGTTCAGAAATTACTCCGTACCTAATTTCTCATCCACATTAGCTTCACTTACCAACCTTATAAAGAAGAACGTTACATGGTCTTGGACTTCCGACTGTGACAGAGCTTTTAAATCCATCAAGGAGTCCCTAGTTTCCACACCAATACTCACTTATCCATACTTCAACACTCCTTTTGTTTTGCAAACGGATGCTAGTGCCTATGGACTAGACCTTGACTTGACTCAAATGTTTGGATGACAGGGAGAAAGTAATATGCTTCCTATAACGTTCATCCGCTAAACAGGAAATGAAACTCACTGTAACAGACAAGGAAAGCAAGCAGCTACTTGGAGGAATACATTTCACTGTAATTACCGATCATAATTTTTTAATGTGGTTACATAGGCTTAAAGATTCTTAGGCTCAACATGATGGACACTGAGCTTTCCATCATACAATTTTACCTTCGAGCAACGTGCTGGAAAAAAAAATACTGTTGCTGATTTTCTATCTCGTTCAGTTGCAATGAAAGCGATTTTTCCCTCTTTACGACAAATGATAAGTAGTTTATAAATATATTCACGGGACTGGAACAGCATCCTGAGAAGTTCCCAAGTTGGCATATAGAAAACAACCTACTCTACAAAGATCGAGTCCTCTCAAATTTTGCCGCTTCACAAAGTGCGTGTAAAATAGTAGTTCCCAAGGATAAGAGGAAAGAAGTTGATATTCCTGCTTCAGTTCATATCGACATGTTCAAGACATTTTGGAAAGCTTACAAACGTTATTACTGGCCGAAAATAAAGCACAACATTATAAAATATGTGAAGTCATGTCAAGTTAGCGCTCAGCAGAAGGTAGAACAAAAGCCTCCAGCAGGATTGATGGGAGATCCATCTGTTATGGATAAACCTTGGCAATATATTAGCCTGGATTATGCAGGACCATTACCAAGACGAAGATTAAGAAACAGCTATATTTTGGTAGTTAATGACTATTTTACCAAGTTCACATTTTTATTTCCTTCTCGAGATTGATTTGAGCCTAAAGGACTACGCTGGGAAGAGACAACCTCTATTTCAAAAACTGTACAATAAAGTTAAAGCAAACATAACTTCCCCTTCGTTACAAGAATCAAAAGCATTGTAAACTGCGCAGAAGATCTTCGCCAGGACAAACTATTTGGCGTAAGAACAAAGTCCTTTCTGGGGCTGTTAACTTTTTTAGTGACAAATTAGCTCCCTCTTATGTAGGTCCTTTTGTCATAAAAAGCAAAACGGGTTTATGCACGTATGAATGGCAAGACGCATCAGGGTAAAGCAAAGGGAACTGGCATGTACAAGACCTCAAGCCGTACCATCCATCATATCCTAATGCGACACATTCTGAGTAATTAATCATCCTTAACATTAGTTTTATTGCTTATTTTACTGCGAACCTTTATTCTTAACTTTTCGTATTTTAGTGTTCTACCTTTTTTTTCCTGCTCTGCAGGATGGGCAACTGGTTGTGTGGGTCTTCGACTTGGTGCGAAACTTGTTCGGCGGTTCATGCTCAGTTGATAAAAAAATAGTCTTACACAGAGTACAGGGTGAGTCAACGATTGGATGAAGTAGGTTTGTGCCTTTTCGGTGAAATTAACAAAGAAACTATATTTATTGTTTGATACAGTTTATTTTTACGCAGATTTTAAAAATATTTAGGACTCTACAGGGTGAGCCAAAAAACTAGGACAGCATAAAGTTGTATTTTTTTACATAGAACACCCTATATACGAATCGTATTTTCGATTTAGCTTATAATTTTAAATCTTTTTTTTAAGGGTTTACTATAACAAAACTTTATAGTTTCTGAGATAATTAAGTTTAAAAAAAAAGTCACATTTTCAAGCATCAATTCAATATATTCAAATTTGGAATTTAGCAAGGCCAAGGACAAGTTAATATAATTTTTACCTAATATTTGCAATAAAAGCTACAGGGTGTTGAACACATCGGCTCAAATTTGAACAAGTTTAAATGAATAAATATCTTTTTTTTTTAAATGGTACACCCTGTATATTTTCATGCTATTTAATAGAGTAATAAAAACCCTAAAAGTTTTGTTCAATATATCCTATACCTATTTATAATAGTTTTTGAGATATTTCAGTTTTTCTTATTTTCCACACTTTTTTACAGAAATAGTCTTCATTATCATAGTAGCCATGTAAAATAATAAAAAGAAACTACAGAAACAAACAGAATGTGGTTAAATATGATGAAATACATTATTCGTTATATTACAACGGCAATAGTTTAATTAAACATAATGTGAAAAAATTAACACAACAATAACGACAAGGCAAATACATATTTACTTTTATACTAAATTGAAACAAAAAAAATACCTATTAAATACTGAGATTAATTATTTCTTTTTAATAAGTGTTCGAGTAAACGACCCTCTTGTGCAATACACAAATTTAGTCTTTTTTGCAGATTTTCTCGGACCCTGGACAAAATTAGTGGCGTTATTGTTCTACAGGTATCCCTAATCCTGTTTCGCATATTTTCCACTGTTGTTGGTGGATTAACATACACCTTATTTTTAATATAACCCCATAGGAAGAAATCTAATGGGATGATGTCGCAAGACCTTGTTGGCCACTCAATGAAACCCCCACGTCCAATCCATTTTTGCGGATATCGTTGGTCCAAAAACGCACGAACTTCACGATGGTAATGCGGAGGCGCACCATCGTGCTGGAACCACATACTGTCGAGCTCATCCCTATCGAGACCTTGAAGCAGTTGGGGTAGTTCTTCTTGTAGAAAGTTCAGGTAACTATGGCCATTTAGTGGTTCATTAAAAAAGTGGGGTCCAATAATTCGATTATGATGAATACCACATCAAACTTTTAATGACCAGTGGTTTTGATGTTGCACCTCTCTAATCCAAAATGGGTTTTCTGTGGCATAAAAATGCATATTGCGTCTATTTACGGCACCGTTACTTCTAAAAGTAGCTTCATCACTAAACATTACCTTGCATAATAAATTTGGATTTAATTGAATCTCCGCATTTATTGTACGACAAAAGTTTACACGACTTTCAAAATCCTGTCCATGCAATTCTTGGTGTAATTCCATGTGATATGGATGATACCTATATTTCTTGGTAGTACGATTAGCGGTAGATTGTGATGTTTCACATAATGCTGCTAATTAACAGCTACCAATATAAGGATTTTCCTGAACATTTAACAATACTTGTAGTTCTTTTTCTTCATTAGTTACTGGTTTGTTGACCACTTTAGGTTTTGGATAATCAACAGTACCAGAAGAATCAAATCTTTGCATTAAGTTTTGAAAAGTATGGGTATTAGGCTGGCGTCGATCAGGATACTTCATTTTGTAAATTCTTTGAGCAAGAAGGCAATTTTTTTGAGCCTCTCCTATTGTATAAATCATATCTGTTAACTCATTCTTTGGAAAATTCATTTTACAATATAAGATGAATGCAAAAAAAAACAAACTACACTACATAAAAACCAAAAGAGGCGATTGCGGTTATAAATTTGACATACATAAAAATGTTCTTTTACATTGTTTTTGCCATGGCCACTATGATAATGAAGACTATTTCTTTAAAAAAGTGTGGAAAATAAGAAAAACTGAAATATCTCAAAAACTATTATAAATAGGTATAGGATATATTGAACAAAACTTTTAGGGTTTTTATTACTCTATTAAATAACATGAAAATATACAGGGTGTTCCATTTAAAAAAAAAGATATTTATTCATTTAAACTTGTTCAAATTTGAGCCGATGTGTTCAACACCCTGTAGCTTTTATTGCAAATATTAGGTAAAAATTATGTTAACTTGTCCTTGGCCTTGCTAAATTCCAAATTTGAATATATTTGTCACAAAATTGAAAACGTTATTTAGGATTGAATTGATGCTTGAAAATGTGACTTTTTTTCTTTAAACTTAATTATCTCAGAAACTATAAAGTTTTGTTATAGAAAACTCTTAATAAAAAAGATTTGAAATTATAAGCTAAATCGAAAATATGATTCGTATATAGGGTGTTCTATTTAAAAAAATACAACTTTATGCTGTCCTAGTTTTTTGGCTCACCCTGTAGAGTCCTAAATATTTTTAAAATCTGCGTAAAAATAAACTGTATCAAACAATAATTATAGTTTCTTTGTAAATTTCACCGAAAAGGTACAAACCTACTTCATCCAATCGTTGACTCGCCCTGTACTAGTGAAGGTAAAAGTCCTCCAAATGTTGTGGTAAAGTTGACGTTCAATTGCTTTACTTCTGTTGCTTTAGTCATCGTATTTCTTTCTTCTTTTTTTTTATTCATTCAGTCAGTAATCTTGGCGGTGATTTGTATTTTCTTTATCGTTACCTTATACCCTCAATTCTCTGGTATGTTATCTTATTGATCGTATGATGTTTATTTATCTCTATCATTCTCTAAACGGGTTGGGGCTCGATCTCTAGTCGGGGACAATGTACGTCTTTTTGCTGTGGCTAATTTTAAATTCCTTGAATATGACCCTTATCTTATATTGAATGTTGATTTTTACTACATTGATTTTGACTTTTACCTTGTCCGTTAGGACTTTTATTTTGAATTTCTTATTTTGCGTTTATGTTTTGTCCGTGAGGATATTATCTTGTTTGTCAGGACTTTTAGTTTGAGTTTTCCGCGTTGCACCTTTACTTTTTATCCATCAGGACGCTTATTTTAGATTACTTGATTTTCGCTTTTGTTTTGCCTTACTTTTTGCCCATCAGGATATTTACCTTTATTATTAATTATTACTGGAATTTTGTCTTTTGTCCGTCGGGACGTTTACCTTGAATTTGTTGATTATAACTTTTATCGTAGTAACTGTCTGTTTAGACGTTTCTTGGAACTACCGATTGTGACCATTTTACTTTCTTGTCTTATTAGACTTTACCTTGCAGCTCTTTTATTTTTATTGTCACAGGCTGCCTGATATTGGGTACTACTGGATACCGCTTAGCGCCTTCTAGTTTTCCAGGGGGGCAAGTCAGTTGGAAGGGTTGAGAATGGAAGACGAAAGTCTGAATCCCTGGGAGCTATTTTCTTGTAAGTAAATCACTGTTGGCTGGCCAGTAAGCCAGGGGAGGGCCAAGTTACTGTGTTCCGCCTCAGCTCCAGTTGATTCGTTTGTTGCGACAGGTCAGTGGTAGTGACAACATGCGAAACACCCTATTTAACTTTTTTGTTTACAGTTGGGGTCTGCAGTGTGTTGGGGTAAAATATAACGAATCTTGAAATTTGGTGGGTGCATATAACTCACTCCCTTATGTTTGGTAGAATATCTGGGCGGTTTCTTTCTCTTCTTACTTTTTTGCTAGCTGGTTTTCTTTTCCTTTTAGGTTATATGCCCTCTGAGTTCCTTCCTGCAGGACGCTTAGAGGGTTTCTTGGGAGCAGCTAGTGCAAGGCTAGCACTCAACGTTTTCCAGATTTTTCCGGGTGTCACGCAATGCTAGCTGACGTGCCTGTCTCAGATCGAAAGAGTGCTATGCACCTCGCTACACTGGATGGCTCCATGGAAATCGCCTTGTTTCAGAGAGACCAAGGAGATATATGTTTTTTTGAGTTGATTTTATTTTTGTGTTATAACTAATTAACTTATCTTGCCTTGATCGGCTCACCCTGTTGATATGATTGGTTCTACCTTTATTTGATAATTACTTAACCTTACTAAGTTTGTTGTTTATAACTTTACTTAATAACATATAGTTTCAATCTAGTTAGTGAATATTACCTATTGTATTTTTCAGCGTCGGTTAATTTTTTTGAGAAAATTACCATTCTCCTGAAGAAAAGGGGGAGCTGTCACGGTTTAAATTTTATCCTAAGTTCGCTACAGCTAATTTCATTAATTTTAACCTTATTATTGCAAATACTCACGTTATCGGCATTGCAATATCATTTTTCATTAAGCATTTCTCATGTATCCTTCGAATAAGAGCATACTATTCATTGAATTTTTGATTTTCGATGTTACGAGCACTCCTAGCTCTATTTTTTTGCAAGTTTTCTTCCCAACTCGATTGTTTTCTTTATTATTCTGTAACTTGCCTCTACTTTTAAACTACAAAATACAGCACAGAGTTAACTTTTATTTTTAGCCTGATTCATAAAATCATTGACTGTACGACATTGTACTATGTTGTTTTCATTTAGATGAGGATTTTGAATTTACCTTTTTGTTGATAAATATCGAGTTCCTTGCCTGCTTTTTGAGTGAATTTCTTACTTTTATCCTTTCTTATGGCAGTTTTCCTGATTTTATTTTGAATCATTTCATCGATTTTATTTACATTTTGTTTGAGGTTCGATTATGAGTTACTTTTGAGTGGGCAATTTACACCACGAACCATTATTCTTTGGTGGTTTTATGTTGGGTTACTGTTTCTGTTTCGTAATTTTTGAAGGAAGTTTGAACGAGTTATTTACTCTGTATCTGTAATGACTGGCAACAAATTTATATTTCTGAATTTAAACATAAAAATTATCGATGGCTTTCTTATTGGATGTTGAACCGAAAATGTAAACGATTGATGAATTAGGTTACGTAGCAAATCTATTTAAGCTCACTTTTGTTGCTACAAATCAGTTTTATACTGCTGTTTCTGTTAAGTTTATACCCCCCTAAAATTCCTTTTAATATCTAGAAAGAAGAAGCGTGTTGCGTAAACTTGGGGCTTATATATAAAATAGAGGATAAATGGATTTCATTTTCACATTTTCCTATTAGAATCTGCTCAAAGGAGACTGAATATTTTCATTTCGTTTGATTTGTAGCCTCTTGCTGGATGTTGAGTTGAAATTTTGTTTGGATTGTTCCGTTAACAGTGTAGTGTTGTTTGGTTTTAGTATTTTTTTCATCGTTTTATCGAAAAAAAAACCTGGAAACAGGGATTTTGTTAGTTTTAGCATGTTTTTGACAAGGAATCCATCTAGGCCCCAAGAAACAGGTAAGGGCTATAAAATTGCCATTTACTGAAACAATCCTATTTCTCAGCAATTTTTATTTTTGGATTTCATGTGATCTCCTTAATGCGATATTTGATATACTGACATATGCAGATAATTTATGAAAACTTTTTTGGAATTGTTAAACGATATTATTTACAAAAAAAACAGTGATCGCCAAACTCGTTACATATATTTTTGAACTATACCGTATTCAAACTATCATACCCATTCATACCATTTGTAGATATTGCCACTAGTTCCCTAAATGCTACAATCAAAGCAGTCGAGATCAATTTGATATCTTGAAAATATTAAATGTAGTATAAAAAATAAAAACTAAGAAAAGGACAATTTTTAATAATAATTACTAACACTTTTTGAGCTTTATAAAGTCTTTGATGGCCTGGCTTAAAAATAATCATTCGACTCCGTGCCAGACGTAAACAAATAATTTGGTTCTCTATTTTTTTGTTGCCGGTATCGTTTTCTTTTTCATGATCTAGTGAAAATTTTCGTAGCAATTTCATCGATAAACAAATCATATAAATCTTTATATAATAATTTTATCATAATAGCTAATTAAAGTGGAAATACACTCGTCAGAATGTTATGTTAGAAAACGTATGTTAAAACAAGTGATTTAGAGACCAATTTTTATCACATCTATAATTAATAAAGTAGTAATAATATACTGCCACTTCTGGTACAGGAACAAATCATTTAAAAATTTTTTCCAACAAATGTCTAATTATTAAATCAGCAAAAATGAGTAAGTTCTTGTAGATGATTCTAAATCACGTAGGATTTGATTGATTTTAGAAAATACTGAAAAAAAAAAACAGAAAAGTAAAACTTAGATTTACAGGCGCGGCGATGAACAATACTATACATACACATATGATAAGTATCAATTTTTTCATATTTTGCATATCTCTAGGAATCAACAAAATATAATTTTACTAGTTCTTGACATTAAACTCTTTTACATAATAATTTACATACATACAATATATTCTTTAAATAATAGAAAATTTGGTATACGAGTTTGTTGATTTCACGTAATGCTGATAAAAAATAACAGAAAACAAAACTTAAGTTCAAAGGCAGGCAATGTTAAACATGTAATAAGTATTTTTTTTTCATATTTCTTAAATGTCCACGAATCAATAAAACACAATTTTATGAGTACTTTATATTAAACTATTTTACATAAATCATTTTACATAAAATATGTTCTTTAAATAATAGAAGATCTGGTACAAGAAAAAAAAATAAATTTCTGCAAAGAACTGTCTAATTATTAGGTCAGCAGAATGAAGAAATTTTCGTTGGTGATTCTAAATTGCTTACGATTTTATTAATTTAACATAATGCTGTAAAAAAAAACAGAAACCTAAAACTTAAATGTCTACTAAGCAGCAAAATACAATTTTACGAGTACTTTATATTAAACTATTTTACATTAGATAGGTTCTTTAAATAATAGAAGATCATTTAATGGATGTCGCAACAAAAACCACAGAGATTTCAGCTACTTTTGTCCTCGAAAAGAGCATCCATTAGAGAAAATTGACCCTTTAATGCAGTCTAACAAAGTATGCTTTTGTACCATGTAAGAATATGAAGTTTAGTTTAATATTCTAACTAATATTTTACAGAGCCATTTTCATCGTGTTGTTGAGAAAGCTAAGAATTGGATTATTCGCATAATGACCCGATTTTTCTGGGTTATAGATTAATTTTAATTTTAAAACTCCATTTACTAATTGAATTATAGTGCTACTTGTTTGACTAATTATTATATAATTAATTAAGCATTTTCCTAGGAGATTAAATATAGTGCCTCAGTGATTTGTCAATATCATGTAATAATTTTAGCTTTAAGCTTGCGGAATGCAATTTTTGGCAACTAATAACTTATTAAGTGGTTTGACTAATGAATCATTAAGACCTTCTTCTCTAACATTTCTATTTTTAAAAATTTTCGAAAATAGTTCAACAATATTTCACATTTTTATTTTATCAATCCTATAGACTATTTTACAAAAGTTTCTATTAAGCCATAATGAATTTATCGTATATATATATATATATATATATATATATATATATATATATATATATATATATATATATATATGTATATATATATATATATATATATATATATATATATATATATATATATATATGTATATGTATATATATATATATATATATATATATATATATATATATATATATATATATATATATATATATATATATATATATATATCCTTTTTTGTGAACACGTTAAAAATATCCAAAAAATGTCCGTTTAATTTTTGAAATGAAGTGTCAGAGAATTTATGGTTGAAAGTTTCGAACTTTTTATTCAATTTAAGAGCAAATTTCTGCTATTTGGATTATAAATACTATTTTATATTTGTTGCACGTGCGACTGTAGCTTTTAGGTTACATGTTTTGGACCGAGAACAACGAGTTTTTAACTTTCAAAACTTGATGTTGTTAAATTTTAAACTAATACGAAATAGGGGTCTTGCTTGAACGAATTTAATAAAATATTGTTTAAAAATAATTTATACTACTTAAACATTCATAGGGCCAGATTCACTAAGGTTTAAAACTTATACATGTTTTAGCCGCCATGGACGTTGGATCTTTTTGTCAGCCAATTTGGTTTTGTTTATGATATTGTCATAATTTCTATTATATATGTCAATAAATAAATGCTTATATAGAGATAATAAGGATAAGAAACGAACGATAAAGCCGTGAAATATGTAAGAGAAACAGATTTATCTGTTTTTTTATGCTTTTATTTTTACAGCCAGATTCACCAAGAAGATTTAAAACTTCAATTCGATCTAGTTGCCGTGAAAAACATGTCTAGTCGGTCAATTTTATCTTGATTAAAATCTTATCATAATTTGTATTACATATGTCAACAAATAAATGCTTATGAAGGATAAGAACCTAGCTATAAAGCATTGAAATATGTAAAAAAATAGTTGTATCCTGATAATCAATAGAATTCTCCATTTTTGTCAGTTCAGTAATAAAAGAAAATTATTTTTTTATGCCTGTATTTTTCGGGTTTAAAACTTGCCTAACCTATTGTTGCTCTTGTCAGTTTAAACATTCTGCTGTCAATTTTGAGCGGTTTTAAAGTTAGACAATATTCAAGAGTTTAAAATTTACTAAACTAATTGTTGCTCTTGTCAGTTTAAACTTTCTGCTGTCAATTCAGAATGCTTTTAAGATTAGATCATGCTAGTGAATTAGGTCGTCATCGTATATAGGTAAAACTATACTTGAACATTTTTAAGTATAGAAAATTTAATCAATTAACACCCTTACCAGATGAACAGCAAGGATTCAGGATCAGATCGAGTAGATCCTGCACAGACGCGGTTTTTGTCATAATACAGATAACAGAAAAATCATTGGATACAATAGACTGGCCTACATGTGTTTTATTGATTTGGAAAATGCGGTCGATCGTGCGCAGTTGAAAGACGTTATACACCTTCTTTACAACAGGCAAATTCCACATAACCTCATCAAAACCATAGAAAATATATATGAAGCAAATCAGATTCAAGCAAAAGGGATCCTGCTGAGCCAATAGCTGAGAGCCGTGGTATTCGACAGGGGGATTCCCTGAGCCCTCTTCTTTTCAACAGCATTTTGGATGAAATAATAAGAAATGTACGTTTATTGAAAGGATGCAAAATGGGCGACCAGGAGATTACTGTTCTGGGCTACGCCGATGACGGCGTACTGGTGGCTGAGAGTGAAGACGATCTACAGCGACTATTACATCGATTTAACTGCACTGCAAAATTATTTAATATGTTGATATCAGCACAGAAAACTAAATGCATGACAAAGTCAAAAACGCCACTAAAGTGTGCAGGAAGTTGAAGGCAAAGTTATCCAGCAAGAAATGAAATTTAAGTATTTAGGCGTAGAAACTTCAGATTATGGCGATGTTGAGGCGGAAGTAAGAGAACAGACAACTAGGGCAACAAGATGAGCAAGATGTTTAAATGACACAATATGGAGGAATAAAAATATTAAAATAGAAACCGAATCAAGAATTTAACAGGCAATAGTGAGACCAACTATGACATATACCGCAGAAACTCGACAACTGAAATAAGAATACTTCGTAGAATAACTGGAAAATCGCTATTGGACCGAGAGAGAAGTGAAAATATAAGAAGAACATGCAAGGTAAAAAACGTTAATGAGTGGTAGAACAAGGGAATAAAACGAGCACATCAATAGAATGTACGATAAAAGAATAGTCAGAATTACACGCGATAAATCGCCGTTAGGTCGCAGGAGATTGGGACGCCCCTGAAAACGATGGAGTGACAACTTAGTATTGCAGTAGGTAGGGAGACGATGAAAGGAAACAGGCGGTTCGCCTATATTGAAGAAGGAGAAAGAAGAAAAATAATAACAAGAAGAAGAATAAGAAAAAGAAGAAAATTTAAAGTTAAAAGTATCATAAAAAGATTCATATATTAAAAAATGAAAATAAATTAATTTTTAAGAGAACTACCAAATGGGTGCAGCAGGATGGGATGTTCCTATGAACTATTTACCATACATGTAATTCAAAAAAAAGAAAGGATTATTTTTCTTTTTTGTTATCGACCGTACCTTAATAATTTTGGAAGGAGTTTATCGGGTTGCGGTCTGTAGGATAAATAATTAACTCATTTTTTTTTAATACTCAATATTTCGACATTTATTTCATGTCTTCTCCTAGAGTAAAAAAAATAGAGCTTCCTTCTACGAAATCAACCCTAATACACTCAACATCGTATGAAGTGTAAACATCCAATATTATTATATATAGTTACAAAAGCGGCAGCTGGGGCACAATCCCAAATATCCTGCAGTTGATGTACACTCCAAGAGTGGTACCAATCATTATATATAGAGCAGTAATCTAGAGTAAAAGAACCAGTTTGACTAATACGAGAGCTGATCTTTCAAAAGTTCAAAGATTGGCCTGTGCGTGTATAACTAGGGCAATGAAAATCTGCCCAATCATGGAAGCAATCCTAAACCTTACAACTCTACATATACTTGTCGAGAGTATGGCGAAGAAGGCAGTATGTAGGATAATGAGAGATAAAATCACAGACACAGACAGATGAAATGAAAATAAAGGTCAAGGTTGTGAAAAACGTCAACACAAAGTTGGGTCGCAAAAGTGAATGGGACAGAAATGTGCCCTTGCCGATTCTGAGATAAAAAATAAAATTGAAAAAAAATCGATGATATCAGAACTCTTTCTGGAGTTATTTTGTATATTTCCCCTACTTTACGAAAACCTAGAATAAATGTTTCAAGCGAATTCGAATTTGAAACATTTTTTAGGCATTTCGTAAGAATACTTAAATAAAAATTGTGCTGTCGGATATTTCGCTGAATCAATTGATTTACAAGAAGACTGAAACATCTAATCTCAAAATAGAAATTTTTCCTTGGAAAAAGAACAATCTAGCAAAAAAATCAATTATTTTACCATCGATTATTATAACAAATCAATTAATTTTGCGGCTGCGAAATTTTGTTTGAAGGTTGTAGACTATGTTGAAGATTGACTGTCGAACTTGCATTGTCTTTATTTTTATTTATTTTTACGACATTTCGATTAGGTTGTATCTCTAGTCGTTATACTTTATAGTTTATACTTAATAACGATTAAATCTACAACCTAATCCAAATGTCGTAAAAATAATTAAAAATAAAGACAATGCAAGTCCGACAAGCACATTTTGCGTAATTTTGAAATTCGACAATTTAACTCTAGAATATTAATCAGCTGCCTCAAGAAACCGGTGGTAAGCCATGTTGAGTCAAATTCAATTCTTGTTTTGTTGAATAATATGGATTTCCTGTGGATTTTAGCGAATTTGAGCATTACGAAAGCTATTTGGGATTCGTGATTTTTCATTTGATAATTTGACTCTAGAATATTGATCAGCGGTCTGAAAAAATCAGTAGTAAGAGATTTTAGGCGAAACTTCAATGATATGTCAAACAGAAATATTTTATTTGATGAAATTGATCTCGAAATTTTGTGTACAGCCATCTTTCCTAATGCACGCATGTTTTTTGGCTCATTTCTAGCCGCTATATTCTATCACTATTTTGAATTTTTCAGTGCCACTTACTAATCCAAGAACTCCCCTAAGTCGTTTGAATCAATTAATCAAAGTCATATCAGGCGAATAAAGTAGATGGTCTAACATTATGGTCAGAAACGTCTTGACCGACAATGCAGAATAGGCCGTCGCGTTGTCTTGATGGTGTGATCATGCCTTTTTTTCCTCAATTCGGGTAGTTTTTTCTTACTTCTTCACGGAATCACGCAAAAACTTCAAAGTAGTATTGCGGATTAATTGTTTGATCTTGAGGAACTCAGCAGAGGTACGCAATCTCGTGAAAATCAAAAAAAAAATCATCATCGTTTTGAATCTTAATTTGCTCAATCGAGCTTTTTTAGCTCTCGGTGTAGTTGGGTCCTACCAATGCATGAATTGGAACTTAGCTTCAGAATCGTAAGTGTAAAACCAAGATTGTCACATGTTATCACTCTTTCCAATAAGTCCGGGTAATTTTCAATGGTATTTAGAGTGTTAATATGCGAATTTCTTTTTGTACGATTTTGATAATTTTAGGCACTATTCTCGCACACGCTTTTTGCATGTTAAAATTTGTATATAAAATTTGCCTTACGCGTTCTTTGTTAATTTCTACAGTTTCACCAAAAGCACGAATAGTTAACTGTCGTTGAAGGGCGAGCTGGATGTGAATCATCTTCAACTTCTTCTCGACTATCTTAGAAGTACTTATATCACTCAAAAATTCGCGCACGTGATGAACATTCATTATCACACACTTTTTTTAATAAAAATTAAGTCCCAGTAGCAGTTTTTCTAAGTTTCATGTGAAATTTCACGACAATTTGTTGCTCTATTATTACACTTACTATTTTTTCGGCAAAACCAAAAAACAGCTCTTATACAATCGAAGTCCATAGCCTGGCTGATTTGTCTATAGACATGGGAGGCATCGCATTCGAAAAAGAAGGTTTTATGCGACACAACTATTGGCCATTCTGCTTTGACGCATGTGTACTTCTTCTGTAGAAGCACCAGTCTCGTTATTTTATAGTCATACACACTATAGTAGTATTAACATTTTTTGCTCTCGATGTTGTTAGTAAAATTTGGCTTTTTAAAAGATTTTCCATATATTGTTCGCCCTGTGATACCCTAGTGATAGATTTGTTGAAGTATACGTCGGTTTCCAACCTTTTGCTTCTCATGAACTCCTAACAACCAGATTATATTGGCAAACTCCCATAAAGTCATTGGTAACAGTAAATGAAACGGTAAAACTGAGTTTTTACAATTTATTTTCTATATTGAATAATAGTTCATAACGAAAAAATAAAATATAATCGTAAAAGATTTACAAATAAACATTATTAGAACTGAAGTTTTAACCTAACCCACAAGAAAAGAATTAATATAAAATACAGTAATACAGAACTTAAAAAATGCCCTCATTGGGATATTTGTGCCTGTTTGGTGGAACAATGAAATCCCAAACTTGGTTTTATCTCTAAAAGTTTGAGTCTTAGATCTGGTCCTGCATTTAATTGCTTTCCATACTTATCTTTCAGGTAAGTGTATGCTAAAAATCTTTTCTCACATAGATATGTTGTACACAAGGGCAATAAAACTATAAAATCCACCAAAACAGGATACTCATTTCTGAACCAAAAGTCAATTAAAGAGTGATCTTTAAAATCAATTTTTAGGAAATTGTCAGAGGATAAGTCAATGAACTTATCTTTTTCCAATAAAGTTAAAGAAGTGTCTGAAGTTATATATCTTTGAAAAGGATTACTTATCCAATTGTTCGATATAGATATATTCGGTATATTAGGAAAATAGTCCGTGAATGTTAATTGGAATTATTTCAGATGTTCAGTTATATCCGTTTTAAAATTTTCGTTAAGTTTAATTTCATTTTCTAATCAAATGAAGCTGAGAGCATCAAAAAATTCGTACTCATTCACCTACCGGCATTGAATTCAACTTCTTTAGCACGTCTGCTATTCTATCATGCACATTGAAAATGGTGGTAAAAGTTTTTACAGTCAAAATATATCAAACAAGGAGGTTAAAACTTTGCCACGAAAAAGTTATCTAATATATGTGTCAAGTAGTAAAGAAACGTGAAGGCTTCCAAAGTCCTCACCAAGCGCAATGAAATAGACGAGAGATTGTAGCAAGCGATTTTATAAAATTTGCAATTTTTTTAGAGTCGCTTAAAGGACTGCATAACTCTGCGCGAATCCGCTTACATACCAGTGCTTATCTATGACTACATCAATGAGTTCATTTAATATTCTCGTTGATCTTCTTTACCTGCATGACAAGACCAGAAAATGTGCCGGTCACACCACAATGCACACGGTCAAACGAAAGATCAATTTATTTAATTTTTCTTAAAATAATCCTTGCTTATATGAAAAATTGCAGCAACAGCCGTATATGTTTTCAGTGGTTTTGCACATAATATGCCTTCTTAAATGGAATTCGTAAAAATATATATAACATAGGCAAACAATACAGTGGCGTTTGCTACATCGGTCGACTCGTCAAGCTGAATAGCAAAATAATTCAATCTTAGTTTTAAAAGTTCACTTTTCACATCATTTCCCAAATTGGTAATTCTCCGCGATACTGTGTTGTTTGATAAGGGAACAAGGTCAATTTTCTTTACCGCTTTTTCTCCAAGCATACCCTTTGTGATATATTTAGCATACAATCAAATCAAACTTTCCGCCACTGTGACTGTATTCTTTTGAGTAAATTATTACTGATCAAAGTAAACAAAGTGAAACTGATAACATCATGTTCTTTTGAATATGCATTTACTTGTCATTGGGTCGAAGTGATCATGATATGTGCTTATCCAGACCGTGCAATTCTGTAACTTTTAAAATTTTTTTCAACTAGTGCTGCTTCGAGAGCCATTTTACCATCTTCGTTTGAGTCTGTTAGAAAAGAAGGAAATCTAAACCTTTATTTACCTGCCGATTTTTTTTATACTCAGCAGGTCTAGAATAGACTGCAATATCTGTAAATAAGAAAGAAAACGTAGTCATAATGAGGTTTTAACCTACGAAAATTGACTCTGGTATTCTGTTTGCTTTTAGGATTAAAGAGAATGGCAGAATCTTGAGAAATATTTTTAAGAATTTTAGAAGGTTTTAAATGTGTGTTTACAATTTTATATAATTATTTTATTACGAGGCATGAAAATTGTTTATAATTTTAAATTAAATAGCACAAACGACGAACTACCTAATAATTAGAGAGTCAATGAAAAACATGCAAATTGTCAAATGATAGCGTGTTTTCAACTTTACACTTTTATTGAAAATTAAGATACTTTTTATATATACTTATAAACTGATTATCATTCCTAAAATATTATATTTTCATAGACTTAGCCAAGCGATTCAGACATTCCCTTTAGAGGAACATTCACTCGTCGTAGATTTACGTTAAATACACTGATATCATAAGGAAGAAACTGTGTCTTCCTCTAAAGACGTGCTATTCTTTTTTACTTCTCACAGGGTCTCCATGGAACTAGTTGCTTGTTCCAAAAACCGCGTGTCTAGGAAGGCCGTTCCATGTTGTTTGGCCCTAGGTGATGTTATGGTCATGCCCTTACTTTTATTAGTGTTCTATTTAATAATGGCAATAGCGAGTTACACTACCCATACAGCCGATATAAAATTATATTTCTCTGTTGGTATCAGTTACGGAAATACCTAGCAATATATATCTTTGAACTTTGAAAAGAATATGAGTCATAATAAACCACAATATTATTTTTTTCGTAATATTTGCCTAAAGCAAACTATATAAGTATAAATATGTATCATTCTTTAGGTTCAATGTAAGGAGCGCTTACAACATAATATTTATTCTTCTGTTTTTAATATATATGTTTTTTAAACGTTATAATGTTACTAAAATAGAACACAATTTACTAACTAAAAAATTGTTAATAAAGTGCATTGTTTCAAAGAAAAATATGTTGAAATTTGCTTGGTGAATATTATCTACTTGATAACAACTCATGTCATTGTTAAGTTTATAGACACATACTCATTACTAAAATTTTATGGAAGTTTGTTAATTTGTTAATGCATATTTATGATGTGCGCGTCACCTGGAATGTATTTTAACTAACATGTTATCTTTGTTTTTATGGTGCGAATATATTTTTTCCAATATATTAAATCATACAGAATGACTCAAACGAAAATGTGGTATATCATAATCAACTTTAATTTGTTAACTGGTGACCCCAATTTTTGTACACTTTTAACTCCTTGTAATATTCTGAACACTTTTTATATTACGTGTCATATATATGACTGTGTTCGATTTATTTATAGTCAAGACTAAAAATAAACTAGTAAAATCACTTAATTTATTATTTTATTAACTATTAAAAATGCTTCCCATTATTTACTTGTCAGAAAAATAAGCTATTTATAAATTCATTATGAATATTTATGACTCCTACGGTAGTAGTAAACCAAATTTGTCGAATAATCTGTTTCTTCAAGTCTTCTATGTCAATTGACTCAGTTTGTAAAACTTTGCCTTTAAAGTAGCCCCACAACAGGAAATTAAGAGCGTTTAAGTCTGGACAGCTCGGCGGCCACTCACTCATTGTTGATTGTGCAATTGGCGGAAGATTAGCATATTTTTCTTAAGTTAACTGGCAAACTTCTTGGGCTTTACATTATAGCCATATCCTATCAGCCTGTGTGCTTCAATAAATTTAATTTCCAGTTAAAATTAACTCCTATTGGCAATTTGACAAAATATGACAAAAGAACAGTTCAAATGAATGAGTTATGTTCGTAAATAATTGTATTTCATTTCGAACTTTAACTGTCGATAAATCGAAAACAGGTATATTTAAATATAGGACATAAAATAGAAAAAATCTTTAGAGTTTTGCAGAAAGTCTAAAAGTGAACAAAAAATTGGGGGTGACTATTTAAAAAATCTAAGTTGCACAAGCACAAGCTTTCTTACTATACCGGGAAAAAATCGTACCAAAAAAAAAACAAAGTGAACGTTATTTTCTAACCTTCATTTGGTAATATTTTAAAAATAGTAGGAATTTCGAAAATTTGTTTAAAATACATAATAATTTCTCAATATAATTTGATAATATAATATCTTAACGTATTCTTTAAGCTAAAAAATATTTTTCATCATCCTTGCAAAACAACGAAATGAAAAAAAAAATAACAATTAAATTATATTTTCTTGAAATAAACTTTACAATTATATACAATTTAACATAAATAAAATAAATTTAGTGGTGGGAAATTTTTTTAATTTCAATTAGGATGACGGACCGCCAGTGTCTCTATGACCAGGATTCTTTACTTTAACTCTAAATTCGATTTTTGTATATCATATTTTTTGCAATTGGCCTATCTACTTTGTCTTCTTTTACTAACTATTTTCTACTCTCTGGATAAACTTTTCCAGTACTCTCTATTTTAAATCACTGTCAACTAGTTAAATCCAGCCACTCGTTTAAAGTTGTAGGTTCATTTCATCTAGAAACGTGCTATTTCTTTTTACTTTTCACAGCTTTGAACTAGCTGCCTGTTCCACGAGGTATGTGTCTGGGAAGGCCGTTTTATGTTGTCTAACTGACTAACCTGACTTATTTATATGTAGCAATTCTCGTCGCAATATCTATATTCTGATTTTTACTCTTATCTAGTCATTTGCTTTATAATCTTTTAAGGATATCTCCAGTTTTATTGTTTCTGTGATTTTTGGTTAACATAAAGTTTATTCAGAATAGATTTAACAAATACCTAAATCTCGATTCCGTATAGTGTAACCGGTAGAACACACTGGTTGTATAGCTTCACTTTTATTGTAAGGCCCATATTCACTTCCATGAGGTACCGTATTTTTTGCTTTGCGGCCGAAGTAAGTCCGATTCGTTCATTAATTTCCGGTTCCTAATTTCTTTTCTTTATTACAATTATTAGCCCAAAGTATTTATATCGCTCTACTTTGTCTAATACTGGATGTCCGATACACTTGCTTTTTCGAAAATTTAGTTCTAGTCCTTCTTGTTTTGATACTTATCCAACGTCTAATATAAGACCCTCTAGTTCGGGCTTCGAATTTGCAGAGACAACGTAGTCATCAGCGAACCTTGGATGTTAAATCTTTTGATGACGTCATGTTTCTCTCTCTTACTTCTCTGGTATTTTGTTCGTATTCGTATGAAGTTCTACTTGCAAGGAAGCATTTTCGTAGATATTTTTGTGATTTAAAAGCTTGTTCTAATGTCCTTATCTCTAGGGTATCGAAGGTTTTTCTATAATCTAAAAAACCCATCCAAAATGACATTTGGTACTCTATTGTTGTTTCCATTAAATTACTTACGGTCTGTAGGTGCTCCATAATACTGGAGCCGATTCTAAAGATTGCTTATTTTAACGGTTAGTAAAAGTCAAGTTTCGTTGTGATGTGGTTAATTTAAACTTTAGGAAATATATACATCTGTGATAGGAGCCTATGTTTTTCTAGTCACAGTTTTTGAATATTAAGACAATTAAGGCGTTAACTCAGTCTGCAAAATATTTTCTTGTCTCTATTACTTGCTGTACTTCCTTCCTTATATTTCACCTTAATGATTCCTTTTTGGTTCTGGTCCTTCCTCGATATACTTTAATACCCTTGTCACATTCTATTACTTCTTGTAATAGTTTAATTTTATATTTTCTGGTGTCTTCTTTCGCAATTTATCTTGCCGTTTTATTCACTTTTATGTATTTATTTATTTAGCACTTTTATTTCATTATTTTAATTTTCTTATATATTATGTTTAGGTGTTTTATAATGTTTTGCTGCAGCCTGAAGTATTTCGGCGATATTTCTATTTACAGTTTTTATAGTTTTTTCTGCTGCTGCAATGGCGGATTCAAAGGGGAGGAGGGCGATCGCCCCCAAAAAAATCCGAATTCAGGTAAATAGTCCAGACTGCCTCTTACACTAGGAATATTAATGCTGTTGTCAACCCCTCCCCCTCCGTCGACAACTCGCTTTCACCCTCCTCCAAGAGCTTTGAATTCAGAAAAATGAACCCGACTTTGCCTCTCACCTAGGAATGTGAATATTGTTGGCATCTTTTTTCCGTCGACAACTAGCGTTGGCTACGATCACCCCCCCCCCCCCCTCAAGAACCTTGAATTTAGAAAAATAAACCCGACCCCACCTCTTACCTAGGAATGTGGATGTTCTTGTTGTTGGCATCTTACCTCCCCCCCTTCGTTGACAACTCGCTTTCGCTTGAGATTGCCCCTCACCCAAGAGCTTCAAATTCAGAACTGCTGGCGTCTCGTTCTCCATCGATAACTTTCACTTGCCATATTGTATTTTTAAGACATCATCCCCCCACCCCTATGCTGATATTGTTGATTACTTCGAATTTGATGATCTTCCTAGCCTATTTAACTTTAAATCGCCGCCGAGAGGAATATTTCAACACAGTTTAGTTTTTCCCTCTTATCAGAAATTTTTTACTTTATATTCTAAAGTCAATTTTTATATATTTTTTTTGCCATTGCCATATATGATTCTTAGCATCATTTATTTCAGATTTTATAGCGTTGACATCATATGAACTCTCCTTTGGCGTAATTAATAACTAGTTAGAATGTTATCGCCTTACACCTAATGGTAAAATCGTTTCGGGATTAAGTAAGTTAAGTAAATGTTTAACATATCAATAAAATGCATATTAAAAAAAATCACGCTCTAAAGAGAGTGTTGTTGTCGTATAAAACAGAAACATTTTTTACATTATTATACTTTTATAAAAATTTATTTGTATATTAATGTTTAATTGATCTAACACATTTTTTTCTCTGATATTTTCTTGGCACCAATACCTCATAGAGCTGTGATAGTAAAAAAAACAAATTTTTTAACTTTACTTGGCATACAGAAGCTGAATTTTCTTTAACGCAAAATGTATGAATTCATCAACTTATCGTTACAATAAAAATAACTCCCTAATTCTCCTACGTGGTGATATTAATTGGTCTAAGTTGACAATGAAGGTTTAAATTGTTACTTGTCGATAAAAAGTCAATAAAGTTTTTATACCCTGAAAATACAAGAATGGAAAAATTTTCATTTTTTCTGGAAGCAACAATTTTATTTACCGATGCCGAGACATTATCTTTAGGTTTTTATCTTTAATTTTTTTAAGTAAAAGTTTGTTTATTAAAACACATAACATAAATTATAATAATATCATAAACAAAACAAAACTGGCAATTACATTAGGTAAAAGGTGTTACAAACCAGTAAGTTTCCAACGATTTCACGAGTGATAATGGCTATACTCAAAATTTAATTGGGTAGATATTAGGTATTGTTTTCTGTAATATGAAAACAAAATTCTTATGAAATGATTCCAAATTTATCTTGGTTATGTCAAATTTTATATAAATTATAAAAATTTTGTAACGATAAAAAATTTAACTTATTTATAACTTTAAAATCACTCTTTTTGTGTCATTAGATTACCAAAATTCCTTCAACTTAAGCAAATATATCCATTTGAGCCAGGGATGCATACTTTCCGTATATATCTATGCATTTTTAAAATAGTGAAAAAATCTGAACCCCTCTAGTCCCCAAACCTTTTAATAATTTTAGATAAAACTGTGAACAATGTACTTTTTAATTTATTGCGTATTTTAATTGAGACTTTATTATTTTACATATGCCATATGAGAATATAAATAAAAACCTAGTAATATTCTTCATTTTTTCAATATAATCGTCGTAAATCAAAACAGATTAGTGAAATTTTGGAATTTTTGTTTTGTAGACGCATGAGTTGATACTAAAGTTGCATTTATAGAGCAGTTTTTACTAGACCAGAGAAGTTTTTCTTTTAAGGTTTACATTCTCTGATTCAAAAGTGATTATTATATTTGTACTATATAATTTAAATCGTCTTCTATACTTTTGAACCAAAACAGTATTAGTGTATTATAAAATTTAGATTAAAAAATATTGTTTAATTTAATTTTCGACATAGAACTAAAATGTGGCATATCTTAGATAGAGAAGTTTCAAATAGAAATCGGATCATGTCATATCTCTTCCTATAACTGTAAAACTTGTTTATTTTAACTGATTTTTAAAAGTCTGTCCAGGTTCGAACTGGACGAATAGTTTCAAAAATGTATTCAAAGTGAAAATTTTGAAGACATCTCGAAATTTCCATTATTTAGTTTTAGTAGGACTATAATAAATTTTTCACAAAAATGCATTCGGTAAAAATGTGTCTGGTAGCAAAACATTTGTTGAAGTGTTAACTAATCTATAAAAGCTCAAGAAAATCTATACATATAGCAGAGGGACTGTACAAAGTTATAAAGAGGGATAGGATTAAAACGGCAATAGAACTTATAAATGAAACGGAAGCTACATGAAAAGTAAGAACGAAAGAGCAGTGATCTTACTCATTACTCACTTTCCAGGAGGCAAACTCCACGAATACTATAATAAAACTTTACAGTAGAACGACCAAAGAAGCTATGCGGAAGCGGTGGTCTAAAAGTACCCTTTTAATCTACCGTGCTTCATCTTAAAGTTAAAAGAAAAAGCAGTTGTTAACTATTTCAGAGCAGAAATTCTAGAACTGGTACCACTGCACCCCCATTAAGATGCGTATCACGAAGGCAAACCTACAGAGACCGCACTGGTATAACCTACATATGAAATCCAGGAAGTACTGATAAACAAGGAAACCATAGTACGTGCCTTTCTAAATATAGAAGGAACTTTTGACAATACTCTACATGGTGCTGTCACTGGAGCACTGAATGACAGAAAGATAGATAGAATGACTTTCAAAGAGATGTCATAAGTTCAATCCCCCAGAATAGAGAACCAGATGATTTACACGAACATAGAGGGTAATTCTAAATTGACTTATTTGTTATCTGATTGACCTTCGCATATCCTGTCAGGGCTATGCCAACGATGTGGTCATAACTACAAGTAGCAAGTTCGAGAATATTCTATGAGAAATAATTTTAAAAGGACTCGACCACACCATAAACTTGATGTCAATTTGTGGACGTAAGGTTATCTTTACCCGAACCACCGTAGTAACCATTACAAGAAAAAAAATCTTAACCTGAACACCGTCAGAATAGATGGAAACAAAATATCTGGGCCTTACTCTAAATAATAAACTTCTTTGTAATAATGATGAAAGGGAATTTATCAACAAGGCCACAAAGGGTTATAGAAACTTTACGGTGAAAAATTGGGGCACTTACCCAAATATTCTGCAGTAGATGTACATATCAATAGTGAGATCAGTCTTGATATAGGTGCCAGTAATCGCGAAAAAAGAACGAGTCTAGCTAACATGAGAGCTAATCCCTTGAAATGTGAATGTGCATGCATAACTGGAGCAATTAAGACATCTTCAAAAGCTGCTATAGAATTAATTCTGAATCTCATAGCTCTACGTATATAAGTAGAGGGTTTGATAAAGAAGATAATATATGCAATGCTGAGCGATAGATGAGGATGGGATATCTAGAAGTACATCGAACATAAGTGAAAGATCTACCCAATCTGCAGCAGTTCCATATTCTGAATTTCTCAAAAAAAAAATAATATCGGAAGATCTACTTTAATTAGTGAGACGTCTCAATGGCAAAGCAGCAGAAGGCGCTCCCTACAGATCTTTAAGGTTGCAGTGCTCGCAGTCTATCTCCATATATACACATAATCCATAAAAAATATCATAATTTTTTAAGATCCTATTATATTAGGAAATAGATTATGTTTTTGATTAAAATAGACAAATGTTTCTATTACAATTTGATAAAATGAAATATTTAGAAAAAAAAAACATAAAAGATACCACATCTTATGAAGTTGTCACATGATAGATATATGCAAGTTGTATCTTGAAACCAAGTAATAAAATATAAATGTTTACATTTTTTTGATTTGTTATTCTCGTCTCTACGGGAAATAAACTGAAAAAGTTTTTTTTTTAAATAAATATCCTATAGATGGACATTTATTGATATTATGACCTGATCAGAAATTAGATAGGTGAATAATTTTATTTTAACGTTTTTAAAGGTTATTAACCAAAGTTTAACTTACTAGTGTACCTTGTGATGCTTTTTCGTAGGAGGAGCAAAGTCGTGCTCTGCGGATCTGCTTTGATTACGGCAGCGGAACATCGGTCAGTGGATATTTCTCGTGTAGACAGTCATCGGTCAAATGCTCAGCGCAGGGGTATCGGTTTGACGGTATCTACTTAAAATCGGGATATCCCTGCTCTCTGAACTGTTCAACGGTTTGACTGCCTGAAGGTCAAAACATCCACACGGTGGTCGGTTCTCAGGCGCCACCCTCGGGATTCATGTGATCGAGGGCCCACTTATGCACCAGGTAGCTTGTTACAGCGGAGAAACGGCAAGCCAGGGGTCAATTGTGCGTATTAGTGCTAGCTGCCGACTGCCAATTATTACATGTAATTGTAAAAATAGGACTAGGTAATGAAACAAACGATTATAAAACATCCTGTATCCCGTATTTCATTCTTTTATAAAAGAGCATTGCCCAAAACTAACTTACAATCTAAGATATCAACTATAATATCAACAAATAAACGGTCTGGAGGGCAAGAGTATGTTTTGAGAGCTGTTTACGGAGCTCGTATTGGTCGATTGCGCTGAAGACGGTAACTCAGCGGTATCATTCGCGACGCTATTGACGTTACCTCGTACTACACGGTTGCGACGATATTCACGGCTCGTACTCAAATGATCGCATTTCTTGTCTAAAATCCGCGGACGCTGTTCACGGCGCTTCTTACTAAATTTCGACCGACGACGGTATACACGGCATCGATCGGCTGTAAGCGACGTCTCTAAATGGCGACGGTGATCTCTGCTCGCGACGATAAACGTCGGGGCGGCAGTTGTTAAGCGCGTTTATCAACGGACATCGGAGGGCACCTGGTGGTAAAACACATTCCTGGTCAATGCGGAAACAAAACTCAACTTGCGGCATCCAGTGCGTGTGTGTATCGGTGACGGTAGGAAGGAACGAAAGAAACTGACGCTGCCCGTTCTTGTAAGGGTCCTCGACAGCGTCAGCAGGATGGAACGACATTGCCCGTACTTATAAGAGTCCTCGACAATGTCGACCAATAGCGGTAGGAAATTAGGAAAGGAACCGCCACTGCCCGTTCTTATAAGGATCCTCGACAATGCTGGCCATTAGCGGGGTAAGACGTAAGGAAAGAAGTGTATGGTGAAACACCATATACACACAAGCCTAGCCTCACCTACATTGCTAGACCAGGAAAGCGCGGTCCGGCAGGCGACCCAGTTCAGTCCGTTTGGACTGTTGACCCGGGTGGAGAACGTGCAGTTCTCAGTGAAATAATGGTCTGCTCGAGCTTAAGTAGTCGGCCCGAGCTCCCACTACGCTGACGTGTGACGGCGTGCAGTGATCATGCATACAATACGGCTGTAGGCGGCGCGCGATTGCTATGGTCGGACGCTCTGAAAATCTCGGAAAATTATATTTCCCGGCATAGCGCGGTAAATCTAATTATATGTCGGTAATCTTGAAACATTAAGCATTCTTGTCCTGTAAGAATCAGATTTTTCGGATGTAAAATAAATAAACTAAATCCCGCCAAACATATTCATGCCCAAAAATATAGTAACTTCGTTACAACCTCACAGTTTGTCAACTTAAATACACTAACATTTAGGCTTATAACGGCTGCAGTACGGTTTGCTTTACATAGACATTTCAATGAACTAGCTCAAATAATCTAGTCCTTTTTCTTATGATGTTGGTGCTGTCCAGGAGCTGATTTCCTCAATGTTCACGTGGTAGAGAAACCAATATTCGTTATCTTAATCCCAAAAAGTAACCTAGAAAAACCAAAAATTGTTTATTGTGGCATAGGTATTATAAAACAAATTTGGACATCATAAAGCATTATATTTTGGTTGAGTTTCTCAAAAAAAATTATTAAACTTTTTGTAGCAATCAAATCACATTTACAGGACATTCTTTGATTTATTTTAAAATAAACCGTTAAAGTTTAAAACAAACCGAAATTTAATTGACTGTTCTAGAATGATAAGCATAAATTGAGCCCCAGAATCAAATCTGATAAATAGTATTTTATGAATTACCCGTTTATATTGATTTTTGTGTGACTTTTATTCACATGTTTTTTCACATTAGATAATCATATTAAAAGTTACATGTTCAGTTTAATCAACTTTTTAAGTAAAAAGCATGTTTTAATGTGTTTGGGAGATTTAATTACAAATTTTTCAATATGTATATGTATCAATAAACTGGAAAAATATCATCAAATTTGTGCTGCTGCTGCAACATATTAAAACAAATCCCTTCTTTAAGATTTCCACAAAGATTACCTTTTAAACATACCTATTGCGCTAATTTTTTAAAAGTATTGGTTGAAATAATTGAATGGCTTATAATAAGACCGGCCAAATAACTCAAGTACAGAAAATGCAGACACGAACGTACAGCACTGATAGGAATTTCTGTTTGGGAAAAAGTATATACGTGAAAATCGCTTTAGGTGCGATGATTTAAAACAATTTTATTTCATTAAAAATTGCTTGTTAATTAGAATCAATTTTTAATTGCTAAAATAGTTATATTACAGTACTTGATTTCTCGGATTAATTAAAAAGCCAATGGATATGTACAGTTACTGTCTTTTTTCAACGGTATTCTTGGAAAAAGATTATCCAATCTCCCTAAGGGCGATAATAGTAGTGAACATAACACGATTGTCTCGATCCCCCCACTCCTCGACCTTGACCTTGACCTTGCCTCACCCCTCTTTGGCCCCGCCCACATGTCCTTGTCATTGACCTTGAAAGTGCACGTGTGTTTTGGCCTTGGCCTTGTGTTCAAGGTTGTGTGTGTGACCTTGACCTTGACCTTGGTCGAGACGACCTTGACTTTGTTGAAGGTCATCTTGGGTGTGTGACCTTGAAGTAGTTATTTGTGCATTGTAATAGTGTGGGATGATCTTGAAATGATTTTGACCTTGCAAATTGTTCTATAAATTGTGTGAGTCTATTTGCATTCATTCAGTGTGAAATGTCAGATACGGAACTATCTAAAGAAAAAATTATAGAGCAAGTCGGCAGAGTAATTTGTTTATATCAGAGTAATTTAAAAAGTTTGTGTGATTTTGAAGAGAAGGATCTAGCATTTTTTCCTCTCGAATATTTAAAAACTTGCGTTGATACGCTGAGTTTACGGCAAATTTGGGATAAGCTGCCAGCGCCATATCGGTGTGACAAGGAACTACAGTTAAGCTTACCCTGTTACATTCACTATGAACAAATATATCGTTATTATATAGATGGGCCACCACCAGCAATAAAAAAGTGCCGTGAATGTAAAAAATGAGTGAATAATATGAATAGTGCTTTGCAAGAGACAGTAAAAAAATTGGGCGATGAGTTCACTGAAACGGCTAATAATTATTTCAATGATGCAATGAAAAGTCGAGCAGAATGGGCGTCGCGCTATTGTGATTTGGCTTATGAATATGAAAAGGCTGCGAATGCATGTCGTAAATATTGCAGCAAAACAATAAATTTACAAGACTTTGTTCGTGAGATAAAAAAGTTGGGGTTTAGTGATTGTTTGGAAAAACTGATTAGGTTCATTGCAGATCCGGTTGTGTTAGATGAAATTAGAGTGTAGGACTTAAGTTTAACGTAGTAGTAGTTAATATGGAAAGTTTAGTGCGAGAAATGTACGAGGAATTTCTAATTTCTGCAGCCTGTTCGGAATTTTACGCATATGAAATGCAAGATTCGGAGGCTCAGGATTTTAGTGTATTTTTTAAGTATATGGACCATGCCGAAGTGTGTCTTTTAGCTAGTATAGTTTGTAAGAATTTTCTAAGAAATAAAAACAAACAATTATTATTGAACAAATTAAGGAAATTAGGTTTAGGTGATAATGTTACACGCATAGAAGAAGAATGGCAGAAAAAAATCAATGAATAAAGTACATAAAATGTAGTTATTTGTTTCATTATATTTTGTCCTTGAAGTTATCCTTACACCAATTTAAATGTGTGACGTCATTTGACCTTGAATACTCCTCCCACTATTTCTATCGTTAAGCTACCCCCACCATTGTTACAATTCGACCTTGAAACCCCGCTATAAAGGTTCGTGGGAAAAGAAGTGACTTCAAACAGTCGCAGATATCAGTGGCATAAACGTCAAATATTGTGTTCGTGTAGTGTTCTGAAAGTGCTTTTATATTCACGGTAATTTTTGGATTTATATACCGTTTTTTTCAATAATGTGTATTGCAAAAGAAACTCTAGATGAAATTAATGAAATGTTTGGCAAAGATTTCGAGGTTTTAGAGAGAAAAAAGGTTACCGAAATGATTGTAGGCAAAGTGTATAAAATTGTAAAGATGGTTTCAATGACTACACGATTTGGTAAAACTCTTTTAGTGGCTTTACACGATGACGGTGATAATAGCACATTTGAGACTTTTTTACCAAAACGTGTGGCCGAAACACTATCTGACGATATTGTAGATATTATGAGTAAAACTAAAGATAAATACACTCTAACTTATTTAGGGCAGGGCACTAGAGTTTTTGGAAACAATACTCGAACATTATTACGTTTTGGCTCATTGGAGTAAATTGTATGTAAATTGTTTGAAAAAAAGGATGTAATTAAATTTAAAATATAGTTGCACATGTCAGAATACTTACGCGTGTTCATTATTTCTGTTAAAGATGTCTGCTGATGCGACGACGACGACGACGACCGCCAACGAATGTGTAGATAGATACATATTTTGGTTGGGGAGAGAATTAAGAAATAGGGCTCACGATATGTTAGATAGCGTAAATGATTGGTCGCATATTGATGTAACCAAAGATCAATATAAGAACGAGATCAGCGATACAATCAATTTTATGGCTGGGGCACACTTGTGCGACAAATTTTTATATGGTTCCATAGACATGGATACATTTTGTGCTGAAATGGTTGAAGAAGAATTAAAAGAATACCTCGTCAATATTCCACATTTACCAGGTGAGCTTGCTGCAAAATATGAATTGGTTTCTGCAACAGCAACAGCCCAAGACGTTGACGATCGAAATAGTGTCGGATGGGATAGAATTTTGAGCAACGAAAACGAAGACATGGAAAATTAATTTTTTATAATTTTTGTATTTGTGCAATTAAATAACTGTAAATAAATATCTATTACAATCACAGTTTTATTTTATTTCCTTTATAAACATACCAACCCAGTAGATCATAGTCAGTGTTTCTTTTTCTCAGCTGAAATATTTAATATAAGTAGGGCAAATAAAAATAAAATAGTTTAGAAAAGATTGAAAATGAGTCGAGGAAACAACACAATTGATAAATTTGGTCGTCAGAAATATAATGAAAAATATCATATATTATCTGGGCCACAAGGGATTGGTTTTAAACTTACAGAGGATGGGCAGTATGATATGGGTGGAAAAATCATAACCAACTTAGGCGAACCTAAAGATGATGACGATGCTGTGACAAAACACTTTGTTAATAGAAAGTTTTACAATTTTGCAGTTGTAATATGTGACATATTTAACAAGGATGTCCTCCCCATGATATACAAAAATAATAGTGAACTTAAAACAAAAATTGAAGTTATGCAGAAAATACTCTATCATCAGCCTTTAAATGACTCATTAAGCGCACTGTCGTACGACCCGACTTCAAAAAAAATCTAAAAAAAGCAGGTTAAAGAATAGGAGAACGCACTCCGAGTGGCATAGCCTTGAAGATAACGTCGTAGTCGTCGGTGAATTGGACCTTCCCCCCAAGAATATTGAAATGTTATTTATGTGTATGATGTTTTATTGTCATTGTTTTTAATAATGAAAATTGAAATAAAAAACTTTATTTTACAATATATTGTTTATTTATTTCACATTTTAAATAAAAAATATAGTCATACAATATGTTATTTAAACAATATTAGCTTTATCTATCCAAGAGTTGAAGTGGTTGGGAAATCCTAGCCATTTGACAAATAATTGTTCGATGTGATTTTTCTTGCGTTGTCTAAGGACCTTTTCTACTAGATAAACGTCAGGACTGCTTGTTTTTTGTAGTTCTGATTCGTAAAAACACCCTCTTATAGGCTGACCTTCTAACGATTCCAACAAGTAAGTAGGTGGATTTGTAACGTTAACTTTTACAACTTTAAACAATTCGGTTGACCAAGAGGGCGTATATCCTTTCTCGAATAAGCTTTTATACTTGCTAATACGCACAATGTCACCCATGGAAAACTTAAATTTTTTAGGTACAATTTTTAAATAATCATATGCTTTAATATGTGTTTTTTCTTGCACGTCTGCAGGCTTCATTCCAATGGTGCGATGTTTCGAATGGTTATAGGTTTTTGTTACTGCCGATAATATATGTATCCATTTGTAAGATCCTCTTGTCGAGAATTGTTTATATAAATTATTTTTTAAAGTCCTTATGACTCGCTCAACAATTGCAGCTTTCTTTGTGCTGTATGTGGAATAATGATTTATATTATATTTTTTCATCAGGGCTTGAAAGTTTGTATTATAGAACTCCTTTCCTTGATCACTTTGCAGATTTGTTGGTGTATATGATGCCTCTTCAATGATGCTTTTCATCGCATTAGTAACTTCTATACCAGTCTTGTTTTTTATGGCTTTGGTATAGACAAATTTCGAGTAACAATTTATACAGACCAAAATATAACGATAACCATCGTTTTCATCAGCATACTGTTGCATTTCAGCCAAATCAATTTGCCACAAATCTCTGTATCCTTTTATTATCGTGCGCCGTCTTACAAAATTTTTTCTAGCCGTTCTATGTAGTTCATTAACAATCTTGATTTTTTCTAGACTGGGCTCCATATTATTAGTAATACTAAAGGTTTCAGATCGAAGGAAGAACTGAATAATATCATTAAATATTGAGCTTAATATATTATATCTTCTTCTCGTAATTCCTCTATGATTGACATAATTTCATTTTCGTGTCCAGTGTGACCGGCCATTTTGGGACTCCACAACAAACGTAAACGATCCAACAACTCTTTAGCTTTGTTCCAGTAGACATATTGAAATTTTTTCGAAGATAATTTCTTTTTTGTGGGTAACTGTAGTTTTTCCGAGAGATTTTTTCTTGTAATAGTACCACCTAATTTTGTGCCCATTATCAGAGGTTTAATAATTCGTAAATATTTGTTCCATCTGGTCTCTCGTAAACCATCACTTTTTTTAAAATTGTTGTAGACAGCACTCGTTGATTCCAAAATTTCCTTGTACGTTGAAAGTACATTATCACTTAATTGTTGTTGTTCCTTGCCTACACTTGGGGGTGTTTTAAGAAATAACAAATCATAAAGTGCCGGTGATCCACCATATTCTGCAATATTTTTCCCTTTTTTGTATAAGACAATATTTCCATTTCGAAAACGCACCTCTAAATTACCAATAAAATTTTTGTTATAATTTGTTTTTGAACCAAAACGTACACTATATACAGTATCGTATAGAGATGGTTTCGAACGTAATCCTTTCAGGTGTGCGTTTAAAGTATCGGAAGTTGTGTTGTCAGCGGATGCGAGAGATGTATTAGTTGATGTCGAGGGTGTATCAAACACCGATTGGCTAATATCTTCTTTTGAAATGCGATGCTGCTTCTGCTGCTGAATAGGTGTGGAGGTTTGAAAGGAATGTGTAGGTTGGGGAAAACCTGATATTTGAGTCGACTGCACTGATGTACTGAGACTATGTGACTTTGTAGCTGGATAATGTTGTTGCTGTTGTTGTTGCTGCTGCTGCTGCTGCTGACGTTGCTTAACCACATCAGATATAGTTGTCAATGGCTTAGAAATGGGTTCGTAAAACTTTTCCAATTCCACAACATTAAACTCTTTAGTCGCTTTAATTTGTTTAAATTTTTTTCTGACGGCATTGGTAGCTTCCACTAGTTTACGTTTTAAGTCGATCGCGTTATTCATGATGTTAACAAAGGACGTTTCAACAATCAAATGAGCGTTTTCTCTTATTATTACAGTAATATATAGCTATCAAATCCTTTGCGGTATCTTCCCGATTTCACATCACTGTCTTTATCAATTACTAAAAATCCACACTTATTATCCCAACATTTTGAGCACATTTCTTGAAATTGAGTAAAAGTTAGATCCGGTGAAACGTGGTCGGAAAATATGTGTTTCATATTCAACTCATCTTGTTTAAACATGATAATAAAATTGGCGTTGTCTCGCACAAGCTGTTTAGGCACTCGCGAATATGTTTGCGCTAGGTAAAAGGAGTCGATATTTTTATGACGTCCCATGCTAAAGTACGATCTTATAACATCTTGTTTTTCACATATAACATCATCAAAGATAAATATAGAGTTTGGTTTTGCATCGGACGGTTCCACAATATTACTGGAATCACTAAAGGCATAGCAGCCTAAACCTTTGATGGGCGCTAAAATTTTCCTTAAATACTCATATTTCGGTTGATACAGAGATTTCGAGTAAATATAGACATTTTCGAAACGTAGCCCAAGGGGGTGTGTAAGCAGCGAAATCATGACATTAGTTTTTCCACAATTGGATGGACCAATTAACAGGCCGCGAATAGAGGAAGGAAGTAGAGGACCGTGCCTCTTCATTATCTTCTTTTCAAATCCAAGTCCGACTTTTTCATCGAGATTGTCAATAGGAAGTTTTTGTTTAAGATCGATAACGCGCATCTTAGGAAAATTTGATATTTTATAGGCAATTTTTCACAAAAACTGTCATTCAGATGCCGAGCGTCAAACGAAGTGGACGGTCTCACGTTTCCAACAAAACTGGATACGGTATTGTGAATTCGTTAATAAATAAATTACCATTCGAGGTACACATTCCTGGTTATCAATATTGCGGACCCGGAACAAAAGTAATAAAACGTGTAACAAGAGGTGATCCAGGCATTAATCCTTTGGATGCCGCATGCAAAAAACACGATTTAGCCTATTTACATAATAAAGACAACATAAGTGCGAGACATCGAGCGGATTACGAGCTCGAACAAAGTGCTTGGAATAGAGTAAAATCGAAAGATTCCAGTTTAGGTGAAAAAACAGCAGCTTGGTTAGTTACAAACATTATGAAAGGAAAACAACGTTTTGGTATGGGTGTACCATCATCATTATCAACAAAAAAAACATCTAGTAAAGGCACACGTCATACAAAAAGGAAAGGTGTTAATAAAAATCGACATGTTCGGAAAGCCAGTTTCGGAACAGCTATTCGACAAGCAGTTCGAAGGGAATTATTAAAAGCCGGAAGTAAAAATGTGTTGGAAAAAAATGTCATGAATGCATCTAAAATAGCTCTGTCGGTAGCACGTAGATCGGTAAAAGCGGCAGGTGGCAAAAGGAAGGTTCGTACACCGAGAATAATACCGATTCCTAAAACTGGTGGAATATTACCATTAATGCCAATTTTTGCCGGGTTATCAGCTTTGGGTTCATTAGCCGGTGGGGCAGCGGGAATTGTGCGCGCCATAAAAGCAGTAAAAAAAAGCAGCGAAGATAAAACCGGTGCCGGCCTGTATTTAAAATCGAAAGGAAATGGTTTGTTTCTAAAGCCATATCGTAAAGGTATGGGATTATTTTTAAATCGTAGATCAAAAAACTAATTGAATCCCTACCTCGAAGACCACTATCTAACATCGATATAGAAAAATATGCCAAAAAGAAAAGAATAGGACACTTTCGAGGCGTTTATATGAGGGATTCATTACCTAGACAAGGTCCTCGACGTTACGAAGCAGCAATAGTGAATTTGGATAGTACGCGTGGTGCAGGGACTCATTGGGTAGCTTATAGAAAAAATAATTCTAAAGTAACATATTATGACAGCTTCGGCGATTTACCCCCACCGATCGAATTGGTACGATATCTACAAACGGGATCGGAACCATCAAAAATTATTTACTATACATACGATCGTCAGCAGGATTTTGGAACAGTCTGGTGTGGACATTTGTGCTTAAAGTTTCTTGTCGAATCATCAGCGTAAAAGATGTCATCATCATCGTCACCATTAACACCGCAAATGGATCGCAATAACTATACTAAAATGTTGCAATCACTGAAAGCATTTCATCTAGCCGGTGGATTAAGGAAAATGACCGTGAAACAGTTAGAAAACATGCCCAAGGAAGTAATGATTGCATTAGCCCCAAATGAAATTCCATTCGTTTGGGAAAAGTTGCCCGAGCACCTCAAAAGCGATATCGATATATTAAAATATCAGTGCGGTTGCAAACATTATTTCAGCAGCAGCAGCAATTTAAACGAGGTTACGGCTGATGAGGATCATACAGCTAGAAAAATATTTTGTTGTTATTGCAAAATCAGCGATGTGCGCATAAAAGCAGAAAATAGCATAAAAACATCACTATCTAATGCGGTGAGAAAAGGTGTGAAGATGAATCTTTTTAAATGTTGCCGCTAAGAATAAAACCGAGATGTGTGATGTTTTAATGGTTAGTCATGTCTTATACGTTCACACTAACAGGACACTCGAGCGTCTTAAGCGCCGATTTTTATCCACCAGTCGAGTTAAATAGAGGAAACAAATATGGTCTGGCATTGCTGGGATTTTACACATACAATTCAATTTTTAATGTGGACGAAAGCAACAATAAGTTTGCCTACATGAAGGAGGGTTACACCACCGAGTCGATACAATTGCAGATTCCACCTGGGGCCTATGAAATAGATGAGATAGGTAAAGCTATGTTGGAGGCTTTGAGGATTTCAACTGAAGAAAAGAACGATGGAATCTTTTACTTGGTCGCTAATAATAATACACTGAAATGTGAACTGAAATCCCAATATACTATAGATTTCCGGGGAGAGGCGAGTATCGGTAAAATGTTAGGATTTAATCATACAGTGTTAAAAAGAGACAAAAAGCACGAATCAACCGAGATGGTGGAAATAATGAAAGTACGCATCATATGCGTAGATTGTAATATAATTTCCGGAGCATATATGAATTCTGTGGAAGGTCATACCTTGTTCGAATTCGATATCGACGTGGAGCCCGGTTACAAAATCAGTAAAGAACCACAAAATAATATTTATATGCCGTTAATGCCGGCAGGACGTCAGTTTATCGACAACATTACTCTTCGCATCTTGGACGATAGCGGTGATCTAATCAATTTTCAAGGCGAGAAAATAATCGTGAAATTGGAACTGAAGAAACTTTCATAGAAATGGGTTTTTGCTTCAATCGTCAATTGTGTGTGCTGTCGACTAAGATGGGGGAACCGCCGAAACATAATAAAAGTAAAAGAAGAGTTAACGTCAAGGTTAGTCGTCGTCCAGACGTTAGATCACAAACATCTCAACAGTTATCTGCCGAAGACTATAAATTTTTAAAATCAATCGGTCTTAAAGTGCGAAAATGATTTCCACCACCAGCGATAAAATAGAGGTTTTCTCCGAGCCCATCTTGGACAATTCCATTATTAGTCTAGAAGAGCATACGTATAAACCATACGGATCTCCATCATTCAACAATTCGGATGAAGTCCGTATCCCCATTAATTTTCAAGATATTATACTGGATATCGCCGAAAGTTACATATATATCGAAGGAAAATTTAAACCCATAGACGCAACGAAAAGATGTTTTTTATCAAATAATGCCCTCGCATTTTTGTTCGATGAAATTCGCTACGAGATGGGAGGTGAGCAGGTCGCCGTGGTTCGTAAACCTGGAGTTACGACGACATTAAAAACCATGGTTTCATTCGGAAGTTTGCAACAAAGATCTCTCATGACGTGCGGATGGGATCTCGACGAAGCAAACCAAGATATCGTAGACACGGCAAGTAACGTATTCTCCGGGAAATTACCCTTAAAATATCTTATGGGATTCGCCGAAGATTACGCAAAAGGTGTTTTCAACGTAAAACAAGAGCTTATTATGATTATAGCTCGCACTTTTACCAATTGTTACGTCGGCGAAGTAGAGGCAGAAATTAGTATCGACAAAATCGAATGGAAAATTCGTCACATCATTCCAGACGACAAGCAAAAATTGAAAATACTGTCTCGCATTAATAAAGGAGGAAACAATGCCAGTATTCAAATGGCATATCGTAAATGAGATCTGTACGAATTACCTGCTTTAAGGCAAACATCTTCCGACGTGTGGGCCTTGAGAACGAGTACAAGTCTGGAAAGACCGCGCTATATAATCGTCGGGTTTCAAGACAGCAATAATTGCGACAAGAAAGAAAAAAACGCAACCCAGTTTACCCACGCCGACGTATGCGACATTAGACTGTATCTGAATTCAACCGTTTATCCCTACGAAAGATGGAATTTAGATTTCGCCAAGAAACTGTACGCAGCAGCCTATTACAATTACGAAAACTTCCAAAGCAGCTACTACGGGCGCGAGATAAACGATCTGATGATAACGTTCGCGGAATATATGAAAAACCCCGTTTTTATTATCAATTGCAGTCATCAACCAGAGGCGATTAACTCATCTACAGTGGATGTAAAATTGGAGTTCCAAACGAGAAAGAATAAATTCCCCAAAGACACTAAAGTGTACGCATTAGTTATTCACGACTCATTTTTTAGTTATAATGTATTAAACGGTTCGGTGACCAATAAATCTATATTTTAATGTATCTATTATATGTAACACAAAATAATGTTCTTGAATCAATAAATTTGTAATGAGTGAAGTAGTAGTTTTATATTTATTTGAAACCCAACCAAAAAAAAAAAAGGTGGCCGAAAAGCCCGCTCTTTAAGAAAAGAGTACGGGAATTTAGAAAATGGTGGTTTATTAAGTGGAAAAAAGAGCTTAAATAACACAAGAAAAAATTTTTAAGGCAAAATATAAAAACAACGATTTAGAAAATTTGTAGGAAAGTAACGGTTAGGAATAGGGAAAAAAGTCATAAGAAAAAATTATAGAGGAAATCGAGTACTATAAGCAAGCATTTTTCTCGATAGTAAAAACGCAAAAAAAAAATTTTTTCAAAAAAAAAAATTGAAAAATGGTGAATGCGCGCCAAAGTTGAAGTTTTGGAGCAAAATGATATTAGGAAATTAGAAAGAGAATTTTTTTCTACATATGGTAGTACTTTTCAAAATTCGGAAAGATGAAATTTTAAGAAAAGGGTTATAGTAAGTTAGTAATTTGGATTTTTTAAAGCGCTGTAGCTCGGGAACCGTTCAAGATAGAGAAAAAATAAAAGCACTTTAATTACCTAGAATTTTGAGTAGAATACAATGGTGAAAAAAAAATTTGAAAAATCTTAAAAATGACAAAAAATTTAGACGAAAAAATTGAAATTCTTGAGTTAGGAGGCTAGGGCCGCCGAACGGGAGTATGTGGAAGTTGTAGGGGAGGTTTTTTTTTTTTTTTTTTTCTAAGTCCAACACCACCTCCCCCACCCTCCCGCCCTCGGAGGGAAAAAAATCGATTTTTGATGGTTTCAGAGCGATTGCGCGACTCCTTCACCATTTTTTCGCAATTTTTGAGATTTCGATTTTTTTATTTGCGGTGACAGAAGTTCGGAATTTTTTTTTTTGGATTCTAGAGAAAATTTCCCACAATATATGTATTTTTCCAATTTTTTATCGTCAACCGTTACGACGCCAGAGCCCATCCAAAATGAGATGAAAAAATTTTTTTTATATTAGCGAATCGGGAAAAATAGTGTGATATACTTCAACTCTTCCTTATTACGATTCCGTCAAAACATTTTCAAAATTTTCCTTACCTTGCCTGAAAATAATTAAAATATATGCATAATTTGCATTTTTTGTAAATATGTAGCAAAGTAATGGTTAGAAATATCAAAAAAATTTATTTGAAAAAAATGTAGAGAAAGTCTAGTACTATATGCTAGAAAAGTGGAGGGGGGTAGTTTGTGTCCATACCAGAGATACGGTGAGTTATAAAATCATATTATTCTCAAACTTATATAATGCATATATGCACTCCACCTTACCCCCTCCAACTTTTTGAATGTATATAGAGGCCGGTATTAGAATTATTTCATCATTACACATTCGATCGGCAAGATGGAAGATATACCAAAAAGGATCATTGGCATTGTCAGGCCATTCGTGCCCGGCAAAATATGCAAGTGTGAGGAGTGCGGGGGTACCGCACCAGGAGCGGCACCTTCGGCACCGACTGCAACGCCGACACCACCAGCGACGACGACGGTGCCGCCAATGAGAAGACCAAGGGCTGCACCTAGGTCGGTGTTAATATCGTTGGGTATTACTCCACGGTAGGCACCCCACCCTCCCCCCAGGCCCTTTTAGGGCCACAAAAACGGTCCTTTTCAGGACCACATTATATTTTGATCGTAGTTTAGTAATCGTCACTTATGGGGCGAGATATTCGTTTAACGACGATTTGTCTCGTAGCTTAAGTGCCAAGTTATATGCTTGAGAACCTATGAAAATGTTAACAGTTCAAACAAGGTTTCTATTATTTTTTTTTGTAATGTATTCTTCACAAAATATTAAGAATAAGTCTTATTGTCTAAACAAATCTAATTCCTTATTTAAAGTTTTTGAAAAAATCAATAATTCTATAAGCTCTCACCAATACATAACATTTAGAATCCGTTGGTGGGGTGGGGGTAGTTCTATATATATGAGACTGGGTCAGTTACACAGTCATATATTCATCAACCCTCATACGATGAACATGGAGGAAGAAAGACCCGCCAGCCGAGGCTAATCCATCTTTAGTGATGACACCGTAGCCGACAACGTTGGAGACCTGCAAGTCTTCGACGACGACGACGAGGTGGATTTTGAAATTGACGTCCTACGTTGGGACGACTTGGATGAGCCGATTCCGCTAGTGTATGACCATGATCCGGGTCTAGTGGAATTAAACGATGCGGGCGATTGGGTCTTACAAAGACTCGAAACTCCGTCGCCGCAGCCAGAGCCGGACTCGACGGAAGATGCGGTGCTGGAAATTCCAGCATCACCAACACCCGACGACCCGCAAGGCCCCTGCGATTCGTCAAGCTGGTGGTCGACCAGCGAGGATGGGGCACCATAAGCCCCACACTCTCCCTGGCCCTTTTTAAGGGCACACAACAACGGTCCTTTTCAGGACCACAAAATACTGTGATCGTAGTTTTAGTACATATTAGTACTTTGTTACTAATATTGTATGTATAGAATATACAATATTAGATAAAAAGTATTAAAACTTTAAGTGCTGGTGGAACCCAGCTAAATCGTTCGTTCGTATTTGAGACCGCAAACAACTTTTGGTCTCAATACGTAATACGACATTTGTTTTCACCCCCCACCATTAATTTGTCTCTATATATACGACCACCAATACTTATTACAATCATTTTAGTTCAACATGTCTGCGACTCAACAACAACAACAACAACAACCCATCCAATGCCCTGTGGTAGATTCTACCACAGAGAATTGTCTGGAGTGGGAGTCGAATGATCCCAGATGGGATGAACTTTGGCGGTTCATCATCGAATATACAGAGGACAACACCACCACCCCCGCTGATGATGACGGGCCGTGTGACTCCACAACACAATAAAAGAGTCGCATGTTTTACAACCAAACGGTCCTTTTCAGGACCACAAAATAATTTGATCGTAGTTTTAGTTGGTTATAATACTTTGTAACCAATATTTTATGTTTTTTTCATAAAAATATACAATATTGAGATACAAAGTATTAGAAGTTCTGGCGACAGAACCTTAACTTCATAAACCGAACCATGTTTTAGCATACTTGTAAATATTATCAGAAAATATTTACAACTATTGCTATTGCGTAGTTTTAGTGGATTATTCACTCTTTTTTTTATTACCTAATATTATGTGGGACAGGGCCTATATGAAATAACACACAAAAATAAATTTTCAAGTCATTTTTATTCTCATTATAAAATATAAAAATTTGATCAAACACTTTTTTTTATTAACTACAATATATATATATATATATATATATATATATATATATATATATATATATATATATATATATATATATATATATATATATATATATATATATATATATATATTTACAAACTTAATACTATAAATTAAAAGCTAATATCTACAACTACCTAACATCTACTACATAATTTATTAAAGTCCTCTAATTGTCTTTTTAACCGCGCAGATTTCACCTTTTTTATCTCTAACTGTCTTTCAAGTTCTAAAATGTCACTGTCACACTCGTTCACTTCTATCACTAAGCGTTTTTTCATGTCATAAATGTCGGTCAATTTGTTCTTCTGAGAGTTGGTGAAGTCTTCGACCCACTCCGGTTGCGATGGCTCGGAATATATTAACGAAGAAGAAGCGGTTTTATTTGGTGAAGACGATGACGATGACGACGACGACGACGACGAAGCAGCGGAAACTTCATCGCCTTCAAAACACCGCTTAAACCGCTTCTTCATGGGTTTCCGGCACCCCAATATCGGCGACAGTGGTGCTGGGGAAGACTTCACCTCCGACACTATTTCATTCTCTACGCTGGCCGGTGTTGGTGGCGTTGGTGGTGCTGGTCCATCGGGGCCTTCTATGACTTCCACTTCTACCGACAATGGCTCTTTTGGTGCTGTTTTTAGGAAGTCGGGTAATGGAACAGGGGTGGAGGGACGCTTAAAGTTAAACTTTTTCTTCTTCCCTTGTCGCACACCTTTAATCGCCGAATAAAATGTTTTTTTATCGGCGATTTCCGACTTCCGCATAGTCAAGAGCTTTTTCAATTTCGAAGCTTTCGGAGAAGATTCCCTAGGCCGCGATGCTTTTCGCACAACCACATCACTAATCACATTTATCTTTGGCTCCTTCTCCTCCGTCCAGCATTCGAGGAATTGCGCTGCCGACTGAACTAACTCTTCGTCGCGACCATCATTGAGGGCTCGGTCTTCGGCATCTTCATGCTCCACGCCATTCCAGTTCTCGAATACCCCCGGACTTAACACTTCCAAACCACTCATGTTATCCAGCATGCCTTGCTGCGAACCGCAGCTCACGTCAAGAGCATCTAAAAGAGACCGTACACTCGACATTTTCGATATTAAAACTCACACAATTAACTTTTTCTTAGCACTGTACTGTTTGGTGTTCTGACGAACTGTGAAGAGCTTGAGCCAGCAAGTCTGCTTTTATGCCCATTTCCCCCACTACACCACCTTTATTCCTTTTGTTCGATGCATTAAGTATAATATTTAAACTTGTCAGATGCAAGGCCAAGGCCAAGGCCGACGTAACCGGCAATACCAGGGTCGTTTTCAAGGTTGTAATTTTCATGGATTTTTTTTTGTCCCTGTCAAGGTTATTTTAAAGAAGCATATAAATATAGTACTAAACTTGTTAGATGCGAGGCCAAGGCCAAGGTCAAAGTACCCGTCAATGTCAGGGTCGTTTTCGAGGTTGTAATTTTCAAGGATTTTTTTTTTTTTTTGGTCCTGTCAAGGTTATTTTAAAAAGTAATACATAATTAGAGTACCGCGATTGAAAAGTACAACATATTCAAACATCATGTTGCCAACTGATGAACAACCTAGTGAAGCAGCCAAAAGATACAGTCATATACCAAAAGCTTTTTATTTAACTTGTCATCATTGTAAAAGACTAGGTATCTGCTGGCGAAATGATCTTACGTATGACTTCAACTACATTGACCTTTTCAGGGTTAAATTTGTACAATGCGGCTTTTGTGGACTAGTTTACTACCAGTTCAAGGACATTAATGAACGTGCCATCCAGAGAAGAAATTGGGTCATAGAAGAAGCTTACCTGTACAGAAGAAATTAACATGTATTTTATTTCTTAATTTTTAATTTTTTTGTTTGTTATATTTTTTATTTTTTTTTTTTAATAAAAAGTAAACTCAATCTTTTGTTATATTTTAATTTTTTTTTTCAATAAAACAATAGTAAAATGAATCTGTACGTGTATTTATTAAACATCACCTAAAATACGTTTTGCAATCCATATTTTTCTGCAGAGTCCGTTTATTAATGAAATAGAACCATATATTAGGGTGAAATCTAATGGTTTCAAATCAGTCTCACATAACAATGTCAGATGTAAACACTATTGATAAGTTCGGTCGCAAAAGAAAATTTGAGGATTTTAACTTTATGCGAGGTCCTTCAGGAATAGGTTTTAAACTTACACCTAATGGAGATTACGACATGGGAAGCAAAAGATTGTGCTATTTAGCAGAACCTCTTGAAGGAGACGATGCGACCACACGAAATTATGTTGATAATAACCTTGCTCAGTGTGTGCAAGATACGCAGAAAGCTTTACATGACTCAACAATTGTTATTAAAGATATATTCAGAAACCAACTTGAAGGTTACGTACGCAAGAAATTAATTGAAACCGGTCAAGAACTTAGAGGATACATTGATGATACTGTTATTGCAATATATGAACTTAGGCAAGACGAACTGCGTGATGAACTTAACTCTAGAATGTTGAAAATTGAAAAGACTATGGAGGATCTTGTCAGCAAACCTGTTTCACATTAAACACTTACTCGTAGACCTGTGCGTTTAATTTACTATTAGACAAATTTTTCAACAATAACTTTTACAGTTTGTTATTTGTCGACACTTCATTATATTTATAATTTTAAAATAAAGGTTCAATAAAAAAGCAATCAAGTAATGAATACATGTTTTTTATTTAAAAAAAAAAATTACAATACTATCGTTACATATTAATGTTGTATGTTTAATAGAAATAATAAAAACAATACAAATAATGAAATATGGATTTTCCAGATTACGTGCTGTCCTGACTTAGAAATGATTCCAACACGGTGACTAAATTTGCTAAGTTTTCTTCCGGGTCTGTTTTGTAAAAATCTATGTCTGCATGCCCCCAAGGTAGAGTTTTGGTTGAACTGGGAATTACATAACGTTTATCATCGCTATGTGACAATGCTACTTTATTTATTATGTTGGTATAAATGTTATGTAATTCACTTCTAAATGTCTTCATCTTTCTTAATATCATACCACCCCGTTCAACAATTCTTTGGTAGTCTTCCTGATGAAGGTCTTTCTCGATAACACATTTTTTGATACCTTTGGCTTTTTTTAATTCATTATTAATGGACTTTACATAATAAGCCTTCGCGCCGGTACCATAAAAACTTATTATCGGATCACCAGGAAACTCATCTTTCATTCTACCACCTACAGAATTACTTTTAATTATGTTGAAATTATTAATTTCGGGGTAATTTGATGTATCAAATTTTTCGGGGTTTTCTGATATAGTTTGATAAAAGTTTTCCGTATACACTTTTAATATAAGCGAGTCAGTATCGGTGTAAAGTAACGAAGCATCATCGCCAAACTTGGATTTAATAAAATTATAATAAAAATCGTATATTACAGTCTTTGATATATCTAATATGGAAAATCCGATATAAATTGGTTTATTATTAATTATTTAACTTTATTCATATGTATAGCAACAAAGTTCTCGGTAAATATCGAGCTACTATTGAAATTGGGGCGGGATATTATTGCTCTAGCTCCTTTTTTACCTACACTGTTATCCCAATGTGTTACTAATTTTATATCCTTTCGATTTTCCACATTTTCCATAGTTTTACCAAATATCGCGTTATTTTTTAATTTAAAAGAGTCCTTCGCAAATTTTGTGGTGGCCTTGTTACGTAAATTGGTATTAAAATCAATATACGATTTTAGCCATTTTGATTGCTTAAACTGTAATACTCGATGGGTTTGCATTACCACTAAGCCGTTGGCGATGGCTTGTTTTAAAGTTCTATAGTGTACAATGTATTTTTTTTTATCTTGTAAATTAGGAATTAATTTCGGTAATTTAGCGTTTTCTGTTGGCGGTATGATATTTTCTACTAGAAATGGAAGATCAGAATGTGCATCATGCAACTCAGTCGGATAATGCACATCCACTTCCAAAACGTAGCCATGTAAACTATCATCACCAACAGCCATAATATTTAAATCCAGAATTTCGCGCTCGCTTAACCATCGAAAACCACCATATGGTAATGCTTGTGACATACTATGACCATATAGATTTGTAGCATCAAGGTATGTTATAAATGAAGAAGGTTTTGTTGGGTCATAGTCTGGTAAAAAATATTATTAGCGATGTGCTTCCTTTCTGTACACTGGCTTATGCCGCCGCGTATACCTTTCTTAAAAAAATGTATCATGTTTATATCAGTTAAGAGCTCTAACTCTACCTTAGTCATACGTAGCATACAATCAAATGATAAACTTGGAAGGGTATAGTAATGTGCCGGATCAAGTTTATCGAATTTTAAACAATTATTCCGAAATTGCTCAAAAACATCACACAATAGCAACACATCTGATTTTAAATACACGTCCGAATAGTCCCCCAAAGTTTTACACCCAAACAAGCGCCATACTTCTTTTGCTCTTCTATAGCTTTCATCGCTAATATGTTCTTCCCGTAAATTATCATAAAATTCATCTTTACTTGGAAGACATGTATTTTCCATTTTTTCTATAGAATAGGGAAAAACACCCTTTTGACGCATCAAATTAAATTGGTTGATATTTGAAAAATGTTTCCGCGTTTCAATAAAATCGTCGTCGTTTAAACCGCTGCCTAAATTTTCCAAAGACGTTGACAGAAATTTAAAACTATCAATAAATCGCAACTTTAAATATTTCCTCTTGACTTTTCCACATTTACTATCAAAATAATCGTGCACATAAATGCTTTTGGTAAATGATATGTACTTTTCCTTACTTTGAGCCAAAACACCAATTTTATCCCCATATTTACATAACTCTTTTATAAATAAATGGCTGTCGTAGCCGCTTAAGTTATGAAATATGATAGGGATAAAAGAGGGTAATTTATAATTTAAATTACAAACGGAATGTGCAGCACCAAATCTTTTTGCACCAGTTATGTGACAGTGGTCTCGTACTTTAATCTCACCCTCTCCAAAAGGGCCTTCACATATACCATATATTTTAGCATTATTAAACTCCCTTTTTTCTTCGGGCGTTAACGGTTTCATAGGCTTAATGTCTTTTAAATATGTGTTGTATAGAGCCCTTAAATCACACTCGATACGATCCACAAAGACTTGAGCTGCATTATTCCCCCGAAATAGCTCAAATTTCGAAAGTGAGTCGTCAAAAGAGCATTTAATTAAATAAGCAAAAGAATATGGTTCATGTTTAAAACTTTTTACAGTGTAAGAATTTTGTGGGTTTGGTTGTACCGTTTCAACGGGCTTTAAAACAGATTCGAAATCTGCATAAACCACGAATGGAACGCGCATTTGCTTTTCTATACCCTCGAATTTTAAAATATTTTCCGGCACACTCTTGCCAAATTTATCGATTTTTAAATCCACTGAGGGTGTTTGCGTGAAAATGTGGTTACAATCGTAGCTTTGATGTAAAGTTAAAGCTGACGGTGTACTAAAATAAATGAGGCAACCATCACAGAAATATATTTTATGTTGTTGACAACTAATTTGACTTGAAACTAAACGTGATAAATCCCGAATCCAACAATAATGACTCTTTGAACAAGTCGTATCACAAAAATGTTCACAGCCATCTTTACTACTACAGTCTTTTGTAATTAACAATAAATTTACATGCCTATCCAACTTTTTTGACGCATACCTCAGTGGACCAATAACTTCATGTATTACTTCATTATTTTCATATTTAGATTCCAGACCGTATACGTTAATTGATATGTTGTTCATTTCCTCAAATTTTTTAATGTCACGTAATTTTACTGGAAAATCCATACCTGTTACATTTAGCACTCTAGAAAAATGGGGGTAGGATGTCTTCTGTGAAGGCTCTGCTGTTGGAGGAAACAATGCTGATGTTACAGCCCACGCAAAGCAAAATTCGTCCTGGTTAATCACATTGACGACAGCTCCTTTTCTTTCAATAGAACACGGCAACTTGATGTATGATGAGCCGCCCATAGGCATATACTTGTTGATACCAACTTCCAAGTATAAAATTCGCACAAGAGCCCATCCTATAACAAGAAAAATAATATATAAAAATCAGTTTAATATATCGGGTTTTGATTTTTCCATACCTGAATCTTTCTCCTGGAACTCTGTCGCCTGCGTTTTTATTAATTCGGTGAAAGAATGGTAAACGGCATCCAAATCACTTTCTACACTAATTATTTGATTAGCAGTGTTGAAGGATTTTTCACTGAATATTTCTTGTGATGGAAGCATGTACTCGCCAACAGCTGTCATGTTAACTTTTAAAGCATGATGCACACGCAATAAATTATTAACAAGTTCCACCACCTTGGATTTAATGTCTGCAAAGAACATTACGTAATCGGAATGCTCCATATCACTGCTAACCGATAGGTTGCAATTCTCCTTTTGAAGGCACATTGAACGAGTTGCACACCATGACATACCGGCAAACATGAATTATTTTTATGTTGTTGTGTTCGTTTATGCGCTGACATATGATTTATTGGAACATCTACATTACATGTAGCGCAATTAATTACCGGAATCGTCGATGTATACTCTTCAATTCGGAGCCGTTTTCCTCCAGGCACTTCATTAAATCTCGCCGCACACGATTCTCTTTTATGACGTCTCATATTATAAATATTAGTAAACTTAGAACCGCAATTTTCACAAACATATGCCATGATTTGTCAAATATTAACACATGTACTACCTATACAAGTCAGAGCCAACTGATGAATGAAACTGCCCCATACCTTATATAAAACCATTCAAGGTCACCCCCAACCACGTAACATATCTTCAAGGTCACACACCCAAGATGACCTTCAACAAAGTCAAGGTCGTCTCGACCAAGGTCAAGGTCAAGGTCACATACACAACCTTGAACACAAGGCCAAGGCCAAAGCACACGTGCACTTTCAAGGTCAATGGCAAGGACATGTGGGCGGGGCCAAAGAGGGGTGAGGCAAGGTCAAGGTCAAGGTCGAGGAGTGGGGGGATCGAGAGAATCGGGTTATGTTCACTACTGATAATATCTTCTTCATTTCATGAAAACTTTGTACCATGAATATTTTCATTTAATTCTGGAAACAGACGGTAGTAACTGGAGTCTAGGTAGGCATTGGAGTAATGCAAATTTTTCTTCTTAATAACAGCCATATCAATGCAAGATTTTATCTCTTAAAGGAAAAGGACACATATACCTTACAAATATTTGATGTATCTATACACGAAATAAAAATTAATACACGATACAAGAAATGTAAAAATTAGTTCTCAGACCCATGTTAATGTGTGCTCTTTGGGTACTTAGTATGGAGTAAATAAAACGGCAAAGGGGCGATTAGATAAATAAAATTATAAAAGTAATACAAGTTGTTAAGTTTGAGAAAACAAAGTCCATTCGTCTGCTATCATCAATCACCTATATTGAAATAGCAATTTTTAATATAAGTATAATTATAACTTAAGAATAACTAGAATGATTTTATTATAGTTTTCATTATTAAAAAGTTTATCGATTATAGTTTTCGGATATAATAATGGGACCATAGAAATATACGTGCAAAATCAAATCCTATTATTCATATTTAATAAACTATACATTTATTTTAAAACATATTTGTTGAAAAAGTTTGAATGATGTTAGTAAAATACGGATTACGATAGTGGTAAGATTTAACAATTTCTCACAAGCTACACATTACTTAAATATAATGAATTTTTCATTTTTTAATGGTAAGATATTCTTGAAACCTTTAAGGCTCAATATTACAGAACATTTTATAAGGCAATTTATTACCAAAAATTATTGCAGTATAAGTGCATTTAATTTCAATTAAGGCCTTTGAAATCTTAAGATAATTATAACATAAATTTACTCAAAAAAGGGTTTGCATTCGTCAAATGAACAAATTTGTAGAAAATCTTTTTGAAAAACAGACTACATTCTTAAAAATAAATTTCCGTGACAGTTAAATATTTGTTTTTTTTTTTCTATATTATTCTCGACAACTTTAAAAATAATTTCAGTATAATAACATTCTTACTGATTTTTTTGATATACAAAAACTTTTTCCAAATCTGCTCTGTAGCCCCAGAAAAGTTATTGGAATATATTCTACGAAAGACATCATTATTGAAGTATTATTCTTAGCATAAGACAAGACTTTGCTATTCTCTTGCAGAGGATCTCAGTATATAAATTCCATTTAAAATTTACATCAATATGTATTCTCCAAAATTTACAATTGTTAATCATATTGTCACATAGGGAAAAATATAAAAATATAATAATTAACAAATTGGCAATTCCAAATTATATTAATCTTTTATTTTAAATTAAAACAATAACACACCGTGTTGCCTTTAATAATTTCATGACCTTCTAATTATGAAATGTTATGTTTACTTACTGGTCGTCGATCGTGAAAATTCACCAAGTCAGCGAGGCCGCTTTCCGGGTCATGATGAACCAAGTTTGTAACAAAGGCGATTCTTTGGCTTAGTGAAAAATAACAAAATAGGATAAAAGGACGGACACGTTAGGGATAAGGGTCGGTCAGTCAGTCGTCAGTTAGAAGGGTCAGTAGATCCGATGTAAGTCGACTGCCCAAAAAATTGGTGAGCCCGTATGAGGGAAGGAGTGACAAACCCCAAGCATGTCCCAGTCCAGAGCAGGTCAACGACTAGAAAAAATCTAGTGACAACCCCATCAAGAGTGCCGACATGAACCCAGGCGCGGATCCAAGAAGGCCGAGGCAGTGGGGGCGATCGCCTCCCCCCCCCCCCAAGTGCTTTGAGTTCAGGAAAATATACCCGATTTTGCTCCTTATACTATAGTTTATTCAAAAACTAGAGAGAGTAATAAATCATTTTTACCCTTTTTTTTCTTCGAAAACTATCTGTGTTCTTTAGTTCGGTATCTTTGACAAAATCTGTTAGATACATATATTTTTCATAGGAATAGGTTAGTAATATCATAATCAAAATTACTGATCTATAATATGGACTATTTGGGTTGGATAACAATAGATATTTGGATGTGTGAAGTATCAAAACGGATTTTAATCTTTGTCATAGTCGGAAGGGGGTTTATTTTATCACCAACTATTTCTGGCATAGAATATTATTTCGGTAATAAACTTAAAATAAAAAGTTTTTATAATATTATTTTATTTCTTATGATTTCTTAATAATTCATATAAATAGAAAATATAGATAATTTTGACATATTTAACACAAATCACAACTGTATTTTTATTATTTTTAATTTGGGCATAGTAACCTTTTTAGGCACATTCAGACTAAAACGTAGCCTTTTTCTCTCAAAAAATTCTAAGTTATAATTTAAATACTTATTAAATACCCATTGTCAAAAATATAAGAAGTTAAACATATAAAAAAAATAAATTCGCCCATAAAATATTAAAATTTTTTTGGGGTTATCGGTCATTTTATTTTTAATTAAAAACATTTTTAGGACATTTGAGGTTTCAGTTGATTTATGTCTTCAATCATCTGCAGAATTACAATTAAACACTAAAAAGGGATTGAAATGTAATTAATTTTTATATGTTACAGAAGGTTTAAATAATAAATTGTGTTTACGCTGGTAAATATTGCATATCTAATTCGTAATCAAAGTCAGTGAAGCTATCTTCACTTAAATTAATTATTATTGGTTCCTCTATCTCACCGATCATGAAATCGAGTCTCCACATTTCCTTTTATTCTTTTATTATATGGATTTTTTCAAATTTTCTGCAGTAAATTTAATCAAAAAAATCTTTCAAAAGTTCAGTTAAATTACTAATTGTGTTATTTCTAGCAACTCTGAATTTTACTTGAGAAAGATATTTCCTTCTCCAAAGGACATTTTCCGGACGATCTATAAGAACAGATTTCCTATTTGGTTTTTGCCAGTAAAAATTAAGTTCTCTGAGCAATTTCCAGAGCTTAGTCCTTTAATTTCAGGTAAATCCCGATTTTCATTGATTTCAGTTAGAATTTTGTCGACGGCTGGGATCTGATTCTCATAATAAAATGTATGTACAACTCCTTTTATTGCAGTCTACATCTCTTCATCCAACGAGGTTTTTCTTCTGCCTGTGATCGAATGTGACTTGGGAGTACTAACAATTCCAGTGGTTTTTTTCTCTTTTAGTATTCGGTACATAGTAGATTTTCCAATTCCTGTCATGTTGGAACACATATCAACAGAGCTTTTAACATTATTATCTAGATATTGATACCTTAAGGCTTCATAAACATTCATCGTAATAAATGCCCTGGTTTAACGATTTTGGAATAAATATAGATGTGGAAGCCATATCTTTTGGGTATCTCACTAATCTCAAATAAGAAATAAAAACAAGCACAAACAAAATAAATCACTAAGGAAACATTGTAAGGTGTACTTTGCGCACTAACAGAAATTAAATTGAACTATCAAAAATTTTATTATTGCAGTAAATTTATAAAAGCTTATAATATTTAAATATAATTAAATATAATTAGATTTACGGTAGTCCTCAGTTATTTGCGGTACTGGAGCAGGTGCGTTGGAGGTTTTATTACTCTCTCTGGTTCTGGAATATAGTATAGGAATGTGTATGCTTGTGATCGCCCCTCCCTTTCCCAAGAGCTTTGAATTCAGGAAAATAGAACCGATTCTGCCTTTGATATTAGGAATGTGTATGCTGTTGGCACTCGCCCCCCCCCCCCGTTGATAACTTTTTTCTTGCGATAGCACCGCCCAAGAACTTTGAGTTCAGGAAAATAGTCCCGATTATGCAGCTTACACTAGGAATGTGTATGCTGCTCGCATCCTCCCCCCTGGCACCAACTTGTTTTTTTTTGTGATCGCCCCCCATCTCTCTAAGATTCGATCTTGCCTTTTCCACTAGAAATGGGAATGTTGCACACTGTACTTTTGTGATATCACCCCGCCCCGAAAGAGAGAGGCTGGATCTGCCCGTGCATGATCCCGATTTTATTATAAGTCTAAAAATTAATTTTAATAATGTACAACTCAATATAGTCAATGCAGTGCGGATTTTGAACAAACTATTATTTTAGAGACTTCGCAGTAATTTACTTTTTATCCTGAGATGTATTAAGAATTATGCATTATATTTTTAATACATCTGTGTTTAAAATTAACCTGTTATTGTTACATCATTATTTTTAGTTAAAAGTTGTTATTTATCAAGATATAAATCTCTAATTTTTTGTTACAATATTTGCATCATCAATATAAATAACAATAGTGACTAGAGCCATTCAAAAAAAAAAATTAAAAGTAGAGGCACAAGAATGCTTTTTTAAGGCACACCAATCCTTACTGGGAGTTTCTCTGAAACACACACCTGACAATTTCTTTAAATAATATCCCATCCTTAAGATAAGTCTCTAATCATGACAATGCGGGCTCTTTTACATCATATTTAGATAGTTTGATTAGATCTATAAGTAAAAGGCAATCAACTTCCTCTTAAAAATTGATAACACGACCACTTGTCAATTATTTCCCCTCCAGAGATTTTAACATTGTTCTTACAAACTCAAAATCTATTATCTTGACAGCTCAGTTCTCCAGACATGGATGCAGAAAATTAGAAGAAAGCCAAAGCTATAAATAGTACTGTTTAAGGCTATTGTAGAATAATTTTTCGAAAATTTTTGAAAAAGAGTGCAAGATTCATATCAAACCATATTTTTGGAAAATTTTTATAGTGTTCTTTTTTTACACAATTACAATAACATTATCAATTTTTTAGAGACTAAGATATATGCCTTACAAGAGACAAGAAAGACAATATTAGCAAGGAAATTCTTTAATAAAAATAGTTGCATTCTTCCTAACCTTAAAATTGTTTAACTATATTTATGATCTTTGCACGGGTAACAGCATGTGAATATATTGAATTGAACCTATTTTTTAATGATGAGCCCGAGTTTTTTTCAGGTACCTACATGCTAATTTTATTTACAATGTTAGTTGCAAATAAAGAGTGAAAGTTGTTAGCCAGTTGTTACAAATCATCATTAGGAGCACTACATTATTTCTATAACTTTTTAAACAAACCAAATAAAATTTTACATTTTTGAGGGCAAGAAAAACTTTAATAAAAAATAAATAACTGTAGTTGCCGACTTTTGCAAATCACTCTCAATTTGACTGCAGTGTGTTGCTATCACATTTTCTTTCATTAAAACGAAGCATTAAAATAAAGCAAATCAGGTAATAGGCAGGTGTTTCAAATGGTTGAGTTAATCAATGGCATATGCCACTTTTACAGCTGAACAGCGAAACGAAATCGATATGAACTAACCCAGTTTACCCATTATTAGGTTAGTGTTTTACTTTTAGTAAGAAATTGGAAAATAGAGGTTTGTCGCTTGGCTGAAAGTAATTGATGATGCTTTTAGAGAAAGGAACTACACACATGGGACTATTTTTAACGAAAAAGCTGTTTTCTAAATTGTATTTTAATTGGTCTACTTTTATTTCAAAAAAGATTTATGTAATTGAATAGAATATATAAGCATTTATTTATTAAATGTCTAATTTTTTTTAAGATCTGATACAATTATTGGCAATTCTAACATGTTGCTATCTCAGTTTGATCTACTTTGTAGAAAACTTTGCAAAGTTTGGAAAAAATAAGCATACAAATATTTCTGTTTTCGAAATTTTAATAGAGAGATGGTCGATTTGGACCAACGATATATTTTTACCTAGTATATCAAACATATTTTTATAAAGACCTAATCTTCAAAAATGCAACTAAATATATAATATAATATATTTAGCTTAATTGTACGATTCGTGAAATATAAGTCTACAAATATAATTTTAAAATATCTCTCAATGAGTACATAAAATATTTTAGTATCAAAATACGTCTAATACCACCGCCCAACAATATGTCTCTTGCATGGAATATTTTACCTCATTCTAAGCTAATTTTTGACGCTGATTTCAAATATATTATCAGTCTTTTTATATCAGCTTTAGTTTATGAATTATAAGATGGAGTGTTTTTTAGAAAAAATATTCTCACCGTACAAAAATTTTTATTTAAAAAACTCTAAACTCTTGAATTTTATTTTATGTGATTTTGTGCAGTTTTTGAATGACGAACTGCTACTCTGAATACTCCAGCAATAATCGGCCATTATGCATATTCCAGCGACCCTGGAATAGTTCCTCAATAGTCCGAATATCTTGGTGGAATTGTTCACCCTGTTCTTTACTCAGGTCACCGAGATTTTTCGGAAAATGATCTAAATGGCTATGAAAAAAGTGTACTTTGATATGCTTATGTTTCATCCAAGTTGCTGGAAGTGAGACAATATCTCTTCAACACGCTCTACATTATCATGACCCTTTCTATTACCTAAGAAGACCCGAATAACCCAAACAAACGAATCCCATGCGTGCTTTTCAATTTCTGACATTGAACTGCAGAAATTAGGGTTTTTCACCAATTTGCGAATTTGTGGGCCTTCAAATTTGCCTGTCTTAAGCTTTTTTTAACTCCGATTTGGAAACTTCCTTGAAATATACACTGTCTTTATTTAGTGCTTCAACATATTGTTTCACCAGACAGAGTTTAATATGCAGAGGTGGCAATATCACGATTTCATTCCACAAAAGGTACGTTTATAACATTAAGGCTACCTGGAACTAGTGCTTCCCTAGAAAGCCATTATTTTCTTGTCCAAAATTCAGATTTAGCTCTGGTAACCTATAAACATATAAAACAAAGATATTTGGTATTGCCTCTTTGTTGTTCCAAAAGGAAATTAACTATCTGAAAAGCAACGCAAATTGCCCATTTATGTTCGTTATAGTTTATCTTATTTAAGACTAATATTATTGTTGGGTATTCTTCCTTAACTTTGGTTGCATGTGCGATCGGTAGGGAGCTTAGTTTATTTCCGTTATGCAATAGTACACGCTTCAAACTGCATTTTGATGGGTCGATAAATAAACGCCATTCATTTGTATCATATCTCTGCAAGCCTATGGCAGTCATTGAACCAAAAATATCAGTACAATACACAAATCATCATCTTTATCGAAAAAAAAGTAAGTCTTTATCCCGAAGGCAGTAATATGAAACTTTAGTTTCTTTAGTTAGGAGATGTCTCTCTTTCAACTGGGAAGCTAGTAATTCGGAAGAAATTTTCTTCAGTCCAAAATCTCTAGTTAAATGATTACGCTCGTTTTGATTGAATGGTCTCGCTTCCAAAAAAATTTCTGGCTCGAACTCGTCATCGCTCACGCAGCTCAGTTCATTCATTTTGTCAGAACTTTCTTTAGATGTAGATGATACCGAGTACTTTTGAACTCTTAACAGATCTAACAGCTCATGTTGATGTGGAATAAATCCATTTGGAGTGATTTGTCTTATTGATATTTATATACACAACACAAAAATAGCAGTCATCGTGATGATTAATAGGTTCACGCCAGATTATTGGAGATTGGAACTTGAAAGAGGTTCTCTTCTTAGTGGCCCATAATTGCTTAATACAAATTTTGCATACAATACTGTGCACCCAACATTTGTGTTGGGCATTTGTTATGTGTATCCAATTGAAAACTAAAACAGTCCACATATCCTTGTTTCACAAAGTCTGACAAACTGAAACGATATTTTTGAAAAACATATTCACCATATATGTGACAAAATCAATTTAGATCATTAGTGCAAACCTTTGTCGATGAAAATATGATAGACATTACAAAAATTTGTGAAAAATGCAAGCTTAATAGATAAAGATAACGTCAACAAGCTCAATATGAAAGTAAGAGCGAAGGAAGTAGCTGTATCTAAAAAATTAGAGCTGATCCAATAAAACTAAGCATAGATCCGAAATCAGTGACCTCGAGTTAGTAAGCAACCATTAAAATATTTTATTCAACAAAAGCAAGTTGAATTTTGTGGTACTGTGAATTTATGAGATTATAAAAAAACTATTAAAATTTGGGAATGTGACTTTTTGGTTGATGTGCCGGGCAACAGTGACGTTAACATTTTAATGGGAAAGCGTATCCTTCTTTGTCTATCTATTTTTTTCTAAAGTGTGAATTAATTTAATAAATGCAGTCATAAATGTATATTATTCGTACATATTTATTTACAAATTTCAACATAATAAGTAGAAAAATCGATAAAATATAAAAGCCACGATTTTTTAGATGCTGTCAAATTTTTAAAACAAAAAGATAACAAGAATCAATAATTAAACGTATTTCTTTTTTTGCTATAATCGAATCAAAAATTTCATTAAATAACTAATTAATTTCACAATTTATAATCCAAATTTTATATTTCTGAGGACATTTAAATTATAAGAATTATGTAGTACTTTATTCTGAGACGGCTACGGAATCCAATCATGTCACAGTCTTTACTTTCGAATAACTTAATTCAAAATCATATGCATAATGATTTGTTACAATAACAATGTCCTAATAACACAATGCGAAAGGTTGTGATATTTTCATTCCTTTTTTCCAATACAAATGTTAGGGATGTTTTTTAACACTTAGGTAGAAGGATTGCCATTTTTTTTAGTTGTGGAAACAAGCAGTTACGAAGAGCGAGGTCAGGGAAATAAGCTAGATATTGATGCTATTTAATTGCGACTTCCGTAATAATAGCTATATACATACACGTATGACTGGGTCAATTATCTTGACGGAAGATCACACCTTTTGATATTATTATATCTCTCAATTTCTATATAAGTTATTGATATAAGATTATCTAAATAATTAGACAAAATAACACCCTGAACGTTCGAACAGATATCTGCACTTCGATTTTTTAAGGAAATGAAGAGCCAAGGTATTTCTCTTTCATACTATAGGTTTTAGTTTTATGGCCTTAGCTATCGATGCATTATTCATCCATCATTACGAAGCAGTCGAAAAAGTATTATCTAATTTCTTTAACTAAAGCTGCAATAAACCACTACATGAGTTCGCATTTCGGATATCATTAATATCGGAGATATTCATCTAGCGAACAACTTTCTCATTGCTTCCTTTAAATTAGTCTCTTATTGTCAGTGATTTGTTCGGCGGAATAAGATCAGGTAATAATGACAAGAGTTCTGCCTGCATGTTCGTCGTATTATAACTGGGTCCACACTTAAATTCACGGTACCAATGTATCATAATGTCATAATAAATAGTATAATAACTCAGAGTATCGCACTCTTCAATTTACGTGTCTGTCTTGTCGAGCGAAGGACTTGCTTAGACCTGAAATTTCGTTTTACAAAAGTTGATCGTGGACATGCAATAGAGATAATTTGATACGGAACAGAATATGGTACAGAACATAAGCAAGTTTAAAGTGGAGCATAAAAATGAGCGTTAAACTGGTGGGTTCATCGAATAACAGTAAAAACATGTTGAACTAAATATGTTATTAATTCAAATTTTTTGTCGTCACTTACTTGATGTCTTTTCAAAATATAAATAAGCGCTATAACCTATTTATTATCTATTTATTTATCGTAGCTGTATCATTAATAACAAATAAATAAATTTAAAATGGAAAAACTGAGTAATTGTCGAGAATTATTTATTTCGGAAATTTCAGTTAAATAATAAAGGCAGCACAATAAAACATGGACTAATCGAGTTTATCCATTATTAGATTATTATATTATTTTTTGTAAGAAATTGGAAAATAAGGGATTGTCACTTCACTGTCAGTAATTGATGGTGCTTTGAGAGAAAAAACTACACATATGAGGCTATTATTAACGTAAAAGCTAGAAACTAAATTGTTTCTTAATTGGTTAGCTTACAGTTGAAACCAATTTATATTAATTGATTGAGACGTTTATTACGTACGAATTTTTGCAACATACCAATTTGCAAAATCTAGAACGATTATTGACAGTTCTAATTTAATGAAATTTTAATTGCAGAATTTGTTATCAAACGATAGTAAGTAAATAAGTCTGTTTTGTCACCAAAATCTCATTTTAAAATTTTATATTTTGCATTGTTTTTTTTAACATTGAAAGTTAAGAAGCGTTATCTTTGAAATTTTTCTGATTCTGATAAATTTTAACTAAATATCACTATTATGCATCAAAATTCTCCCTCTGACATCAATATATGTAATTTCGACATTTTTAAGTTCAAAACCGAGTTAATGATTCACGCACCAGTTTTATGTGAGGGAACCAATAGCAATACAAAGTTACTTACTTTTCCCAATGTCAAAAAATTTTTGGAAGATATGACAATACCACATGGAGAACATCTGTGATAAACTTTCTTCGTAGCGAAATCTTAACTGTAAAGTATTTAATAAAATAGATGTTTTTATTTGAGACTTAGATTTTTCTAAAATCAAGGCCCAAATTTTTAGATCATTCGTTCAACAATGTAGCAACTTTGTAACAGAAATAAACTACCACCCGCTCCTATAGCTTAAGCTGTAAATATAAAAAAAAAGAAAATATTCGAGTATTACAACGGAAGATTTACGCTCTATAACAGAAATTTTTATTTTTACACCCGTTTTATCAGAATAATTCCTGTTCGTCATTTGAGTCGAGAAGTGTTGACCAATTTTGTCGGAACTTTGTGACAGTTGAATCGATACAATAGATTCCTTACAAGTGAAATTACATCTATAGAGCAAGTTTATAATAAATGTACCAATTTTGTAAATTTAAAGTTAATCTTAATTTCCAAATTGTAAAATTTGTAAGTATTTCTGGCTTAGTTCCTCTGAAAGTAATTTAGGTTAAAAATATAGATTCTTGGATTTAGACCGTGTTAAACTGGAATTATTATCAGACGTTTCGTTTGTGATTGCACGAGGCATCTTCAGGGATCTTTACTCCACGAGATTAGAACACTGAATTACTATCGACGAGCAACAGCCCGGTATTTATCCACGACTGAAACTCAGTGAATCGTGATCGAGCGTTACAATAAATTTTCACGTGTAATGTAGACTGTAACCTGCATCTTTGTTAATATTATTTGGATATTTACAAATTTCGATTGATTCTCTAATTTTACGTTTAAAGAAACCTGACACTGATGCTAGCACCTCAGTTTCTTTTACATTAAAAGTTTGATCTGCAATGCTGATGTTCAGCTACTGCAAACTGTACAATTTGTTTCTTTTTTATACATCTTTCATGTTCCTTGAGCCGAGTGGATATAGAAAGTCCTGTTTCACCTACATACACTTTACCACAAGGACAAGATATCTTGTAACCGCCTTCTGTTTAAAATGAAATTGCGTCCTTTGGAGATTTCAAACATTGTCCAACTTTCTTACATATATTGAAAATTGTTCGTGTATGTAAGGTCAGATAACACTGTCCATAGGAGGTACATTTATGACATTTTTTTGAGGAGTTGGGTTTTTATATTTATTTATAGAACGCCTTATATTTTCCTTTAGTTTTGAATGTGTTAGCTATTGTGATTTTAGAATAAAAACTTCTTAAAAGATAGTTGACGAAAACTGGTCATCATATTTATATCTCTTGAACTACCGATGGCGTCTAAACTTAAGTCGTTTATTTAGGTGCATTCAGAAGTTTTTTTTGGCTTTTTCAGTAAGCATATTGCATCGACGACCGACGTAGTTGATCAGTTGATAGTTATAACCATTTTAAAATTATTGACCATTCAAATATGTTACTAAATACCATTGCTTTCTCTCTCAAGGCGACCGACTAAGCATTAAAATATCAAAGACTAGCCTCTTCGTGAACTGTTCTACCTGATTGAAAAATTACACTTTGGTTGCAAAGCAAATATTATATTTATCTTTCATCATCATCAATAAAACTCTCCATGTTTTCCTGTTCTGTACTGTCTGCATCTAGTTTGTTGCGATTTTATTTAATGTTGCTTATCTATCTTGTAGTTCGTTCTTTTTCCCTCCGGTTAGTTTTCTGTCAATTATTCTGGCTATATAATCAGCTGAGTTACAATTCTTTCTAGTTATTCCGTTATGATTTTTGATTTGTTGGTATTTATCTCTAATTCAACTCTTCTACTTTCAACTTTGAGTTCATCTAACATGGTCATCTTTTCCCGTTGATTATCTGGTATTAAAACACCATCCTCGGTGAATATGAGATTGTTTAATATTTCTCTGTTTTTATTGTTTTTTATCCCAATTCAGTGTTCTAAATGAATTTTCGAGAGTGTCAGTGAATAGTTTTTGAGATTTCGATTCTCCTTGCCTAACTTCTCGTTGTATCTTAATAGATTTAGTGGTCTCGTGAAGCAGCTATTGTTGCATTTACGTATTGTCTACTAAAATGGATTAATAGGTAATCTAATGGATAGTCTCTTGAGGCGGTCGTAATGATATCTTGTTTAATTTTGTCAAACGTCTTTCCGAAGTCCATAAACCTTAGAACTAGTGATCTGTTGGCTTTGATAAATTTTTTAAAGATAATTTTGATGCACTGTAGATGGTCGTTTGTTTCCACACCTGCTCTTAAACTAGCTTCCTCTTTTGGCTGATAGAGATCTAACTTGTTATCAAGTATGGTTGTTACCTCAATAAATAGTTTATACAGATGATTTAACAAACTTGTGGGCCTGTAATTTTCTAGACTTCTCTTTTTATGTAATATCATATGTCACTAGCTAACTTTGTTGCTAGAGCTTTTCCTCACAATAGGGCAGTTGCTGTTAGAGGTTATAATTGCTTCCTGCAGTTTAGCAGAAGTTAACTCAATATCCACATTGTTTCTTAAATCAACTTTGACATTTTGCATGTTTAAACTTAGGTCATCTTGTATTTCTCCCAGTTTGTGGATCTAGCATTATAATATTCCTGGACTGATATTTCCACATGGACCACTTCCACGAATCTATGATCCGACGCGCTGTGTATAAATTCATACTCCTCGCTACGAGTTTTCGTAATAAAAGTGGGTTCTTTCCAGTGATTTAAAATCTTCAAATTAAAAAAAATTATAAAATCAAAAAGGTACTTACCTCTTAGTTTATGTCGCTACTGTTCCATCCAAGATAGTGCGCGTTGGCGTCCATTCTGAAGGCAGCCTGCAGGTTTAAAAGCCTGCAGTCCTGCATCAATTGCTCCATTTCCAGTTATGGAGATAGGCTGGATGAGCTATATGACTGGCAAGCCGAGCCTATCATCGCTACCTTTTGGCTTTCTGTCCTCCAGTAATTCATCATGATATTCTTTGGAAGAAAACCAATTAATTTCAATTCATGTCTGATTAAAATACAAGCTTTGGCGTTATCAAGGATTTCTCCTAGTCCAATTACGCATCCCCTGACTAGTTAGAGCTCTTGGCTAAGGACGATGTCAATGTCCCAATTGGCTAGGAATTTGCTTAAAGCGGCAGAGGCAGACCTACTGTACTACTTGTAGTTTCAGCAGTATTGTTAGGTTCTTCCCTTTCCCGTATTTTTTCCACCCTGAAGGTAAGCTGGTCAAGGCTCAGATATGCTTCTGCTCAAACGTTGAGGATCTTCCATTCTTCTATTTTTAGCCCTATATCCTGGGTTCTTAAAAGTTTAAAGATTCTGTTCCCTGGTTCCCATGGTATTTGTGGGGAGCCACACGAGAACCCTGCAATTCTGACATCTCTTAGGACAGCTCCCTTTCAAAGCCTTAGATGAGAAACCAAGAGCTCCAGCCAGGCTTTTCCTTACTCATCTATGCAGATCACGAACAACACCCATGCCTGTTGAATTATGCTCGTGAACCGCGGCCATTTCTCAGCTTCACACATCCAAATTTCATTGGTAAGTGCCTCTTGAGTTTGTTTGACTTACTCCGAGGTCAGCATTTCTTCTAGATATTTGTACAGAATAATTTCATCCTCACTACACGATTTTCCTATTGATGTACTGGGTATAACCTCAGCTGGCCCATCAGGCTTAGTTTCTTTGAACTGTCTTTACACTAAAAAGGGACTTAGAACGTTCACGTTTAGAAGCAGCTAGATTTATACCTGCTGCCACTGTTTGTGAGTTATTTGAGATTCAGGCTTTTAGATTTGGGTTTTGTGTTTCTCCAGAGACAGTTTAAGATCCACTTGTGTTTATTCCTATCGGAATAGGCGTTCCCTTAGCTCTGGCCGCTGCAATAGTTATTTTTCGATGCTGTGCATCCGAAAGTTTTTTGTTGAGGTTTAGATTTCCTAGCAAGTTCGCCACGTGTCTGAGGCCTGTCGCTGAGGTGCTATTCCTAGACGAACCTACGACGAAAAGAGTGGTCTGGATTTAAGTATTTATTAAGATAGAACCAACATTACTCCCTCTAGGTTATATTTCCTCCATTTGGGCTGTAATAAGATTTTGTGGATCCTCCACAATGGCGTCTGGGGAGGAAGGTTGTTTTTTACTTGAAGTTTTCATAGAGTCCCCTCAAATAAGTTGGAAGGTTTTGTTCGTCTCAACAGAGTCATTTAATGAGTTAAGGCTACTTACTCCATAAGGTCTCTGAATATTCTGTGGAGATTGTTAGATATACATCACACTATGTACCATTCATGCATTCCTCCGCATGATGCCTTTCACATTGGGTTAGGCAATGTTTGACACATTCCCGCACCACTTTTTTGAAAGCGATAGTGTAACATTCTCCCTTTTCAAACCAGAACATCAGTGTTATATCACCTCTCAGCTTGATCTGGTTGTAGCCTTTCATCCCGGGATGAGACTAGTCTAGGTGCCGACTGACAAACTGGAAAGGGTTTATTACGGTAAGTTTTGATCTTTTTATCTGCCTTCTTTCTCCCATTATTGCTGGTTTAAGCACTAAGTTTATTTTATTTCTTCTCCTTAGGGCACTACTATTTAGTTGTCCAATATATCGATATTGTTTCCTGCACACGTTGATATAATAAGAGTCCTTTGCATATGTTCTTGATATCTATCAATGTTCTCTGAAATAACTCAGATTTTTATGGATTTCTTTCCAGTAAGTCAGTATCTCTCATTGCCAATGTTGATCAAGATCCTGGCCCTTACTATTCTGTGATCAATTTCTGTTATAAATAATTGATATTATTTCGGGTTCTTCTAGCTGAAACTTCCCGAGTTTATCGTTGCTGAAGCTTTTTACAGAAGAAGATGTTTATTTGGTATAGATTATTTTCTGTGAGATAATTTAATAAATTTCTTTCTTTCTTCAGACCACAATTTTCTTATTGCAGTTACTGCCTTTGTTCCTTTAACTCGATGATGTCGCCTCATATATTCGAAAAATGAGAAGAACTTTCATCCAGCGCTCACGTGATGTCATTATAATTTATGCCTACTTTATCATCTATGTAGTGAGTTGTTGCTGCATAGAGTTGTATAATTTTAAGGGTATATTTCTGAATAAGTTCTAGGCACAAGGAGTACACTCCTACTGATACTTTCCTAACTGATAATATTTGTTTTTTATGCTTTCTGTGGAGCAAAAATCCAACATCTCCAGTTGTTTCGGTATTGCTTTCTACATGGTCTTATTTTAGCTCTTTTGGATTCTGATTCTAATTTCAGTTCGATTAATATTTCGTGCGACGACAGGGTCCTAACCAGGCGCGGATCCAAGGAAGGGGGGGGGGGGGGCGGTCGTCTCCTCCCAAGAGCTTAGAGTTCAGGAAAATACACCCGATTTTGCCTCTTAAACTAAGAATGTGTATGCTATTGGCTTCTCCCCCCCCCCCGTGGACAACTTATTTTTTCTTGCGATCGCCCCCCCCCCAAAGCTTCGAGTTTAGGAAAATAGACCCGATTCTGACTCTTATGCTAGGAATATGTATGTTGTTGGCTTCCACCCCCCCGTCGACAACTTGTGTTTTTTGCGATCACTCCTCTCAAGAGCTTCGAATTCAGAAAAATAGACCAGAACCTGACTTTTACACTAAAAATGGGAATGTTGCTGGCGTCTTTTCCCCCATCGACAACTTGCTTTCACTTGTCATACTGTACTTTTGTGATATCACCCCCCTCCCCCCAAGGAGAGAGGCTGGATCCGCCCCTGGTCCTAACATTATATATTCCTTTGTTCAAGAACATACGATAAATGTGATTCCTACCCACCTGGGGTCTACTTCCATATGTTTAGTTACTTGTAGGATTGTATGAAAAAAGGAAGTTTTAGCCATAATCTTCCATGTTGAACAAACCCCGACTTTGGATTAATAAATAATGATATTGAATTCATTCCAGAATTAATGATAATAATACGTTAATTATAAATTTCCACCTTTTTTATTTTTATTTTTAATATTTGAAAACCATGGCAATTATTTTGACACACAGTGTCGTCTATGGATTGTAAAAATAATTCTAGTTATAGCTTGCTGTCATCCTCGTAAGCCATGAAATTACACTTTCTGCATACTTTTTTCTCGGAAAATGTAGACTGCAGTTTTAGATGAATATAGAGAAAAATTTCACCTCAAGACATCAAGATTAATGTATTTTGCCTAAATAAAATACAAATAAACATCGTTTGAATATTTTTTAACTTTAAAAGAAATAGACAATTATTTTTTTTTTTAATTTCTTAACCCTCCACTCCTCTACAAATTGTGGGTGTTGACCAAAGTTGGAATTTGTACATGAAGATAACATATGTAGGAGTACTAAAAAAAGTTCGATAGAAAGATAAAGTTTTAAATGGTAGAGCAGAATAATATTAATAAATTGCCAAACAATCAATAAATGCTGCCCCAGTTTACTTTTTACTAGGTTGTTGTTTTACTTTTAGAAAGAAATTGGAATATAGAGGATTGTCCTTCAACGGTAAGTAATTGATTATAGGAAAAAACGATACTCATGGGACTATTTTTCTATTGATATTTATTTTCTTAATTAATTGACACTTATTTAGAATATATACGTAAAACTGAGTTGACTCTTTAATAATATCACATTTTGTTTGAACTAACAAGAAATGCAAGTGACATATTTTAATTCGCAGACCCCAAAATACTAGCATGTCACTCGCTTTTATTTTTATTCCAATTAGAGAGAGAGAGAGAGAAAGAGAGAGAGAGAGAGAGAGAGAGATTGACGCATTAACAATATTAGTCTTTTAGCGTCCAACCTGGGTTGTTTTGAATATTATACTACTATCTTATAATTTGCTCATCAGTTGGATGTCTTTCAGGAAAGAGGTCACATTATTGATATTTTGCGGAAAAAGAATGTTAGTAGGGTTACCCAAGATTCTGTACCTATTACGTTAATTTTGATAATTGAGGTAGACAAAAAGAATGTGTTTTATGGTTAAAGGAAGAACACATGTAGTACACAAAGGTTGATCTTGGTTTTTTATCAGGTATTCTTGTATGAAGTGCGTATGACCGATGTGTAGTCTAGTAAGTACTACAGATTCTCTTCTAATAAGTGAGTGGTGTGTTGAATTATCGAAGTGTTTAATGTTGTGAAGTTTATTTTCCTCTAGGATTAGATCCCATTTAAGTTGAATGAGATTGTTAACAAGGTTGTTGGTATAGGTGTTAAGTTCTTTAATATGAAAGATGTTGTCTGTGATGATGGGATTGAGGGGGTGTTTGGCAGGGGAATCGGCCCCTTCGTTATCCTGTAAACCTACGTAACTAGGGACCCATAGGAGGATAATATTTTTATTATGTATACGTCGCCTTTCATGGAGATATTTAATTTCTTTGGTTAATGGATGAATAACTGAAAAAACTGAATGAATCAGTAGCTATTATCCATTTTGTGTGGGGAGATGATATGGTGTGCTTTAGGGCACTACATATTGCGTAAAGTTATGCTATTAAAATGCTGGTTGTGCATTATGAATGTTTTTTGAATTAGCTGATCAAAAGTTTTCCTGATCAATTGAGGGGAGGTGCTGTGTTTATCGTATTTGGTGAGATAGAGGTCTTGTGCGAAAGGGGTCATGCACCATGGAGGAAATGTGTAACCATTATTATGCGATATAGAGCAAGGAGGTAGAGAAATTTGCAATTTTTCCCTAAGCTCCTGGAATCTTTGAATAGAACGGGGGGGGGTTGGATGAAGTTATACATGGGTAGGTGATTCTGTGGAATAATTTTGATATCGGGAGGTTAGGTTTAGTAACGAGGGAATATCCATAATTAAGGATTTGTTTGTCTCTGATGTAATTTATGGGTAAAGTTTCGGCTTCACACATAATGCTGTTAAAGGGGCTGTATGAAAGGCGCCTATGGCTAGTATGACTCCTATGCTATGGAGAGGAATTAATCTGTTTCGGTAGGACGGGGGAGTAGAGCCATAAATAAAGGAGGCATAACTAATTTTGAAGAGAATGCAGACATGGTGCATTTTTATGAGAGAATGTCGATCAGATCCCCATGTAGTGCCTGCCAAAATTCTTATGATTTTGAGATCAGGCTTGCATTTATCCTTGACCTTGTCAATGTGATGTTTAAAATTTAATAATTGATCGAAGGTAACCCCGAGAAATGATGTTTCTGTTACTGGTTGTATGGGGATATTACTGAGATGCAGGTTAGAAACTCTAGGAAAGTTTCTTATTCGGCAGAAATGGACCACATTTGATTTCCCTGGAGAGAATGTTAAGTTCTTAGTAGACGACCAAGCCGCCAGGAAGTTGAGAGAAAATTGGAGGATTGAGGAGCCATAGTTTGGGTCAGCTGAAGAATGGCACAGTAGGATGCCATCAGCAAATATTCTTATCTTCGCTCTATGGTCTAAGAGTTTGGTGATGTCATTTATAGCTAAAAAATAGTGTGGGGCTTATGGAAGAGCCCTGTGGGACCCATCATTACGAGAGAGAGAGAGAGAGTAATGGATATAGAGTTTCTGATTTTAACAGCAAAGGTTCTATTATATAGGAATTTTTGGATATATGATAGCATATTGCTCGTTATATTGAGATTGGTAAGTGAGCTGATGATGCTCCTTCTAACAATTTTGTCGAAAGCTTTGTTGAAGTCAAGAAAGACGGCTGTTAGATGTCTGCGAAGACGAAAGTAATTTTGTATTTCAATTTCAAGATCTGCAAGGTGGTCAATGGAAGATCTACTGGGTCTGTATGCTAATTTTTCTGGGATTAGCATTTCGTTTTTTTTTAAGTATCACAATAATGGCGAATTTATCATTCGCTTTAAGACCTTACCAAGGTGGGAGGTTAAGGAAATGGGTCTGTAGGATTCAGGAGATGATGGATGTTTGCCTGGTTTATGAATGGAAACAATGACAGAGTATTTCCATTTCAAGAGATTATGTCGGAGATTTGCGTGTGGAGGACTTAGAGTTGGATTTAGTTTATTTATCGGGGGGGGGGGGGTTCTTTGGTTTTTTTATGGTGGGGTGGATTGTGAGGGAGATGGTGATTTTGGTGTAGGAGTTTTGCTTTTGGTTCTAGTTTAATGGCTTGAGTGTGAAGTTTTAAGGGTTGTTTAGGAGGGGAGGAGGGGATGAGGTAGAGTTTGGGGGAATATGGTTAGGAGGATGTTTAGGGAAGTGTTTAGGAGGAGTGGGGTTGGTGGGTGGTGTTTGAGAGAAGAGGTTGTGGGTGAGGGTTCATCTAATGATTGGGGTTCATACTGAGTATATGTAGACACTTTTTGAAAAACAGAGACTGCATTCTTTGCTGCTACAGTACTATATGACGATATGAAGTTGGGGTTTTAATTGTTATACATTTTCTTAGTTTCATAATAGTTGACTTTATTTATGGTACGTATTTTCTGAATCTCGAATTTTTTTATATATCTTACAGCATTTGTATCGGGGAGAGTGCTCTTCTTGACAATTGACGCAGATGGGTTTTAGATTGCATGGAGAGCAGGCGCGGATCTAAGGGGGGGGGGCAGTGGGGGCGATCCCCCCCCCAAGAGCTACGAGTTTAGGAAAATGGACCCGATTTTTCCTGTTATACTACAGTTTATTTAAGAACTAGAGAGAGTAATAAATCATTTTTTACCCTCTTTCTCTTCTCAAACTACCTGTGTTCTTTAGTCCGGTGTCTTTAGCGAAATCTGTTAGACACATATATTTTTCATAGAAATGGGTTAGAAATTTTATAATCAAAAATACCGGTCTAAACGTAGCCTTATTCTCTCAAAAAATTCGAAGTTATAATTTAAATATTTACAAAATATCCATTGTCAAAAATACAAAAAGTTAAACATATAAAAAAATAAATTCGTCCAGATAATATTAAAATATTTTTGGGGCTATCGGTCATTTTATTATTAATTAAAAACATTTTTAGGGTATTTAACGTTTCAGTTTATTTATTTCTGAAACTATCTGCAGAATTACAATTAAACCCTAAAAAGGGATTCAAATGTAATTACTTTTTATTTGTTGTTATTAAAATTAGACCTACTTATTTTTATTTCTATTGTACTGATATCTTAATTTAATTTACTTTATTATATGGAAATATGAGCCCCAAAAAAATAGAATAAACATGATAATTCTACACGCTTAAGAAAAAGACACAAATACAATAATAAAATAATAAAAAACTTACGGCTAATTAGAATTAAAATTATATAAAATTAAAGAGTGGGACATACTAATATAAAAATATATAAAAAAATTAAAAAACATATAAACAACATTAAACAATAAAATACAACAAAAACAAAAATTTAAATAAAAGATTGTGTTTATATTAGTAAACATTACGTATTTAATTCCTAATCAAAGTCAATGAAACTATCTTCGCTCAAATTAATTATAATTAGTTCCTCTATCTCACCGATCATGAGATCGAGTTCTCACATTTTGTTTTATTTATTTATTATATGGATTTTCCCCAATTTTCCGCAGAAACTTTATTCAAAAAAATCTTTCAAAAGTTTAGTTGAATTACTAATTGTGTTAATTGTGTTCTTTCTAGCAACTCTACCTTTTACTTGAGAGAGATTTTTATTTCTCCAACGGACAGTTTCCGGACGATCTATAGGAACATATTTTCTATCTGGTTTTTCCCAACAAAAATTAAGTTCCCAGAGCAATTTCCTGAAATCAGTTCTTTTAATTTCAGGTGAATCGCGATCTTCATTGATTTTGGGACCTGCTTCTCATATTAAAATATATATACAACCCTTTTAATTGCAGTTTTCATCTCTTCTTCCAATGAGGTTTTTCGTCTGCCTGTGATCGAATGTGGCGTAGGAGTACTAACAATTCCAATCATTTTTTCTCCTTCAGTATTCTGTACATAGTAGATTTTCCAACTCCTGTCATGTTGGAATACATCTCAATGGAGCTTTTAACATTATTATCTAGATATTGATATCTTAAGGCATCATAAACATTCATCGTAATAAGTTTTTCGTTGAGGAAAAAAAACAAGAACACTAAGAACAAACTATAAGGTGTACTTTGCTCACTGACAGAAATTAAATTAAACTATCAGAAATTTTATGTTGCAGTAAGTTTATAAAATATATTTAAATATAATGAAATATAATTAGATTTACGGCAGTTCTCAGTTACCTGCGGCACTGGAGCAGGTACGTTGGAGGTTTCGGTAACAGTTTTATTACTCTCTCTAATTCTGGAATAGAATATAGGAATGTGTATGCTTGCGATCGCCCCCCCCCCCCTCCCAAGAGCTTTGAGTTCAGGAAAATAGAATATATTCTGCCTTTTATATTAGGAATGAGTATGCTGCTTTCATTCCACCCCCTCCCGTTGACAACTTGTTTTTCTTGCCATACTGTACATCACCGCCCCCCCCCCCCAAAGAGAGAGGCATATGGTTAGGGATTTACACTTACTTGCAGCATGTCCGAAATGATTAAAGTTATAACAACGAAAGAGAGCGGGTACAGAAAAATAATCTTTAGTTTACAAAATTATTTGCTTTGTGATCATTTAATATATAAAAAAAGTTCGCCTTTTATTCCTGTGATGAGACTGTATGGTCTCGTACAAATTTAGCTGCAATGCTGCTAATCTGTATAGTGGTGTGCAGGTACTAGCTAAACATCAGTGCTCGTAAACTGGAAACTGAAAGTTAGTGAACATACATGAAAATTAGGGAAACCCAAAAGGTAAACAAACAATAAAATAAAAAAAAAGAACGATGTAGAAAAACCTTGCAAAAAGCAGCGTATAAGACGAGTTAGAAAAATTGAATAGAAAAGCAACAAATTTGGCAAACTTCGCCAAATGGAAAAGGAACATTAATCGACTACTAAGATATTTTTATTTAAATTTAGAACTTAAACTTTCTACATATTCAGAAAGGAAAATATATCAAAGATGATATAAAAGTTAAATTATTATGAAAATGAAAAAGAAATAATAATCAATAACTATTTAATAATAATTTTATAAATAATTAATTTGTGCTTTTGTGTAAATCTCTGGCCGGCAGTATGCTGCAGCCAGTAGTATACTTGTCGTTATTGCAATGCCAGTAACGCCAGCTGTCCGCTAACCTTTAACCATATCCTTTCTCTACCTTTTAAATATCCCTGCCCTGACCCACCAACCCACAATTCTTACATAATTCCTTAACAACTACTTTCCTTCAGCTTTCCGACTGGACTTGGCAACGCATAGATCCAGGGTTTCCCTCAACCAATCATAAGAGGCGTTTAAATAGGGATTACTTTCAAATTTTATAACTGCAGAAGCAGTCTGCTTCACGGATTTCGACATCGCAGCCTTTAAGTGGCAGGACGTTGAGAAAGCTGATCCCTGTCGCACAAAAAGCTACAGCCCAACAGCAATATGAGAGCTAAACAACAACGAGAGATCCACCGTCCGAAGGTGCTGCCCAAGAAACTCAGACAGCGCTCACTCAGACGGGACTTCCAAGACAGCACATAAAATGGACAACATCAATGAATGAGACAATAACGCGTATTTTTATAGGGTGGCTCAACTAGCACTGGAAGCGATTGGTTATAGACAACAGCTACATTCTGAGTTTTGTAGGGAATATCCAAACGTATAGATGTCACAACAGAGAATAGCTGAGCAATACAGAATTATTCTTCGAAATAAACTAATCTTAGAAGCACGACTTAACATCATCAAAGCGGATATCGAACCAGAGGTAAGAAGCACCGACGATAACAATGACCAAATCACAGAACCTGCGCCACAGCCAGAAAACGAGATTCAAGAACAACCAAACAACGGCATGAGAGAGAACATCGCTGAAGACCAGCAGCAGCAACAACAACAACTACATCAGCACCAACCAACTAACTCTTACTCAAACGGGATGACCAAGACAGCGCATGAAGTAGATTATGTCCACGAACGAGAAAATAACGCGCTTTTCTTATAGGGTGATTTAACTAGGACAAGAAATGATCGGCTACAGACAACAACTGCACGCAGAATTTTGCAGGGAGCACCCAAATATGCAAGTCTCACATCAGAGAATGGCTGGCCAATACAGAGTTATTCTCCGAAACAGCCTAATTCCTGAAATGGCTTAATACCATCAAAGCGGAAATTGAACTTGAGATTAGAGGCACTGACAATAACAACAACCAGATTGCTGAACCTGAGCCACATCCGGAAGCTAAGGTCTAAGAACAACAGGAACAGCTGAATGACGATACCCAACAGGACAACACTGAACTCTTTTTATCATAAACTGTCAACAGAAATTTGTGCTGCGGTATTGGAGTATGATGAAAGCAGTTCATTGAGAAGATCGGCACTGCCAAAAATGAATTAATCCAAAAAATGGGTGTCATGCTAGACATCATGAACAATCAAATTTTACCAACTTATGTTTCAGATGCCTACAGTCTGAAGGCATTGCATATGAACATCTATTGTGCCGCGACTACAATATCTAGAGCTTTAGAAATTAAAGTTACAACAGAACACCGATCAGCAAGAATAGAATCCCACACACCACCATGAGAAAGGGGTCTAAATAAGAAAATTGAAAATCTTCCATAGGATATAGCAAAGCTGATGGCATACATCAGGGGGACAAGAACAAATAAACTGCAACGACGAGTTGAAGGAATCATGAATCGTGACCGATATCATTTGCAACAAGATGCAGCGAATGCTACTACTCAACAATGCCTTGACACACTAAAACAGAAGCTCTCTGTTATTGCAGGACGACTGAAGAGATACAAGACCAGCAATAACCGAAAACGTTACAATGCGCTGTTCTAACGATCAGAAAAGACTTTCTACCGTAAGCTAAACTCCATCTTATGTGGTAGATAATAGATATCCCAATAGAGAGCAGGTAGAAAATTTCTAGGGAAAACAACTTTCCACACCTGCCAATTGTAACATCGCAGCCGGCTATATCAGTGAAGAACTCTAAATATGCCAAGACTACAGCCAAATGCAGTTTGAGCCATTTACCATCGAGGAAATTTCAGGAATAATCAAGGAATCCCATAACTTAAAAACTGCAAGTTTCGACGGGACCCAGAACTACTGGTTCAAAAAGTTCTGGTGTAAGCTAAATATAGGCCAATTACCTGCCTCTCCATATTGTATAATGTGATCACCTCCTGCTTGATCCAATGCATCTATATACAACAATTGATTGTTGACTCTGTCATATGTAACCAAGCCTGTGCCAACTACGTGGATTATAACAAGGCCTTCGACTCGGTGCCACATGAGTGGCTTAAACTATATTGAGAATGTATAGGGTCGATAATAATTTTGTTTCCTTTTTAGAACACATCATTTCTACCTGGAAAACTAGGATCAAATTGCAAGTGCCATTCAGCGACACCATCGAGACTAACGCAATTCCTTTACGAAAGAGAATATTTCAGGGCGAATCACTTAGCCCATTGTGGTTCTGCCTTTTAATGAATCCACTATCAATCCGTTTTAACTCAACCAGATACGGCTTATGTATTAGAAATAAAAACGAAGCGGTAGTAATAGTCAATCATCTTCTATATATGGATGATATTAAACTGATAGCTGCTAGCAGAAACCAGCTAGAACAAATGCTTAAAATTGTAGAGGAGTTCTCCGGGGATATCGAAATGCAATTTGGACTTGACTAGTGCCGTATTTTGAACATAGTTAAAGGAAAGATACCATCGGGAGCATTTGAAATGCAGAACGGTGAAACTATAGCTGTTTGTTTAAGGAGCTCAACATGTACGCTTGCTCTGCACTTAGCTACTCTTTTAGAATTGTAAAATAGAGCAGGACGGACATCCCAAAGCAAGAAAGAAAAATAAGGACACTCCTAAAAAAGCACAAAAACACCACCTTTATTGCTATTGAACGTACAATGCTTCCAAAACACAAAGGAGGAAGAGGATTAGTGGATATTGGTAAGCAGTTCGAGTAACAAATAATAAACTTACGTTCATATTTCCACAGGTTGGCGGACCCTTGTACAATGAATCGAACAATATGCGCGGCAGACGATTCAACGCCGCTATAGCTGAGGAGACAGGATATTGCTTCTCACCACCAAATAGACCAAGAGAAGTTACAAACCTGGCTACAGAACCCACTTCATGGACGTCATCCAAATCAGCTCAATCAGGATAATATCGACAACTCAGCATGTAACTACTGGTTGATTTCAGCACAGATGTTTCCGGAAGCGGAAGACTTCTTCTTAGCTATCCAAGACCAGGTTATTCCGATGAAGAACTATCGGAAGTTCATCATCACAGATCCCTCAATAGAAAATAACCCACGTAAATATGGCTGTCGAACATCAGAGACAATCTAGCATATAACTGGAGGATGCTAAGCGTTTGCCGAAATCGAGTATAAGGAAAGACACGATTCAGCCGCTAAGATACTCCACTAAGAGCTAGCAGATAAGTTAAACCTATTGCAGGTAAGACAAGTGCCTTGGTACAAATACAATCCGGAGCCTAATCTTGAGAACAACAGTTCAAGTTATATTGAGACAGAACGGTTCTGACGGATCAGACAGTTGCTCATAATAGATATAGATAGCAAACATTATACTAACAGATAAACTTTCTAGGCAAACTACAATAATCCACATTGCTGTACCTGACAACAACAACCTAAGGCCAAAATACAACGAGGAGATCGCCAAATACAGTGGTCTGGAGGTGCAAATCGGCAGACAGTGGGAAATAAACAGCGTCCAAACGAGTCCCACAATTTTATCAACAACTGCAGAACATCAAAAGATTAAGCCTTAGTGAGTATTTGTATAAGCCGATTCAGAAAGCAGTTTCTCTTGCAACCGCGCGAACAGTCCGAAAGTTCGTAGGAAATATAACAGATCACATCACCAATGACCCGATATCATGGATAGGTTTCCTACAGAACTTTATACTTCTGATATATTTGCATACTTAGTATGAATCAATATTTCCTGGTGAGAGTGCAAAGCCATTTCACTTGAAATCATAATTAATTTAAATTAATACATAGCTTAAAATTGTTGAACTCATAGGCAGCTAAGAATAAGAATATATAAACGTACAACAATATGTCCAGTCTGACTTCAGAAATCGCCAATATTTAGTTAACTATAAAATAAAACAATGGATTTACTTTGTGATATAAATTAACGATCCCATAACTGGAAGTAATAATAATAAAATAGATAGATAATATTTCGAATTTGATAACACTGGTTACCATAAAAAATGTATTAATACTAACTACAATTAAACAATATTAAGCTTCAATCTGACAATAAATGAATGCAATTTTAATTAAACTCCAAGGCAATAAATAATAAATCAAAATATAATTAAAATATTTATCATAATACCGTGCAGAAGGCCAGGATATACATTTTGAAATTAACTTTTTGATTAAATAAGCATAAATAAACTACTTGCTGGGAATCTCTTGAACTTCAATCTAAACTGGCCAGTCCCAAATGTCTACTCATTTTAATATAACAAAAAAAAAAATCACACTGAAGTTAAACTAAAAGCATTTGAGGCACCATATATATCAGGATGTTATTTTGTTTGTTATTACCAATTTTAAATCTTAAATGGGGCCAAGAGACTGAATATAATTCAGATTGACTTTAAATTATATAAAATAAATTAATTCCTCAATAAATTGAAGCTATTCTAATACACCCAGAGGGCAAATATGTACCAAAATATAGAAAATTCTACACTAAATAGCAAAGACTACTCTCAAAATGAACTCTTACTAATAATAAAACAATATTTATAGCGATACTCTGAAAATTGCTAACAAATACTAAGAAAACTCGAGAAAAATTCATCAATATTAATAAAAAATAACAACGAATAGCACTAAAATCCAATATATAACTCAATAATCCATAATAATTCAGATATTTAAGAGAAAATAATGAGATGACGAAAGATTTCTGCATTCAACTATTAATTTTCAACTAAAGCCTGATAAATTCATTTTAGTAATACTCTATTATTGAATTTCTTCTCACAATTGTGAAGTTTTGACTTAAAATACCATCGTAGCAATTTGACGCCCAGCGTAGAGTTAAAAGAACTTTTTCCATTAAAACATCCAGAATGGCTCAAATTCTCGTTCCCGGGCTTATTCCGGTAAAAATAATACTATTAACAGTAAAACAGGCCAAATGTATGGTAACTAAACAACTGAACTCAAATACAGGAATAATTTAGACTATTTTACAGCCCAAAATCCTTAAGGATGGACAAATACATTGTGATGTAAAATTTACAGGTTCTCTAGTTGTTTCAAAAAGAAAATCAAAAGTTAAAGCAAAATAGCCTCCGACTTATTTATATTAAAGGCGCATGATTGTGCACAATGCTTCGTCCTTTAAGCGCGTTCAAAATTTAAAATAGATAACAGTCGGCACCAATTTAATAATCAATAATATTTTCGGCTTAAAATTAAATAAGTAACGTATTAATTTCTTTTTTTTTAAATTAAAGATATTTATTTCTCGCCGGTCATTACCGTCGTAAGCCAGGAAAAGAATAAATTTCCTGCCCAAATTTCTCTTTCAATTTAAATCCGACAGTGACAGAAAACCTAACCGAAGAAATCAAGGTCATAAAGAATCAATTTAAAACAATGTATATGGAATTGTTCTGAAAATCCCGTGATGTGGTCCAAGAAAATAAGACTATTCAAAGAGAAAAAAAACGAAATTTTGTTTGCTGAGATTTGATCCAAGTTACTGTATGTAAGCGAGTATGCTGATATCGAATTAGAAGTCCGAATAACCCCATCACGTCAGATTTCTTTTCCAACTTCAAAAAAGGGTCTAAAAATTAGATAATTCAATAAAAGCTCTAACAAAGCCCCATAATCCTATAACCCGTCTATCTCACAATCCCATAAGCTTAAAACAACATAACTCTAAAACCCCATAAACTAGTGAGAAAGAAACTAATGCGCATTCAAGTAGTGAATATCAATATGCCTGAAACAGCTATGCCCTTAAAACTCACGGTTACGTAACCTTGAAGCCCCATAACTAAACAGTCGAATCGTGTGGCAACCTAAGATTCATGTATTCTTGCCACAAAACCTACATTCTGCCGACCCCAGGAAAAACGATTCGGAGATGGGGTGCCTTATTTACGTGAATCCCCTTGCCTCTCATATTACGGGGTCCTTTATTTTCGTGAAGTCCCCTCGCTTCTCATGTTATGAGGTGTTTTATTAACGTGAGAGGATATCAAATTCTATCCATCGTTTCTTGAGCGCTTATGATAATGCACTAGTTTTTTTTTCAAATGATCTGGGAAGTCAGCGCCGCTTATGATTCGCCCTTTCTGCATCTTTATCGCACTTCAGAATCCAGCAGTAGTGTGTCATCATGTTCACATCCCATACTCCTTGGTATCGCCCCTCAAAATCTTTCTTATCTTAATGACATCTATCTCCTTGCTTCTCACTGAAATCATCAAGTTTGATTGGAAAAAATTAGGATGTGAGTCAAAAAAAGATAAATAAATGCTCATATTACAACCTAAAATCTGGAAGTTTTCAATCATATTACTCACTAATTTCTTATATTACTGAACTTTTTGTTTCCTAGAAAGTTTTAATAGATCTTCTGGAAACTAGTCCATACAGCTTTCTCAATATCTGTCCGAATCTGCGGATCATCGAATAAACCAGCTTTCAACTTGGAATCACTCACTGTTGGCATTTTTTCGCAATATTCTGAAAACAATCTATTTCATTCTCACGTATTGTTTCATTAATCCGAGTTTGAGATGTAGTGGAGGAAGTCAGACTTTTCTTTCTTCTGCAAGTGGTTCTTTTATAACGGTTGCCGATCCCGGCTCTAATGACTAACATTTGATAAATTCTTTCTTTTTATAATGATTTTGTTGATCTCTAGTGTCAAGAAACAAGGGTATTTATTGTTTCCGCTTTGTATGCCTAGAACAATGCCAATAATCTTAAGATCGCCGCTGATCCTCCATTAATGCTTCGCATATCGTATTTTTTCAAGAATAATTTTAATTGTATCGTAGGACTCTTTGAGATATATGGAATTAGCTGTTGGTATGGGAACCAAATATTTGTGTTATGGAACCTTAAGACTATGAATGGAAGAATCCATAAAAAACCGCCAATCTTCCGGTTTATAGATGCTAGCTTTCAAATTGGCCCACAGTCCGGTGTTATCATTGCAGTATACGAATTCCAGCGATTTATCGTGGATAAAAAATAGTCGGAACTCTCTATTTCTTTACACTGTACTTTTTGCTCCTTTTTCCAAAAGATTTTTCTCTTTTAACCTTGAAGATAGAAGTTTGAAGGCTTCTTTCAAAAGCCTTTACTCTCTTCCAAAGTCACTCTATTCAGCTTGTATAAATGTTTAACCCATATCGTTTTTCTTCTCCTGCTCCTACTCTTCGTCGCTTGTACTTGATTCTTCCCATTCCATCTCACTGTCCATTTGCTCTACTTGTACTTCTTTTCCTTCTTCAGTAATTTCCATAGCTTCATTTATTTTATCTGCTACACGAATCAAGATAGCTGAAATCACTGAACGTATGTACATATATTTAATTTTTGAATTTATTTTTCATATTAAATCCACGCATGACGGTCAAGCAAAAAAACAACCTCTTTTTTGAATTCGGCATGCGCCACACGAAAGGTGGGCAGTATTTCAAACCAGAAAGGTCGTTTTTCATTAATGAAGTTATTATATTATAGCAGCTCGCAAACATGATATGTAAAACTCAGTGTTTATTCTGATTCGATACATCATTTGCAAAACAGTAACTATATGCAGTGCAAGCAACATCAGTGATGTTTTTCTGAATGCTTGATGGTGCATAAATACCACAAACATAACAAAATTGATCTTGTTTATTGTGATTGTCATGTTCATTTTGTCTATGAGTTTCCTTGGCTGTGTTACTTCTTTAAACTGTAAACTCTGTAGAGGTATTCACCTCTACGGAGCTACCGTTACATGATGACGACGCCTAACCAGCCACCCATAAAGAGTTTCCAACTCCCTGCATCTTTTTTCCTGTATTTGTATATCCAAGATGTCTGCAGGATCACGGAATAACTTTCTTGCCCGTCGTCAATCACGTGGTGGTACTCTGGATTGAAAACACACGAAAAATGTTTTTTTTTTCAACACTGACAGAAAGGACTTTTTTGACTCGTCATCTACAGAGTTATGGTGTTTTTGAGGTTATGAGGTTTAAAGATTATGGAGTTTAAAGGTTAAGTGGTAGTGATGTTAAGGATCATAGTTATTTCAAACATATTGATTTTCACTGCTTGAAAGCGCATTAGTCTCTTTTTCACTAGGTTATAGGGTTTTAAGATTATGGGGTTATAAATTTATGGGATTTTACGGCTCCGGGTTATGACGTTTTAAGGTTATCGGGTTATGGGGTTAATGGTATATATTTTTGAATTTTGTCATTTTTAGGTTATTTTTTGAGGTTAGGAAGACACCTGACGTGATGAGGTTATTTGAATTTTGGATTTGGTTTTTAGCACATTCGATTACATAGAGTAAGGTTGATGAGGTCCCCGCAAACAATATTTCGATTTTCTTTTGTGTGAAACTGTGTAATTATTTTCGATAAATAAGTCATTTTCATATTCTTTGTCAATATCCAAGTTTATTCACGATTTTAAACATTAATTATAACAATTCCGGCAAAAGAACTTATCGGAGACCTGCGGGATTTAATACTTAAATTACATAAGAATCCTACCGCACGCCACTATTTATTTTTGTTTTGTCATATTACAATTTTAATCAGATAACAAACTGGATTGCAATCCAAAGAACCACCATCCTTTCTGTTCCAACGAATTACTTTTTGCTCTAAAGAAATATACATTTTTTTATCTTGATAAATGCTACAAACCAAAATAGCAATATTTAATTTAAAAATATAGGCTACAATTATGTTGTCATCTTTTACCCCAAAGAGCTCCAATCACTTTTATTTTTTTGATAAGTGACATAAAGTAATAGAATCTTTGAACTACAATAACTTACAATTACAAGTGCCTAAAACTTTTAATATATATATATATATATATATATATATATATATATATATATATATATATATATATATATATATATATATATATATATATATATATATATGTATTGATTGAAATAATAGATAAAATTATCCATTTTTAGATCTAAGCAGCATTCTCATGTATTAATAAGTCCTCAACTGTAATTTTTCAATAAAACGACATAATAAAATGTATGTGAAGTTCAGTCCTGTCCACTGACATACTCGGCAAGTGCTGCCCTTTTGTGGGAGTTCAGCTTTATATGCCTGAAGCAAATTATTTTACGCAATTTTATGTCCGTTTATCCATTATGTCTCCCTTGATATGTATCCTATCGTAATCGGTCACGCCTATCGTCTTCCTCTTCTTCGGTCATTACGATCTGTACGGTATCTGTAAAGAACGAAACTTCGAGCTTAAACTGGGCCTGGGAATGAATGAGTAATGCTCTTAAATTTGGAGGATGATAAGTAAATTTATATCCAAAATATAAAAAAGGATTTTTTTAGATGTATTTGGGAAGAAAGCCGAAGCTCTAGATGGCTAAATGATCAATAAGACTTGGAGCTATCTAATTATTATGGTGAAAAAATAATTAGATATTTTTTAAGTATACTTTTTGGCTAGTTTTGATAGAACCGCAATTTACATAATTTTTCGTAAATTACTAACTTTTCTATAACTCTTTTCACTTTTTCGTACGTAATCAAACATATCTATGATATATATCCGTTAGAACTATCTGCTTACACAAAAGTAAGTTTTTATTTAAGATTTAAACCGTCGCAAGTCGAATTATAGATCCCGAATTATTAGCAAACACTCGCTATCTAACTAAAAACAATTCGCTTTTTAATGTTTTGGTTTATTATCTTAAATCACTGTAAATTTTACGAAAAGTAGAATTTGGAGGAATGTCAATTTTTTGGTGTTGTCGCCTACGTATCTGATATTTTCGATATTAAGAATGCCTTTCATTTAATATACGCGAAGATTAATATCTTTAATGGGGTTTGGTTGAGTAGGAGTCTCAGTTATGTTAAGAAGCTATGCGATCTTTATGACAGTCCCACTCCAACACAACCTCCTTCAGATATACGTTGTATGCGCGATTACTGCGAACAAAAAGTTTTGTGAGGGCTCTTTAGCTGACAAAGGTTACCTGAGAGTCCTTCAACAAAAGGACGATCTGTAAAAGTTGCATTTCGTAAACTTCATAAATATTTCGGTCAACATAGACGTCTTACGGAATTTTAATTTAAATAGATATGTTCATAAACAAAACTGTCGCATTGGGGGCTCGAAACATCCTCTCATGTTTCATAAAGAACCACTGAATACCGAAAAAGTTACTGTCTGGTTTAGATTATGAGCTGACGGAGTCATTGAAGCTTTTTTCTTCGAAGATAAACGTGAAAAGGCCGTTAGAGTGAATTCTGAGCGTTATCGGATGCTGACGGACTATTTTTGGCCAAAATTGGATGAATTGAATTTAAGTGATCTTTGGTTTCAACAAGACCGCGCAACACCACACGTAACACGCGAAACAATGTTTTTATTGAGATCGAAATTCGGTTCGAATAAGGTTTAGTTTCTCGTAATTCTGAAGTAAATTGGCCTGAAAGATCATGTGATTTGAAACTTTTGGACTATTTTCGTTAGGGTTTTTTTGAAAAGTAAAGTTTTTGCCAATGCTCCAGGAACAATTAAAGACCGCAAACGCAACGTTCAACATAAAATAGATGTCATTGAACTTCGATTATTGGAAAAAGTCGTCGAAAATTTTGATGTTTGGATGCAGACCTGCCAAAGGTAATATGAACGATAACATTTTCATACATAATTATCACAGTTACACCTTTAATTTTCAATAGAGATTCGCGAATTTAGTTAGTAAAATATATGTTTAATTTTATCTTAAAAAAAAAGACAGGTTGCCCACCCTTTAGAAACCTTATTGACCAGTGTTATGAATGAGTTTTTACAAAACTAGGTTCAATCTACTATCAGAACCACTACCAGTCCAATTTGATAGGAACTTGAACTCTTCTTATCATAATTTTTAATATAATTGCAATCCACTACAAGAATAATTCTAATCTGCCATAAAAGTTATCTAATATTAAAACTGAACAAGATGCTTACACAAGCACTCTGTATAAAATGTCTTACCGTGCCGGTTTTCGGAATGGGAAGTTTTTATTTAACAAGGAGTTAACTAAACCTAATATATACGTTACACATCGCATCTCATTATCCCCCAGAGATCAGTTAACCTAAGTTTACTTTGTATCCCCAACTAGTGTTGACGCAGGGATATTTCAGCGAGACTAATTGGGATTCATATTAAGCATCCACGAGAATACTAAAGTCTTTTACTGTATTTCATTATTTCTCTTTTTAGTAGCAAAATTATGTTATAAAATCTTACGACTGAAAACTGCAGTGAAAAGTAAATATAACTGAAATAACAAAGACATATAAAAGGTAAATAAAAGCTTGTTATTGTGCAAGTTATTTCTGTTGAATGTATGCTCATGCCGACATGTAGATTTTTAATTCGTTTGTCCGTGTGTGTGATCTTATGTTATAGTTTAAACTAGTAATAAATTTAATTTTTTCATCACACATACACTTAATAACGGACACATACGTAGAATCGAAAATTGTCCGTTGAAGGAGGTGCGTTATATAAGAAGTTTAGTTGAAATAAAATTTTTATAAAAAAATTGAACCGACTTCTAAAAGTGTGCTAAAAAGTGAAAAATAACTAGAAATTTTTATATGAAATTGAAATTTTTGAAGTCGGCTCCAAACTAATATCTGACAAAATGTGATTCGCTTAAACAGATTAAAAATTTCATATAAAAATTTCTAGTTATTTTTCACTTTTTAGCACACTTTTAGAAGTCGGTTCAATTTTTTTATAAAAATTTTATTTTTCAATTTTTAGTTTTGAATTCATTATGATATTCATAAATTATTTGAACTAAGTGCTAATCGAGATTAGTGCACCTCGCAATGATTCCAAGGTGGCAAAAAAGTACCCATTTTATCCATAATTATAAACCACCCTAAAATGAACCATGAAAAATTTTTTGATTCTTAGAGTTCTCCAAATACCAATGAAATTGTGTCAAACGAATATTTAGTTTGTCATAATAAATCGACTATCTTAATTTCAAATTAATTTTAGATTGGTAATATAGGCCCCAAAACTTTCCAATATCGATATTTTAAGAAAATAAATTAATTTTTTATCCATCATATTGGATACCGATATTGAATTTTTTAAAATAATGTTAGAATCGTCATGTGTGACCCCAAAAACTCTCCCGTACCAATTTTGGTGAAAATCGGACAAAAAGGATTTTTTTGTTGGCTATATTGGATTCGCCAAATTGAATTTTTTAAAAATTATTTTAGATTCATCATATGCGACCCCGAAAACTCCCCCGTACCTATTTTGAGGAAAATCGAACAAAATTGATTTTTTGTCGGCAATATTGGATCCGCCATATTGAATTTTTTTTTAATAATTTCAGATTCTTTATGTGAGGCCCCGAAAACTTCCCCATACCAATTTTGGAGAAAGTCGGACAAAATTGATTTTTTCGTCCGCCATATTGGATCCGATAAATTGAATTTTTTAAAAATTATTCTAGATTCGTCATATGCGACCTCGAAAACTCCTCCGTACCAATTTTGGAGAAAATCGAACAAAACTGATTTTTTTGTGGACCATATTGGATCCGCCATATTGAATTTTTTTAAAATTATTTTAGATTCGTCATATGCGACCCAAAAAATTCCTCCGTACCTATTTTGGAGAAAATCGGACAAAATTGATTTTTTGTCGGCCATATTGGATCCGCCATATTGAATTTTTTAAAAATTATTTTAGATTCGTCATATGCGACCTCGAAAACTCCTCAGTATCAATTTTGGAGAAAATCGGACCAAAATTAATTTTTTCGTCCGCCATATTGGATCCGACATATTGAATTTAAAAAAAATTATTTTAGATTCGTCATATGCGACCCCGAAAACTCCCCCGTTCCAATTTTGGTAAAAATCGGACAAAATTGATTTTTTTGTCCGCCATATTGAATCCGCCATATTGAATTTTTTAAAAATAATATCATATTCGTGATGTGCAACCTCAAAAACTCCCCCATACCAATTTTGGAGAAAATCGGACTTAATTAAATTTTATTGTCCGCCATATTGGATCCGCCATTTTGAATTTTTTAAAAATAATTTCAGATTCGTTGGGTACAACCCCGAAAATTCCTTCATACCAATTTTGGAGAAAATCGGACAAAATTAATTTTTTGGGCCGCCATATTGTAAGCGCCATCTTGGATTTTACTGCACCAATTTCATCTAAAAAAATATGGGACTACCGCAGCAACTTCCTTTATATAACGTAAGAAATATCATTCAAATCGATGCAGCCGTTCCAGAGTTATCGGTGTATATACATAAAAACAAAAAACATAGTCGACGAATTGATAACCTCCTTCTTTTAGAAATCGGTTAAAAATAATCAACAGGATCACAAAAAAAAAAAGAAAAATGTTGCTGCACCTAAATATTTTATTTACGCTGCTTCAAATGTAATGTTACTATATGATTGTAGTCGTACATTTTTATAAACTTTTATTGAGAACTGATTTGTACAATAGAACGTAGTGCTAATCACAGCGTGCCCGTGGCTGCTCAAAGGATTCCTTTGTATTAAGTGGATGAGAAAGAAATGGAAATATCGGAAAGTTCGCATATACACCAATTTGTGTTTCCCATTCCCTCCGAACGACATTAAACTGGCAGATTTAAAACATGATTCATCCAAGGAAAACTGAGAGGTACAAGTGCAAGGGAATATAGTTTATTATAGATTATGGCTCTAACCAATCGTGCTGCGACGGCATCTAACCTTAAGTCACATTTCCAAGAAGTTTATGGAATGAATGCAAGCAGATATACGGTTTCTAGGAGGTTTAAGAAAAGAGCTTTAAATGCAAAGTAAACTCTAAACCAGAATTTCTACTAAAGTATAGGAGCGAAAAATGAAACTTAGTTTGGAACGATTTACTTTGAGTTGTTGAGTAATGAAATGCTAGGCTTTTTGGTAACAAAATACGTATTCAACTGTATCATCCAGATGGGCATAATTTGATGTATGAGTGAAGAAATTAACTTTTTGCACTTTGAAGAAATATTTTGCTGTTTAGGGAGACTCAGTTATGTATTAACAGGTGCCAATTCAGAAAACCGTAGAGAACCTATAGAGGTCATTTAACGAATAACAACTGTTTGGTACTTGGAACATATACTTCAAGAACATATTTTCACTCGTGCTGGCTTGTGGTATGATAAGGTAATTTTTATGCACGATATCGTCCGCTCGCTCTTTTCCTTTATCGTACAGCTTTAGCTAACTGAAGTTGGAATTTATAGTCCATTAGAGCACTTAGGGGACTGCCTAAAGAGAAAAATTAGGTAACCAAATCCACATCCAAGGATTTTACGATACTTACGTATAGTAGTTCATTAAGAATCAAAAATCAAATTGCACAGGATTATAAAATTTTTTTTTCGAATGGAAAAGCATAATCAAGCTATATTAGGTGCTAGAGAGGTTAACACGTGATAATAAACTCAACTTTAAAAAATCTTTTTGTTTTATTGAAGAACAGCGAGCCATAAAAAAACTATTGCATGTAATTATTAACTCTATTTTTGCTTACTACTTTCTAATGAACACATTTGTTAACCAACAATTTCTGTTTCACATAAAATAACATATATAAATAGTGTGTAAGATGTTTTCTGAACAAAAAAACTTGAAAGGAAGAAAACGGTTATGGCTTATTTTTAAAATTCAAAATATGCAATAATATTGCTCGTGATTGCAAATTTTGTAGTAGCCTTTTTGTAATTAAATCATTAAAATTTATTTCGACGGGGTTATCAGAAAACACACAAAATTATAAGTTTTAGTTATGTGTCAAAATGTTGAGACTAGACAAATCGATTCTCCTGACATCAGAGAACTCTCATGCAATTTTTAGATCTATTTCAAATCCTTTCCTCGATGGTTATTAAAATATCGCAATACAATTTATTATATCTGAAAAATATGCACTACCGCAAGCAGATATTTCCAGAGATAAAATCAGATTTAGAATGATAAAATCAATGTCGAAAACATGTTCATATCAAAAACTGAAATTTTATTGGAAGTGTGCTTCATTTTATATTTTTTACTATATGTGTGAGTAATTTTTTTCCTATATTAGTTTCTAGCAATCGATAATATATTCGCAATACATTTTATTTTATTATTTTATTTACAAAATATTGGAGAAAATTTTAAGAACCTATAAAAAACGAAGTTAGAAAATATAGTCACATATTGCTCACAGTTAAACATTGAAAGTTTGACAGAATATTAGGCTGATCAAGAATATAATATAATTAAAAAAATAAATTATTTTAATAATTTTTGGTTTTCGGGATATTTAAGAGAAATTAAAAAATTCCGCTTTTGTCTAATCACACGTCAATCGTTTGTTTGGCAGCTCTACTATTATTAAGATACTTTTTCATTAGAGCGATGCGGTTATAACAAAAATTGTTGAGCATCTTTTATTTTCGAAATAATCCTTTCTTTATTTTTTTATGGTCGGCATTTTAAATATTTGTATTTTTTGGAGCGCTCAATAAGTCAAGCAAATGTCCAAATTGTTATTAAGTACACATATTTCACAGCATCTCATAAGCAAACTAGCATTAGAATTTGTATTTTTCCTTTTTGAAGCAACATCTTGCAAACGACAGTTATAATTATTAAGTAATAATTGAGAAAAAACAAACTAATTATTTTGGTTCTAAACAACTTATGCTCACAAAATTTTAGATTTTTTGACGCATTGTATTTTGAGTTACTCGAGACACTCTTTTTTAATATTTGACACTTTGAGAATTTGTCGACTTTAAAAATCAAAAAAGACAAAAAACCTGTGTAAGTTCATTGAGTAATTTCTTTCCAAACTTAAATTTTTACTCTTAATACCTGAAGAAATTTTATGCGAAATTCGGTCTTTGTTTATTTAAGAATAAATCACCTACTTCACTTATAAAAACTTGTTGCCTTTAAAGCTAAACTACCTCGGGATTTTAACTTTAACTTTTATAGTTCTTACAAAACTATGAAGTATGAAGAAATCTTAAATTATCCACTTTAAAATAAAATAAAGCACTGTAAAAATAATAAGGATGCTCAATAGCAACTTTTGGCTTAAGAGATTCATCAAGTTTTTCAACGAGTCTATTCGATGTGATTTAAGGTTTTAATAAGGTTAAAAAGAGAAAAGTTGAATAAAATTAGAAACTATTCAATAAGTAGTAAATTTTTAATTACCTGACCAATATTTTCTTGTTAATATATTTCTAAATAATGATTTTTTTAAATCTTCTACTAATATAATTTTGGGCTTTTTCTCAAGGATTTTAAATGTTGTAACGAACTTTGTAGCATTATGCATTTCACAGTATTAGTATGTGTTTAGAGTTTGTAGGGTTTTAGGTTTATTTTCTATAATTACATAATTTATTTAATTAATTTTACCTTTAATAATTTCCTCAGCAGACATCTATGAAAGAAATTCTGGAACTTTTTAGTTAATTCTGTTTCCTTGTGTTTGCCAAGGAAAATCCATGACGGAAAGTCTAGAAATCGCCAAAGAACTCATTTTTCTTATTTTTGTTACACCATTTGGTATGAAAACCCTTCTAGAAAGATCCGTGTTCTTCTGGTATTCGGAAAAAGGGTATATAAAGGGTCCAGTTGGCTTTCGTGCAGAGTTTAGTTTGAGAGTTAGTCGATGACGAACATAAAAGATTTTACAGCAAAACAGTTGTATATAAATACCAGCCGTCCGAAACAAATTGATGTCAGAAGTGGGATCAAATCCAAATGAGGTTAGCTCAGGTTAGAAAATTAGAGAAACAAAAAGAAAAAAGTGAATTGAAATTGTATGCCAGTGAAAACTAGGAACCAGAAAGCAAAAATGGAAGAACAATTTCAAATTAGTTTAAATCAGATCCTGATGATGATACAAGATATGAAAATAAACAAGGAAGATATGAAGAAAAGCCGAGAAGATATGAAGAAGAGCCAAGAAGATATAAAACAAGAATTGAAAGAAGACATGACGAAAAATCAAGAAGTCGTGAAGAAAATCAAGATGATATGAAACAATAATTAAAGACAAGCGAAGATGAAATGAAAGAAGAATTGATGACACTGAAATCAAGCCAAGACGATGTGAAACAAGAATTAAAGACAATCCAAGAAAAAATGAAACGAGAATTAAAGACAAGCCAAGATAATATTAGACAAGAATTTATGACACTGAAAACTTCTTCTTCTTCTTCTTCTTCTTCTTCTTCTTCTAGGTAGAACCAAGTTCTGTTATCTATGCCTCATCGATCCTCGTTTGAGGTCGAAATCCAGCTGTCTCTCCGTTTGGTGTTTGGTTTCTCTCTCATCACGGTTTTTGCTAGTCTGTCATCGTCCATTCGTTCCACGTGATCTCTCCACTGCCTACGACGGTTTCGAACCCACTTCACAACATCCCCCACTCCGCTGTCCTCGCGTATTTTTACGTTTCTTATTCTATCTCTTAAACTTGTTCCCGTGATCATTCTCAGCGTTTTCATTTCTGTGGTTCTCATAATTTGTTTTGTCTTTGTGGTTTCATTTCTTGTTTCTGCGCCGTAGTTCAGTATCGGTCTTATACAGACCTTGTAAATTCTTGCTTTGCTCTCAACCGTCATATGTTTATTGTTCCAGATTATGTCTCTTAGTTGGCCTAATATCATGGCCGCTTTGTTGGCCTGTGTGCGTACTTCTTCCCTTACTGCCCTGTTATTTGTTATATGTGCTCCTAGGTATTTAAACTTCCCAACCTGTTCGATATGTTTGTCATCAACCATTAGTTTGCATCTTACCGGTTCTTTTGTTATTACCATTGCTTTGGTTTTCTCCACAGATATCTTCATATTATACTGTTTGGCTGTTCGATTGAAATGGAAAAGTATTCTTTATAAGTTGTCCTCACTATCTGCTGTCAAGGCAACATCGTCTGCAAAGCATATAATTTGAACGGTGTTGTGTCCCATTGGGTACCCAATATTTGTGCATTTTACCTCATCAATGATTTCGTCCATGATTACATTGAAAAGTGTTGGACTTAGGCTATCACCCTGTCTTATTCCTATGGATAGAGGGATTTCCTCTGTTAGAGTGTTATTTGTTTTAATTACCATGGTGTTTTTGGAATTCAGTTCGTATATTGTGCGTATGATTGCTTCGTCTACTTGTTTTCTTCGCAGTAATTCTGTTATGTGTTCCAGTTTGACTCGGTCGAACGCTTGTGTAAAAATATACCGTCGATAGTAGAGCGGTTATTCCGGAAGCCCTGCTGTTCTTCGCACGCCCCTAACTTGTCTACGATCCGTTGTGACAGTATTTTGGTTAACAATTTGGCTGAACTATTCAGTAGGCTGATTCCCCAGTAGTTTTCGGGTTGTTTCTTTGATCCTCTTTTGTGGATCGGAATTGTAATGCTTTTCCGCCATTCTTTGGGTACTGACGTTGTGCGGAGTATTTTTTGAAATAGAACAGTGAGCTCTGTGACAAGGCTGGGGCCTCCGTACTTTAGCATCTCATTCGTAATTTGGTCGGTACTAGGTGATTTTCTGTTTTTTAATTTCTTAATTGTCAGGTTCATCTCTGCTTCACTGATGTTAACATCTGTTAGTTTTGCGATTTCTTGTTGGTTTTCGTCTACATTGTTTTCTGTAGCTGGTGCCTGAAGTAAGTCCTTAAAATGGCTGACCCATTGTTGGCTGTCGATTGTTGAACGTATTCATTGATTGTTTTTTTTTTCTGTTCCTCAGCATGTTCCATATTTTCTTTTGTCCTCCATATAGGTCGTGTTCCATGTCTTTTGAATACTTTTCCCAGTATTCTTTCTTTAGTTGAGCTATTTGACTGTTGATTCTGTTTCTCACCGTTTTGTACTCTTCGAAATGGTTTATTGTTTTGTGCTGTCGGTATTTTGTAAATGCTTGTCGTTTTTCTTTTGCTAGTATTTTCACCTCTTCTGTGAACCATGGTTTTGTATTGCTTCGCTTGTTCGTGCTAACTGTTCGTGTTCCGATAGCCTCCCTGGCGCTCTCTTGTATATTTCTTTTCAGTTTTTCCCAGGCTTTCTCCACTCCGTCATTTTCTAGGATTTTATTAGCTTTTATTTTCTCCGAGAGTCTCTGCTGATACAATACCTCTGTGCTATCGTTAGCGAATGATTCGGTATTGTATTTAATAAAGGTATGTTTCTGTTTGTGTGTTCTGTTTATACTTTTTTGGGACCGGTATTTACATAATACTAGTCGGTGGTCGTCTTTTCCCAGGTCTGACGAATTCAGAGTTCTGACATCGAGTATTTGGTGGGGTAACACTTTTCTGTTCGTTATTATGTAGTCTATGGTTGATTCTTGTTCTCGGGTGTTTCCCCATGTCCGTTTATATTGCCACTTATGTGGGAAGAAGGTGTTATTTATTCTCATCTCATTTTGGGCGCACAGTTGTATGAGTTGTTCCTCATTGTCATTTAGTGTTACCTCATTATATCTCTGCATTATTCCCGGAGTGGGTTCGTTACCTATTCTTGAGTTGAAGTCTCCTAGCATAAATACTTTTTCTCTATCGGGTATGGTACTTAGTAGATCTTGTAGTTTATTGAAGAATGTTTCTCTGACCTCTCTGGGTTTGCCGATATCTGGTGCGTAGACCCTTATGATGTTCATCTTTTCTGGTTGTAAGTTTAGGATGTCGTGAATGAGTCTTTCATCGACGTACTGTATGTCCTCTATGTAGTGTTCGTATTTTTCGTGGATGAGCAGGCCCACTCCTTCTTGGGCTCTTTCTTCCTTTTGTTTCCCACTGTATATAAATAGGTAGTTGTTGTACTTGTTGTTTCCTTTCCCTTTCTTTTTCGTCTCTGAAAGGGCGCAAATATCTATTGAGTGCCTGTTCATTTCTGCGACAACTTCCTGATCGTGCTTATGCCATGAAGTGACATTCCAGCATCCCAATTTAATGATGTTCTGTTCATGATCGTGTCCTAGTTCTCGCCAATGTCTGTTTCCGTGAGATCCGTCCAGTGTCCGAGGCATGTATGTTACTATGAGCTACATTGGTGTTTTACTGCGGGTAGGCTGCTAACCTGTCCCGCCAACCCTCCTCCTTTGCCCGGCCCAGCCCCTGCGAGAGGCGGAGTTGACACTGAAAACAAGCCAAGAATACATGAATCAAAAATTGAAAGAAGACGTTGACAAAAATCAAGAAAGTATAAAACAAGAATTAAAAACAAACCTGGAGGACATGAGACAGGAACTGAAGGCAAGTCACGAAGATATGAAACAAAAACTGAAAGAACACACTAAAAAAATTCAAGAAGATATGAAACGCATAAAACAAGAAACAGTTGCATTTGCAAATAGAGAAGGTAGACAGTACAGGTATAATAAAGGTAGATGATGTCCCTGCCACCTGTGTGATTAAGCCATCTACCTTCGAAGGCAAAGTACCTTTGTTTACCTATGTACGTCAATTCGAAGACGCCCTTGTCGGTGATAATTGGAGTCTACCGGAGAAGGCACGTGCTCTTGTTCTAGCACTACAAGACGAAGCTATGGAAGTTCTACGTAACAGTTCTGAAGAAAAACAGAATGATTATGAGATTATTGTTACTTTTTTGGTGATGCGCTATGGGGAAGCCGACCTCCAAGAAGTTTATAAAGCTTAACTCCAAGAAAGAAGACAAAAATACAATGAAAGTCTGCAAGAATATGGGGCCGACATAATGAGGCTAATAAATTTTACTTACCCAACATATCCGGAAGAAATAAAGCAAGGGTTAGCAGTAAATAGTTTTATCGAAGATTTGCTCGACCCAGAAACAAGCCAAACTCTAAGGATGACCTGACTAAAGAAAATTTCCGAGGCTCTTGCTTATGCCCTTAAGTTTGAAATAGCCAAACATACCTCAACGAATCAAGAGTTGATGTTTCCCGGGATGATCACAAAACCAACGAGGAACTCTTCATGAAGCTAATGAGGGAGATGCAATAATTCTTAAACATACAAAATGCACATGACAACAGAAACACAACTTTTCACAGCAAAAATAAAATTCGTTTTTGGAAGTGTGGCCAAGAGGAGCATGTACAAAGCCGCTGTACTGGCAGTATTGCTCCTGACTGACCAGAATCAGGAAAACTCTCAATAGCAGCTTAAAGGGGCGAAAGCTGGCTAGGTGTTGCTAATCCCCACTAACAATAACAATTAAATTATCCCGGCTGCAAGACAATGGTTCCAGCTTGGTAGTACCCGGAAAGGTATGCTGTCTGATATGTGAAATGATATTAGATACTGATTCTACTCACACCATTGTAAAACCGAACATCGTGGCTCAATGTAAAATTGGTTTTCCGGAAAAGTATTATGTCCTGCAAACCGCCTATGGCGAAGTAATACCAATGAAAGGGATACATGAGGCAGAAATAATCCTGGGAAGCACCACTTTCAGACATGTTATTGTTGCTGGTATTTTGAACGAAGTAATAGTAAGTCTGGATACTATGGAACATCAGAAGGTTGTCCCTGATCTTCCTCAACGAGTACTGCGAACTGGAAATGAAGAAATTGTTACGTATCTACCGAAAAATAATAAAGTGTCGATTTGGGAAGTTGTACTTCTTAAAGATGCGACGTTACCGCCAAATTCAGAATTTGTTCTTTGTATTCAAAAGAAATTCTTCCTGCAATAACATTGATCCAGAATAAAAGCAGCAATATATTTGTCAAGATTATCCCCAACAGATCAAAAAAGGTGACAGATTCCTTCCTGACAACCTGTCGACATGATAGTTACCAGTATCACGTTACAACCTAAAAAATTACCTGGTGATCTACCAAAGGTACTCCAAGACATAGTTAGCACATCAACACCTTTATTGAATCAAGTTCAGGTGGCTAGAATTGAAGATCTTTTAAGAAGAAATCAGGATATCTGAAAGCGACTTGGAAAGGACTAATATAATCGAGCTTTGAATAAATACTGGTGAAGCAACTCCAATTAAACAAATTCCAAGGGAAATATCGTTAGCAAAACGTGACGAGGTGGACAAGATGCTTAAAGACATGCAGAACCAAGGCATTATAGAACCTTCCCAAAGTCCATGAACATCCCCGGTTGTATCAGTTAAGAAGAAAGATGGCTCGACTAGATTCTGTGTTGACTTAAGAAGACTTACTGACGTCATAAAGAAAGACAGTTTTCCTTTACATCGTATTGATGATAGTCTGGACACTTTAACTGAGTCAAAATAGTTTTCCACATTGGACTTAAAAAGTGGCTGTTGGCAGGTACAGCTTCATACAGAGGATAAAGAAAAGTTCGTCTTTTTTACCGAAATGGGGCTATGGCAATTTAATATTATAAGTTATTAACAGGTTGTACACCGAAGAAATCAAGAAATTGACGGATTTTGTATTTCAGTGTATATTAGAAATTATTACAATCGGTTAAGCGCTTTCGGTCTCTCTATCGAACCATCCTCAGGGCTCAGACCCTAGAAACAAGAGAATATGGTTAGCAAATAAGTTTACTCAGTACTCACCAACCACACTCACCTGTTAAAGGGCACACCTCAACCCTGCCAGTTTGAGGAAAGTCGCGGGCGTAGCCTCCACACAGAACAAGATTTATACAATTAAAAAAACCTCCAGAAACATTTAAAATCAAAACTAAAACTAGAACATTCAATACACTGTGCACATTGACATTAAAACAATAAAACTTTCTTAATAACAACCCAAAAGGGTGAGGTTATGCCACACACAGTCATAGCATAATACAACAATAAAACTTTCCAAAAATCAAAACTACATACAAGTATGTGAAAGCCTGAGTAGAAATTTTCTGTATGAGTTTTCATTCTTGAATTTATTGTCAATTGTATTTAAAATCAATAATTCATTGACAATGAGCAAAAAGAGCAAAAAAGAGAAAAAAAGGGAAAAAAAGGGCAGAAAGAAAGGGTATTAAAAGTTTATTAATCTATAGTGTTACTGTTATCGGCCATTCTGTGATCTATTTCGAATACTTGGGTTCAGTGGCGTGAAACAATTTCCATTTTTGTAAAAAATCAACAAATTACACGAACATAGGCGTAGTTAAAATTTGTTGAAATGTATTAACTATTAATATATTTAGAATGAAGTGTCTGAAACTGAAAAAGATGATCAAAATTATTATAAGATTGCACCCACGCAATCACAGCTCCCAGACATTTAAATTGTTTAATAATTTAAGGAAAAAGTTTGAAAATGGGGTTGCGGTCATTTACGTTGTTCATTCTTACATTGAGGCAATGATCGGGGTTTCTCTTTATCTCCCTGTATATTTCAAGATCCTCTCTGTAATCCAAGGTTTTAGAGTTATTACCCCTGGAGTGGTATAAGATTTTACTATTATGAGCAGGAGAGAAACTGTGTTTGGTAAAACTAATATGGTGACCAAACACAGAGGCCTGAGGTTTGTTAATATGTTCTCTAATTCGGACTGCTAATGGTCTAATAGTTTTCCCTATATACGTTGAAGGACATTCTGGGCAAGAAAGTTGATAGACCCACTTTTTTGAATATGAGATATCAATTGTTTGTTATTGACCAGATGGGAACTGAGTTGATTTACACTCTTAAATGAAATCTTCACATTTTGAGTGTGGTTTATTAGAGTCCGTGCTATTTTATTAGAGAAGTGACCTAAGTACGAGAATGAGAAAAATTTTCCTTGTTGACTTTCATCGTAAGGAGTCGAGCTGTAAATCTCTTGGGATTCTTTCCTGATTTTAATTTTTTCTATATATTTGTCGATGACTGTATGCTCATACCCATTGTTTACGGCAATCTGCTTCAGAATATTGACCTCGTTGTTGTAATCCTCCGCTGACATGGGAATGTTGAGCAATCTATTAACATGGCAGTTTATTGAGGCCATTTTATGTTGTAAGGGGTGGTTAGAATTAGAAGGAATTATGTGGTCTGTTTGGGGGGGTTTTCGAAAGATTTTGAAACTGAGAGAATTATTGGTTTTTTTGATAGTTAGATCTAAGAAATTAAGTTTGTTTTCGATTTCTATTTCTAAGGTAAATTTTTGGAGCAGGATGCAGAGAATTGAGACTATTTAGGACATCAATAGCCCGCTGTTCATTGCCCAGAATAATTGTAAAACAGTCATCCACATAACGAAGCCAGTTAATTATCTTGCTCTCGGAAATCAATCTCGGATTTAGTGCATTTTCTAAGTTGTCCAGGAAGAGGTCCGCTAAAAGAGAAGATAGAGGATTCCCCACTGCCAACCCCGAGGGTTGTTCGTAATATTTGTTATTGGCAGGGTTGAGGTGTGCCCTTTAACAGGTGAGTGTGGTTGGTGAGTACTGAGTAAACTTATTTGCTAACCATATTCTCTTGTTTCTAGGGTCTGAGCCTTGAGGATGGTCCGATAGAGAGACCGAAAGCGCTTGGCCGATTGTAATAATTTCTAATATACACTGAAATACAAAATCCGTCAATTTCTTAATTTGATATTATGCCATTAGGTTTGTACAATGCTCCAGCCACTTTTGACGTTTAATGGAACGATTCTTATATGGGCTAACTTGGAAAATATGCCTAGTCTACCTATATAGTTCATCATAATCATAATTCTGGGAAAAACATTCATTGATCGCCTGAAAAATGTCGAAGATGTAATTCAAAAACTGGGAAGTGCACAATTAAAGCTCAGTCCAACGAAATGTAAATTTTTTCGGAAAGAAGTGAAATGTCTGGAGCATATAATAACAGAAGCTGGTGTACAAACCGATTCAGAGAAGACGGAAGCCATTCAATGTTGGCCAATACCTAAAAATAAGCATGAACTAAGAAGTTTTCTGGGTGTCTGTACTTACTGTAGAAGATTCATAAAATGATTCGCTGATATTGCAAGACCTTTACATGGACTGACTGAAAATTGCAACAACGCAGACTGCGAAACCGCTTTTAAGGAACTAAAGAAGGCACTTTGTAATCCTCCAATATTGTCATACCTTGATACTTATCAGATGTTTGTTGTGGATACTAACGCTAGTAACTCTTCTACAAGTGGAATTTTGTCCTAGATACAAGCAAAGTACTCTGCAAAGCTGAACGAAATTATTGTGTAACAAGAAAAGAAGTACTCGCCATTATAAAGACATTGGAGCTCTTTCACAAATATCTATATGGTCAAAAACTTTTCCTGCGATAAACCACGCATCACTAAAGTGGCTTTTACAATTTAAAAATCCTGAAAGTAAAATAGCACAATGATTACAACCCTTGCAAGAGTACGAGTTTAAAATTGAACATAGAAAAGGCTTGAACCACAAAAATGCAGAGACTTTGTCAAGAAGACCGTGTTCAGAAGAATGCAAGGACTGTAACAGACAGAAAGAGCGAAATAATCCTGATAATTTCTATTGCCGAAAGATACAACTACAATGCTCTTTGGACTGGGATACTAAATTTATTTCTAAAGAACAACAAGAAGGTTCAGATCTTAACATTATTATCGAATTAAAGAATAATAAGTCAAATCGACCTACTTTTCATAAAATCCCCTCAAAATCTCAAGAAGTGAAAGGTTACTGGGCCTTATGGGCTTCTTTTAGTATGCATGATGGTCTAATAAAAAGAGCTTGGGAAAACTCTGACGGCTAAAACTAAAAGTACCATCCACCTAAAAGTTTCCAGAAGTACTGCAAGCTTTACATAATGGTGTAGGTGTCGGACACTTAGGGTTTATGGAAACTCTTGAAAAATTTCAAGGGAGGTTCTATTGGCTGAGGAGAAGTGCACATGTAAAAGATTGGTGCAAAACTTTTACCGACTGTGCTACCAGCAAAGGACCAAGGACCCGTAGCCATGGTAAAGTGAAGCAGTACAAAGCAGGAGTATCATTTGAAAGAATTGCATTAACACAGTCAGATGGAATGGTTAAGAGATTTAACAGAACGCTGGAAAATTACATCAGAATACAAGTAAATGAACCACTAGCGCATCGTTAAGCCGTTCCTCCTAACATACTTTAAGGAAAAGAATTACGTCTTCCAGTCGTCTTGCTTACTGGAAGTCCACCCGATCCTGAAGCAACTTGGGAAGACTACACTAACGAACTTAGTTAGCAGCTGCAGGTCTTACACGAAGAAGTCTGTTAAAAACTACAAATAGAAAGCAGCAGAATGAAGACCTGTTGTGACTTCAAAGTCACTGATGGATTTCTAGTTGGCGAAAAAGTTTGGTTGTATAGTCCGAAAAGAACCAAAGAGCACTCTCCAAAGCTTTAAAAGTCATGGGAAGGTCCGTACAAGGTAGTGACCCAGGTAAACGATCTGGTGTACCGAATTCGGAAAAACCCTCATCCCAAGATGAAAGTCATGCATCTTGACAGATTGGCCCATTATCAAGATTAAGAAGGTTGATCGAGATAATTAAGGCTTGAAGAGGGGCAATGTAACGTAGTTGCAAAGGGCCAATGCTCTATCTACGAGTTTTCTACAATTCCATGTTTGGTGTTATTAGAATTGTTGGGTGAATAGTTGTGGTATTGTCCTGCCTGTGTGGATTTGTGTAGACAGCGGTTCGAATTTGCCTGTCACTTCTTTCAACCAGAACATCTAAGAGTAGTAATTTATTTTGTCCTTGTTTCTCCATAGCAAGTTTAATGAGAGGGTTAATATTGTTGTGATTAGAAAGGAGGTTTTGAAGTTCTTCGTCATTTTCATTCCAGATAATGAATTGTCGTTTACGCATTTAAGCAATAATTTTCGTTACATATTGGTTGATTTAATTGCAAAGGTCTGGATTAATTCTACGAAAATGTTTACGTTTACCGGTGAGAGAGAATATCCCATTAGTAGTCCATCACCCTCGATGAAGGATTATTCCTTTTCTTGAAAATAGGAATAGATCAAACATCATCCCAACAAGTCTAGGATGGCGTGTGGTGGTAGAGATGTTCTTTCTGCTAAGGTCTAGTCTTCTTCAAGTTTCTTCCTTGTGATCTTTAATATAGACGTCTTCTAGTTGTACTTCCATTTCCCGTATAATTTCTACGAAATATTGTAAGTTCTTGACACAGGACCACGTATTTCCTTGTAATAGTTTCAGGATTGGAAGAAGAAACTTGACAAGCTCAGAAGTTGGAAAGTTTTGTGAATTTGTAATAGGTCTTAAAGGCATGTATTCTTTATGTATCTTCGGGAGTCCATGAGGATGTGAAATTTTGCTTTGATGTGGCGTCATCTTAGTCCGGGTCTTTTCAGGAATATACCGTTCATGTTTCTTGAAAACGCGATAGATTCTTCCTTTAGTGGTAGATGAGAGATCTTTTTCAAAGATTCTATAGTTTCCTCTCCCTAAAATTTCAATTTTTTTTTGCATATCTCAACATTCATTCCAACCGTGGCATTTCCTTTATCAACGGGTAGAATTTTAATACTGGAATTTTTCTGTATGGTAGTCTTCTCGTGTTTGTTCATGTTTAGTTTCGTTTTTACACATTTTTGTAGTCTCTCTTATCTTCCACTTGAACTCATCTGCAAAAGAAACTTAGATGCTTGTTGAATCCGCGATACTCATTATATCGAGAATAGTAACCTTTTTCGAAGCAATCGTGAAGTTGAAACCTTTGGTAACTAATGAGATTTCGGACATGGTTAATTCTTTGGCAGACATATTAACTATTGTTCTTTAACCTTAGGATGGCTATTGTCGTTCAGCAGACAATGCTTTGGTATTTGGAAAATTTCTTTTCATGAATGCCTTCTTCGCAGGAAACATCTCTGTCTATGACCTTCAAACAAATACTAGAAACCCGATATGGATCCGGTATTAGTGACAAATTTTGCAGCTGCGAGGTATCTAAGACTAAATTTACAAAAGAGGAGACATATATCCATTTTCTACAGTAAGCAAGGGAACAGGGAATAATAACCGATATTTCCCCCATAAAATCTATATTTCCAGGACAGTGCGCAAATAGGATATTGGAAAATGCTAGTAAGATACTGATATGTTAAAGATTCTAAATTGTCCATTAATACGATCCCAAATAAATTATTATCGTTTCATAAGTCTGCACTACTAGAGGACATTCATCAACGGTTTATAGAAATTAAACAATAAATTAGAAGAAAACTACGTCCGCATCCTAGAGAAAAATGACGCTACGTATGATAAAGAAAAAACAAAACAATGAGGCATACAGAAAACGAAACTTTCCTAATACCAGAGCCGACAAGAACGATAACAGCCACTTCAAGGTCGGAGGACAATAGTTAACATATTTGCCAAAGAATTAACAACAGCTGAAAATTTTTTACTTGCCAAAAGTTTGGACTTCACGGTTGCTATGAAAGAGGTTCCCATTCTCGATATAATTAGCGCCGCGGATTCACCAAGTATCCAAGATCCTCTTGCAGATGATTTCAGGTGGAAGATAAGAGAGACTCTTCAAAAATCTGGAAAAACGAAAAGAAATATAATACAGCCAAAAAATTGACAAAATTTTAACGAAAGGAAACTATCTACCTCTTGCTAAAAATCGTATATCCATAATTGAGGGAAGAATTTACCGCTTTCTTAGAAAACATAAACGGTATATTCGTGAGAAGATCCGGACTAAGTTGACGTCACACCATAGCAAAACTACACATCTTTATGGACTCCCGAAGATAAATAAAAAATGACTTCTGAGCTTGTCAAGTTCTCTTTTCTAGTTCTAAAACCATTTCAAGGAAATACATCGTCCTAGGTCAAGAACTCGCAACATCTCGTAGAAATTATACGGGAAATGAAAATATAACCAGAAAACCTCGTTATTATAGATCATAAGGAAGAAACTTAAAGAAGACGAGATCTTAGTAGAAAGAAACTATTAAAAAAGTTCATAGGCTATAACAATTCTTTAGAGTTGTTAAGCGCGCCAACGACTTCTTGTCCAGAACACGGGACTGGCTCAGGCCTGCACTGATTTTAACTTGACCAATACCACAGGTATTTCTAAGATAAATTAGAGCTGCTCAATATTATTGAAGCTCTGCTCGATTAATCATTTAGAATTATAATACACAGTGTAGCATATAAACATACATATAGTATGTAAAGACACTGTACTAAAAGTTCCATTAGGAAAAATTTTTAACCGATTCTGCGAAAAATTTGAATTTTTTGTTGTCTTAGTTATCATAACCGACCTGCCGTTAGGTATTTTGATACGTAAACTGCAGGCCATAAGCGTTGTTTGTTTTTTTTTCAAACTCCTTCCTACAATTTTTTAGTAACTATTTTATTCATTTATAACAAACACATTAGGAAATTAAACACACTTGTTCGATACTGTTTCTCATCATCTCCCTAAAGATTAGTTTACCGCAATTTACTTTGTATCCCCAATGTGTGTTGATGCAGGTATATTTTGCTGGGAATAATTAGGATTTATAATTAGCATTCCACCGGGATGTAAAAGATTTCAGGAAGTCCTTTTTAGATATTCTTTCCTAAATTGTACTTATTTCAGAGGTTAAGTTATCAAGGTTTTAATTACCATTAGTTTTCCTTATGTAAAAATAGAAGAATAAAAAATAATTTTCTTAAATTAGCAAACCGGCAAAACCGAAAACTTTTATTTACTTTCGGGAGATAAGTTTTTTCGCACCGATTCCAGGATATTTCGTCTAGGGTATAATCCTTAATTATCTTAGAAATATAAAATGTTAGCAGAACAAAACCGGCCGGTTTAAATGTAAACCAACAAAATGTCTTGGAATCGGTGAGAAAAAACTTCGGTTTTAAACACATTGTATTAATTTAATAACATTTTATTTTCAACTTCAATTTTGACACCTTGTCAAACAATTATCTTTATTATTATATCGACGACGTCTCAAATTAAACTGTCTACGAAAGCCGATCTGGACTCTTTATATAACTTTTTCCCGATATCGGAAAATTCCGCATATTTCTAGAAAGACTTTCATACTACATAGTGTAATAAAAGGAGTAATCTGGAGATTTGTAGACCTTCGTCACAGGCGCTCCATGTTAAAAATAAGAAAGAGAATTTTCTAAAAAGTTCTAAACCTTCTTGCATAGACGTATCATAAGGAAATTAAAAAAGGTAAAATTATTTAAATAAATTAGAAACTCGTAGAAAATAAACCTAAAATCCTACAAACTAGGAACGCAAACTAATACTATGAATTGTACCCAACTATAAAATTCGTTACATTGCTCCCTTCCAAGTATTGATCGTCCCGATCAACTTTCTTGATATTGATAATGAGCCAATCAAGATGCATGACCTTCATCTTCACTACATTGTACTGAACTTTCCATGACTTTTAAAGCTTTGGTAAACGCCCTTTGGTTCTTTTCGGATTGTTCAACCACATTTTTTTTTCACTAACCATGAATTCACTAGTATTGGCTTTGAAGTCATAAAGGGTCTTCATCCTATCGCTTTCTATTTGTAATCGTCGCTGTACCTTCTCGATGATGACCTGTAGAACATTCTTCTTCCGTAGCCCCTTTTGTAGTCGCAGTCTCTCCCGACGTACCTTCTCGATGATGACCCGTAGAACGCTCTTCTTTCGTAGCCCCTTTCTCGGTTAAGGTCCTTCTTGTCCCGTTCTCCACGGCCGCCGCGAGTACTCCTTTTATCTCTCCCGTAGCGGCTCTTTCTGTTATCGCGTCCACCAGCAGTAATTGTCAGGCAATCTTGGTAAAGGTGACCGTTGTATCTGCACTGGTAACAACGTATGTTATTCGAATTGTACCAGTGACCCTGGCCCCTTATTCTTGGTCTGGCATAAGTCACTTTAATGCGACAACAGCATACTTTAACGCCAGCCTTGATGGCAACTGCTCCATCGCTCCGTCAAACTTCATCACCTGTATCAGCAATATGAAGCCGATAGCCCTCAGGATGAATGTAAGGAGCAGTACTGCTAGTACAGCGTCTTTGTGCATGCCCCTCGTGGCCACATTTTCAACAACGAATTGTATCTCTGCTATGAAATTTTGTGTTTTTGTTGTCATGCGTTTTTCGTTTTTTCAAAAATTCTTGCAACTCCCTCATTAGCCTCATGAAGATTTCCTCGTTGGTCTTCCGATAATCCCAAAAAACATCGACTCTTTTTAAGATTCTTTCTTGGTTCGTTGAGGTCTGTTTGACTCTTTCAAACTGAAGGGCATAAGCAAGAGCCTTTGAAATTTTCTTTAGTCGAATCATTTTTAGAATATGACTTGTTTCGGAGTCGCATAAACCTTCGGTACAACTATTTACTCCTAACCCTTCCTTTATTTCTTCAGGATATGTTGCGTAAGTTAAATTTATTAGCTTCATTATACCCACCTCATATTCTCGCAGATTTTCGTTGTATTTTTGTCTTCTTCCTTGGAGTTTGACTTTATAATCTTCTTGGAGGTAGCTTCCCTATAACGCATTTCCAGAAAAGTAACAATAAACTCGTAATTATTCTGTTTTTCATCGGGAATGTTACATAGAAACTTTATAGCTTCACCTCGTAGTGCTAGAACAAATGCACGTGTTTTCTCCGGGGAACTTCTATAGAGTTTAAGTATTTATCCTTATTCATTTTGAGTTGCTGAATCTGAAGACAGCCATGACGTGGTCAGGAAATTTGTCGTTAAAAATTTTATTATTTATAATTTTGTAAAATTGTTAAGAAATGAGTCATTGGCGATGACTAAATTTGAAAAAGAGAGATTTTGACATTAGTGCAAAATTAGCTTAAAAATTGTGCAGCGCACGAACACAATCGAGTACAACTTCGCTTGTAATTGAAATACTTCACAGTTTTATATCTTATTTTAAAGGTAAAAGATAATTCAAAGAAAATATGGTAGATGATTTTTAAATAATAATAAAAATACTGAGATGACACAAAGCTAACATTTTTTTATATTTTCTTGCTATCTAAATTATTTATGAAACTTTGGAAAATAATAACATCAAAATACCTCAAATAGAAGTTGGATTTTTCTTTGCAGTTTCAGGATTTTTTAAATTTTCTGAAAAATATTGATTAGAATGGAAGTTATTACAAATAGATTTTCATTTCGATCTTATGATAATTAATATATTGTAACGAAGTTACTAATTTTTTGGGCATGAGTATGTTCGCCGGGATTTAATTTATTTATTTTACATCCGAAAAATCTGATTCTTGCGGGAAACGAATGCTTAAAGTTTCAAGATTACCGACATATAGTTAGATTTTACCGTGCTATGCCGGGAAATATCATTTTCCGAGATTTTCAGAGCGTTCGACCATAGTAATCGCGCGCCGCATACAGCAGTCTTGTATGCGCGATCACCGCACATCGTCACACGTCAGCGTAGTGGGAGCTCGGGCCGTCTATTTAAGCCTGAGCAGACCATTATTTCGCTGAGAACTGCACGTTTTCCACCCGGGGTCAACAGTCCAAACGGACTGGACTGGGTCGCCTGCCGGACCGCGCCTTCCTGGTTTAGTAACGTAGGCGAGGCTAGGCTTGTGTGTATCTGGTGTTTTACCATACACTTCCTTCCTTACGTCCTACCCCTCTAATGGCCAGCATTGCCGAGGACCCTTATAAGAACGGGCAATGTTGTGTCATCCTACCGTCACTGCCGAGGACCCTTTCCTAAATTCCTACCGCTATTGGTCGACATTGTCGAGGACCCTTATAAGAACGGGCAATGTCGTTCCATCCTGATGACGCCAGTAGTGAACATAACCCGATCCTCTTCATCCCCCCACTCCTCGACCTTGACCTTGACCTTGCCCCACCCCTCTTTGGCACCACCCACATGTCCTTGTCATTGACCTTGAAAGTGCACGTGTGCTTTGCCCTTGGCCTTGACCTTGTGTTCAAGGTTGTGTGTGTGTGTGACCTTGACTTTGATCTTGGTCGAGACCACCTTGACTTTGTTGGGGGCCATCTTGGGTGTGTGACCTTGAAGTAGTTATTTGTGCATTGTAATAGTGTGAGATGATCTTGAAATGATTTTGACCTTGCAAATTGTTCTATAAAATTGTGTGAGTCTATTTACATACATTCAGTGTGAAATGTCAGATCCGGAACTATCTAAAGAAAAAATTATAGAGCAAGTCGGCAGAGTAATTTGTTTATGTCAGAGTAATTTAAAAAGTTTGTGTGATTTTGAAGAGAAGGATCTAGCATTTTTTCCTCTCGAATATTTAAAAACTTGCGTTGATACGCTGAGTTTACGGAAAATTTGGGATAAGCTGCCAGCGCCATATCGGTGTGACAAGGAACTACAGTTAAGCTTACCCTGTTACATTCACTATGAACAAATATATCGTCATTATATAGATGGGCCACCACCAGCAATAAAAAAGTGTCGTGAATGTAAAAATGTGTGAATAATATGAATAGTGCTTTGCAAGAGACAGTAAAAAAATTGGGCGATGAGTTCACTGAAACGGCTAGTAATTATTTCAATGATGCAATGAAAAGTCGAGCAGAATGGGCCTCGCGCTATTGTGATTTGGCTTATGAATATGAAAAAGTTGGGGTTTAGTGACTATTTGGAAAAACTGATTAGGTTCATTGCAGATCCGGTTGTGTTAGATGAAATTAGAGTGTAGGACTTAAGTTTAACGTAGTAGTAGTAGTTAATATGGAAAGTTTAGTGCGAGAAATGTACGAAGAATTTCTAATTTCTGCAGCCTGTTCGGAATTTTACGCATTTGAAATGCAAGATTCGGAGGCTCAGGATTTTAGTGTATTTTTTAAGTATATGGACCATGCCGAAGTATGTATTTTGGCGAGTATAGTTTGTAAGAATTTTCTAAGAAATAAAAATGAACAATTATTATTGAACAAATTAAGAAAATTAGGTTTAGGTGATAATGTTACACGTATAGAAGAATGGTAGAAAAAAATCAATCAATAAAGTACATAAAATGTAGTTATTTGTTTCATTATATTTTGTCCTTGAAGTTATCCTTATACCAATTTAAATGTGTGACGTCATTTGACCTTGAATACTCCTCCCACTATTTCTATCGTTAAGCTACCCCCACCATTGTTACAATTCGACCTTGAAAACTCGCTATAAAGGTTAGTGGGAAACGAAGTGACTTCAAACAGTCGCAGCTATCAGTGGCATAAACATCAAATATTGTGTTCGTGTAGTGTTCTGAAAGTGTTTTTATATTCACGGTAATTTTTGGATTTATATACCATTTTTTCAATAATGAGTATTGCAAAAGAAACTCTAGATGAAATTAATGAAATGTTCAGCAAAGATTTCGAGGTTTTAGAGAGAAAAAAGGTTACCGAAATGATTGTAGGCAAAGTGTATAAAATTGTAAAGATGGTTTCAATGACTACACGATTTGGTAAAACTCTTTTAGTGGCTTTACACGATGACGGTGATAATAGTTCATTTGAGACTTTTTTGCCAAAACGTGTGGCCGAAACACTATCTGACGATATTGTAGATATTATGAGTAAAACTAAAGGTAAATACACTCTAATTTATTTGGGGCAGGGCACTAGAGTTTTTGGAAACAATACTTGAACATTATTACGTTTTGGCTCATTGGAGTAAATTGTATGTAAATTGTTTGAAAAAAAGGATGTAATTAAATTTAAAATATAGTTGCACATGTCAGAATACTTACGCGTGTTCATTATTTCTGTTAAAGATGTCTGCTGATGCGACGACGACGACCGTCAACGAATGTGTAGATAGATAGATATTTTGGTTGGGGCGAGAATTAAGAAATATGGCTCACGACATGTTAGATAGCGTCAATGATTGGCCGTATATTGATGCAACCAAAGATCAATATAAGAACGAGATCAGGGATGCAATCAATTTTATGACTGGGGCACACTTGTGCGACAAATTTTTATATGGTTCCATAGACATGGATACATTTTGTGCTGAAATGGTTGAAGAAGAATTAAAAGAATACCTCGTCAATATTCCACATTTACCAGGTGAGCTTGCTGCAAAATATGAATTGGTTTCTGCAACAGCAACAGCCCAAGACGTTGACGATAGAAATAGTGTCGGATGAAATAGAATTTTGCGCAACGAAAATGAAGACATGGAAAATTAATTTTTTATAATTTTTGTATTTGTGCAATTAAATAACTGTAAATAAATATCTGTTACAATCACAGTTTTGTTTTATTTCTTTTATAAACATACCAACCCAGTAGATCATAGTCAGTGTTTCCTTTTCTCAGCTGAAATATTTAATATAAGTAGGGCAAATAAAAATAAAATAGTTTAGTAAAGATTGAAAATGAGTCGAGGAAAGAACACTATTGATAAATTTGGTCGTCAGAAATATAATGAAAAATATCATATATTATCTGGGCCACAAGGGATTGGTTTTAAACTTACAGCGGATGGGCAGTATGATATGGGTGGAAAAATCATAACCAACTTATGCGAACCTAAAGATGATGAGGATGCTGTGACAAAACACTTTGTTAATAGAAAGTTTTACAATTTTGCAGTTGCAATATGTGACATATTTAACAAGGATGTCCTCCCCATGATCTACCAAAATAATAGTGAGCTTAAAACAAAAATTGAAGTTATTCAGAAAATACTCTATCATCAGCCTTTAAATGACTCATTAAGCGCACTGTCGTACGGCTCGACTTCAAAAAAAAATCTAAAAAAGGGAAAGCAGGTTAAAGAATAGGAGAACGCACTCCGAGTGGCATAGCCTTGAAGATAACGTCGTAGTCGTCGGTGAATTGGACCTTCCCTCCAAGAATATTGAAATGTTATTTAGGTGTATGATGTTTTATTGTCATTGTTTTTAATGATGAAGATTGAAATAAAAAAACTTTATTTTACAATATATTGTTTATTTATTTTACATTTTAAATTAAAATTATACTCATACAATATGTTATTTAAACAATATTAGCTTTATCTATCCAAGAGTTGAAGTGGTTGGGAAATCCTAGCCATTTGATAAATAATTGATCGGTGTGATTTTTTTTGCGTTGTCTAAGGACCTTTTTTACTAGATAAACGCCAGGACTGCTTGTCTTTTGTGGTTCTGATTCGTAAAAACACCCTCTTATAGGCTGACCTTCTAACGATTACAACAAGTAAGTAGGTGGATTTGTAACGTTAACTTTTACAACTTTAAACAATTCGGTTGACCAAGAGGGCGTATATCCTTTCTCGAATAAGCTTTTGTACTTGCTAATACGCACAATGTCACCCATGGAAAACTTAAATTTTTTAGGTACAATTTTTAAATAATCGTATGCTTTAATTTGTGTTTTTTCTTGCACGTCTGCAGGCTTCATTCCAATGGTGCGATGTTTCGAATGGTTATAGGTTTTTGTTTCTGCAGATAATATATGGCTTTGGTATAGACAAATTTAAAGTAACAATTTATACAGACCAAAATATAACGATAACCATCGTTTTCATCAGCATACTGTTGCATTTCAGCCAAATCAATTTGCCACAAATCTCTGTAACCTTTTATTATCGTGCGCCGTCTTACAAAATTTTTTCTAGCCGTTCTATGTAGTTCACTAACAATCTTGATTTTTTCTAGACTGGGCTCCATATTATTAGTAATATTAAAGGTTTCAGATCGAAGGAAGAACTGAATAATATCATTAAATATTGAGCTTAATATATTATATCTTCTTCTCGTAATTCCTCTATGATTGACATAATTTCATTTTCGTGTCCAGTGTGACCGGCGATTTTGGAACTCCACAACAAACGTAAACGATCCACCAACTCTTTAGCTTTGTTCCAGTAGACATATTGAAATTTTTTCGGACAAAATTTCTTTTTTGTGGGTAACTTTAGTTTTTCCGAGAGATTTTTTCTTGTAATAGTACCGCCTAATTTTGTGCCCATTATCAGAGGTTTAATAATTCGTAAATATTTCTTCCATCTGGTCTCCCGTAAACCATCACTTTTTTTAAAATTGTTGTAGACAGCACTCGTTGATTCCAAAATTTCCTTGTACGTTGAAAGTACATTATCACTTAATTGTTGTTCCTTGCCTACACTTCGGGGTGTTTTAAGAAATAACAAATCATAAAGTGCCGGTGATCCACCATATTCTGCAATATTTTTCCCTTTTTTGTATAAGACAATATTTCCATTTCGAAAACGCACCTCTAAATTACCAATAAAACTTTTGTTATAATCTGTTTTTGAACCAAAACGTACACCATATACAGTATCGTATAGAGATAGTTTTGAACGTAATCCTTTCAGGTGTGCGTTTAAAGTATCGGAAGTTGTGGTGTCAGCGGATGCGAGAGATGTATTAGTTGATGTCGAGGGTGTATCAAACACCGATTGGCTAATATCTTCTTTCGAAACGCGATGCTGCTGCTGCTGCTGAATAGGTGTGGAGGTTTGAAAGGAATGTGTAGGTTGGGGAAAACCTGATATTTGAGTCGACTGCACTGATGTACTGGGACAATGTGACTTTGTTGCTGGATAATGTTGTTGTTGTTGTTGTTGTTGTTGTTGTTGCTGCTGCTGCTGCTGACGTTGCTTAACCACATCAGATATAGTTCTCAACGGCTTAGAAATGGGTTCATAAAACTTTTCCAATTCCACAACATGAAATTCTTTAGCCGCTTTAATTTGTTTAAATTTTTTTCTGACGGCATTGGTAGCTTCCACTAGTTAACGTTTTAAGTCGATCGCGTTTTTCATGATGTTAACAAAGGACGTTTCAACAATCAAATGAGTGTTTTCTCTTATTATTACAGTAATATATAGCTATCAAATCCTTTACGGTATCTTCCCGATTTCACATCACTCTCTTGATCAATTACTAAAAATCCATATTTATTATCCCAACATTTTGAGCACATTTCTTGAAATTGAGTAAAAGTTAGATCCGATGAAACGTGGTCGGAAAATATGTGTTTCATATTCAACTCATCTTGTTTAAACATAATAATAAAATTGGCATTGTCTCGCACAAGCTGTTTAGGCACTCGAGAATATGTTTGCGCTAGGTAAAAGGAGTCGATATCTTTATGACGTCCCATGCTAAAGTACGATCTTATAACATCTTGTTTTTCACATATAACATCATCAAAGATAAATATAGAGTTTGGTTTTGCATCGGACGGTTCCACAATATTACTGGAATCACTAAAGGCATAGTAGCCTAAACCTTTGATGGGTGCTAAAATTTTCCTTAAATACTCATATTTCGGTTGATAGAGAGATTTCGAGTAAATATAGACATTTTCGAAACGTAGCCCAAGGGGGTGTGAAAGCAGCGAAATCATGACATTACTTTTTCCACAATTGGATGGAATAATTAACAGGCCGCGAATAGAGGAAGGAAGTAGAGGACCGTGTCTCTTCATTATCTTCTTTTCAAATCCAAGTCCGACTTTTTCATCGAGATTGTCAATAGGAAGTTTTTGTTTAAGATCGATAACGCGCATCTTAGGAAAATTTGATATTTTATAGGCAATTTTTCACAAAAACTGTCATTCAGATGCCGAGCGTCAAACGAAGTGGACGGTCTCACGTTTCCAATAAAACTGGACACGTTATTGTGAATTCGTTAATAAATAAATTACCATTCGAGGTACACATTCCCGTTATCAATATTGCGGACCCGGGACAAAAGTAATAAAATGTGTAACAAGAGGTAATCCAGGCATTAATCCTTTGGATGCCGCATGCAAAAAACACGATTTAGCCTATTTACATAATAAAGACAACATAAGTGCGAGACATCGAGCGGATTACGAGCTCGATCAAAGTAATTTGGAATAGAGTAAAATCGAAAGATTCCAGTTTAGGTGAAAAAACAGCAGCTTGGTTAGTTAAAAATATTATGAAAGGAAAACAACGTTTTGGTATGGGTGTACCATCATCATTATCAACAAAAAAACATCTAGTAAAGGCACACGTCGTACAAAAAGGAAAGGTGTTAATAAAAATCGACATGTTCGGAAAGTCAGTTTCGGAACAGCTATTCGACAAGCAGTTCGAAAGGAATTATTAAAAGCCGGAAGTAAAAATGTGTTGGAAAAAAATGTCATGAATGCATCTAAAATAGCTCTGTCGGCAGCACGTAGATCGGTAAAAGCGGCAGGTGGCAAAAGGAAGGTTCGTACACCGAGAATAATACCGAGTCCAAAAACTGGTGGAATATTACCATTAATACCAATTTTTGCCGGGTTATCAGCTCTGGGTTCATTAGCCGGTGGGGCAGTGGGAATTGTGCGCGCCATAAAAGCTGTAAAAAAAGCAGCGAAGATAAAACCGGTGCCGGCCTGTATTTAAAATCGAAAGGAAATGGTTTGTTTCTAAAGCCATATCGTAAAGGTATAGGATTATTTTTAAATCGTAGACCAAAAAACTAATTGAATCCCTACCTCGAAGACCACTATCTAACATCGATATAGAAAAATATGCCAAAAAGAAAAGAATAGGACACTTTCGAGGCGTTTATATGAGGGATTCATTATCTAGACAAGGTCCTCGATGTTACGAAGCAGCAATAGTGAATTTGGATAGTACGCGTGGTGAAGGGACTCATGGGTAGCTTATAGAAGAAATAATTCTAAAGTAACATATTATGACAGCTTCGGCGATTTACCCCCACCGATCGAATTGGTACGATATCTACAAACGGGATCGGAACCATCAAAAATTATTTACTATACATACGATCGTCAACAGGATTTTGGAACAGTCTGGTGTGGACATTTGTGCTTAAAGTTTCTTGTCGAATCATCAGCGTAAAAGATGTCATCATCATCGTCACCATTAACACCGCAAATGGATCGCAATAACTATACTAAAATGTTGCAATCACTGAAAGCATTTCATCTAGCCGGTGGATTAAGGATAATGACCGTGAAACAGTTAGAAAACATGCCCAAGGAAGTAATGATTGCATTAGCCCCAAATGAAATTCCATTCGTTTGGGATAAGTTGCCCGAGCACCTCAAAAGCGATATCGATATATTAAAATATCAGTGCGGTTGCAAACATTATTTCAGCAGCAGCAGCAATTTAAACGAGGTTACGGCTGATGAGGATCTTACGGCTAGAAAAATATTTTGTTGTTATTGCAAAATCAGCGATGTGCGCATAAAAGCAGAAAATAGCATAAAAACATCACTATCTAATGCAGTGAGAAAATGTGTGAAGATGAATCTTTTTAAATGTTGCCGCTAAGAATAAAACCGAGATGTGTGATGTTTTAATGGTTAGTCATGTCTTATACCTTCACACTAACAGGACACTCGAGCGTCTTAAGCGCCGATTTTTATCCACCAGTCGAATTAAATAGAGAAAACAAATATGGTCTGGCATTGCTGGGATTTTACACATACAATTCAATTTTTAATGTGGATGAAAGCAACAATAAGTTTGCCTACATGAAGGAGGGTTACACCACCGAGCCGATACAGTTGCAGACTCCACCTGGGGCCTATGAAATAGATGAGATAGGTAAAGCTATGTCGGAGGCTTTGAGGATTTCAACTGAAGAAACGAACGATGAAATCTTTTACTTGGTCGCTAATAATAATACGCTGAAATGTGAACTGAAATTCCAATATACTATAGATTTCCGGGGAGAGGCGAGTATCGGTAAAATGTTAGGATTTAATCATACAGTGTTAAAAAGAGACAAAAAGCACGAGTCAACCGAGATGGTGGAAATAATGAAAGTACGCATCATACGCGTAGATTGTAATATAATTTCCGGAGCATATATGAATTCGGTGGAAGGTCATACCTTGTTCGAATTCGATATCGGCGTGGAGCCCGGTTACAAAATCAGTAAAGTACCACAAAATAATATTTATATGCCGTTGATGCCGGCAGGACGTCAGTTTATCGACAACATTACTCTTCCCATCTTGGACGATAGTGGTGATCTAATCAATTTTCAAGGCGAGAAAATAATCGTGAAATTGGAACTGAAGAAACTTTCATAGAAATGGGTTTTTGCTTCAATCGTCAATTGTGTGTGCTGTCGACTAAGATGGGGGAACCGCCGAAACATAATAAAAGTAAAAGAAGAGTTAACGTCAAGGTTAGTCGTCGTCCAGGCTTTAGATCACAAACATCTCAACAGTTATGTGCCGAAGACTATAAATTTTTCAAATCAATCGGTCTTAAAGTGCGAAAATGATTTCCACCACCAGCGATAAAATAGAGGTTTTCTCCGGGCTCATCTTGGACAATTCCATTATTAGTCTAGAAGAGCATACGTATAAACCATAAGGATCTCCATCATTCAACAATTCGGATGAAGTCCGAATCCCCATTAATTTTCAAGATATTATACTGGATATCGCCGAAAGTTTTTTATATATCGAAGAAAAATTTAAACCCATGGACGTAACGAAAAGATGTTTTTTATCAAATAATGCCCTCGCATTTTTGTTCGATGAAATTCGCTACGAGATGGGAGGTGAGCAGGTCGCCGTGGTTCGTAAACCTGGAGTTACGACGACATTAAAAACCTTGGTTTCATTCGGAAGTTTGCAACAAAGATCTCTCATGACGTGCGGATGGGGTCTCGACGAAGCAAACCAAGATATCGTAGACACGGCAAGTAACGTATTCTTCGGGAAATTACCCTTAAAATATCTTATGGGATTCGCCGAAGATTACGCAAAAGGTGTTTTCAACGTAAAACAAGAGCTTATTATGATTATAGCTCGCACTTTTACCAATACGTCGGCGAAGTATGAATGGAAAATTCGTCACATCATTCCAGACGACAAGCAAAAATTGAAAATACTGTCTCGCATTAATAAAGGTGGAAACAATGCCAGTATTCAAATGGCATATCGTAAATGGGATCTGTACGAATTACCAGCTTTAAGACAAACATCTTCCAACGTGTGGGCCTTGAGAACGAGTACAAGTCTGGAAAGACCGTGCTATATAATCGTCGGGTTTCAAGACAGCAATAACTGCGACAAGAAAGAAAAAAACGCAACCCAGTTTACCCACGCCGACGTATGCGACATTAGACTGTATCTGAATTCAACCGTTTATCCATACGAAAGATAGAATTTAGATTTCGCCAAGAAACTGTACGCAGCAGCCTATTACAATTACGAAAACTTCCAAAGCAGCTACTACGGGCGCGAAATAAACGATCCGATGATAACATTCGCGGAATATATGAAAAACCCCGTTTTTATTATCAATTGCAGTCATCAACCAGAGGCGATTAACTCATCGACAGTGGATGTGAAATTGGAGTTCCAAACGAAAAAGAATAAATTCCCCAAAGACACTAAAGTGTACGCATTAGTTATTCACAACTTATTTTTTAGTTATAATGTATTAAACGGTTCGGTGACCAATTAATCTATATTTTAATGTATCGATTATATGCAACAAAAAATAATGTTAAAATAAGGTACTTGAATCAATAAATTTGTAATGAGTGAAGTAGTAGTTTTATATTTATTTGAAACCCAACAAAAAAAAAAGCGGACGGAAAAGCCCGCTCTTTAAGAAAGGAGTACGGGAGTTTAGATAATGGTGGTTTATTAAGTGGAAAAAAGAACTTTAATAACACAAGAAAAAATTTTTAAGGCAAAATATGAAAACAACGATTTAGAAAATTTGTAGGAAAGTAACGGTTAGGAATAGGAAAAAAAGTTATAAGAAAAAATTATAGAGGAAATCGAGTACTATAAGCACGCATTTTTCTCGATAGTAAAAACGTAAAAAAAAAATTTTCAAAAAAAAAATTGAAAAATGGTGAATACGCGCCAAAGTTGAAGTTTTGGAGCAAAATAATATTAGGAAATTAGAAAGAGAATTTTTTTCTACATATGGTAGTACTTTTGAAAATTCGGAAAGATGAAATTTCAAGAAAAGGGTTATAGTAAGTTAGTATTTGGATTTTTTAAAGCGCTGTAGCTCGGGAACCGTTCAAGATAGAAAAAAAATAAAAGCAAAATTTGAAAAATCTTAAAAATGAAAAAAATTTAGATGAAAAAATTGAAATTCTCGAGTTAGGAGGCTAGAGCGCCGAACGGGAGTATGTGGAAGTTGTAGGGGAGGTCATTAGGGTTTTTTTTTTTTTTTTTTTTTTTTGTGTGGTGCTTTCGCGTTAACGCGCTACGCGGCACACCCCCTCCTCCCACCCTTGTCCACCCATTCGTGGCGTGAAAATCGTTTTCTGATGGTTTCAGAGCGATTGCGCGGCTCCTTCACCATTTTTTCGCAATAATGAAATATCGATTTCTTTAATTTGCGGTGACAGAAGTTCGGAAATTTTTTTTTGGATTCTAGAGAAAATTTCCCACAATATATGTATTTTTCCAATTTTTTATCGTCAACCGTTACGACGCCAGAGCCCACCCAAAATGAGACGAAAAAAATTTTTTTATATTAGCGAATCGGGAAAAATAGTGTAATATACTTCAACTCTTCCTTATTACGATTCCGTCAAAACATTTTCAAAATTTTCCTTACCTTGCCTGAAAATAATTAAAATATATGCATAATTTGCATTTTTTGTAAATATGTAGCAAAGTAATGGTTAGAAATATCAAAAAAATTTATTTGAAAAAAATTTAGAGGAAGTTTAGTACTATATGCTAGAAAAGTGGAGGGGGGTAGTTTGTATCCATAACAGAGATACGGTGAGTTATAAAATCATATTATTCTCAAACTTATATATAATGCATATATGCACTCCACCTTACCCCCTCCAACTTTTTGAATGTATATAGAGGCCGGTATTAGAATTATTTCATCATTACACATTCGACCGTCAAGATGGAAGATACACCAAAGTAGATCATTGGCATTGTCAGGCCATTCATGCCCGGCAAACTATGCAAGTGTGAGGAGTGCGGGGGTACCGCACCAGGAGCAGCACGTTCGGTACCACCCGCAACACCGACACCACCAGCGACGGCGACGGTGCCGCCAATGAGAAAACCAAGGGCTGCACCTAGGTCGGTGTTAATATCGTTGGGTATTACTCCACGGTAGGCACCCGACCCTCCCCCAAGGCCCTTTTAGGGCCACAAAAACGGTCCTTTTCAGGACCATATTATATTTTGATCGTAGTTTAGTAATCGTCACTTATGGGGCGAGATATTCGTTTAACGACGATTTGTCTCGTAGCTTAAGTGTCAAGTTATATGCTTGAGAACCTATGAAAATGTTAACAGTCCAAACAAGGTTTCTATTATTTTTTTTTTGTAATGTATTCTTCACAAAATATTAAGAATAAGTCTTATTGTCTAAACAAAAAAAAAAAAAATCTAATACCTTATTTAAAGTTTTTGAAAAAATCAATAATTCTATAAGCTCTCACCAATACACAACATTTAGAATCCGTTGGTGGGGTGGGAGTAGTTCTATATATATGAGACTGGGCCAGTTACATAGTCATATATTCATCAACTTTCATACGATGAACATGGAGGAAGAAAGACCCGCCAGCAGAGGCTCATCCATCTTTAGCGATGACACCGTCGCCGACAACGTTGGAGACCTGCAAGTCTTCGACGACGAAGAGGTAGATTTTGAAATTGACGTCCTACGTTGGGATGACTTGGATGAGCCGATTCCGCTAGTGTATGACCACGATCCGGGTCTAGTGGAATTAAACGATGCGGGCGATTGGGTCTTACAAAGACTCGAAACTCCGTCGCCGCAGCCAGAGCCGGACTCGACGGAAGATGCGGTGCTGGAAATTCCAGCATCACCGACACCCGACGATCCGCAGGGCCCCTGCGATTCGTCAAGCTGGTGGTCGACCACCATAAGCCCCACACTCTCCCTGGTCCTTTTTAAGGGCACACACAACAACGGTCCTTTTCAGGACCACAAAATACTTTGATCGTAGTTTTAGCACATATTAGTACTTTGTAACTAATATTGTATTTATAGAATATACAATATTAGATACAAAGTATTAAAAGTTTAGATGCTGGTGGAACCCAGCAAAATCGTTCGTTCGTATTTGAGACCACAAACAACTTTTGGTCTCAATACGTAATACGACATTTGTTTTCACCCCCCACCATTAATTTGTCTCTATATATACGACCACCAATACTTATTACAATCATTTTAGTTCAACATGTCTGCGAGTGAACAGCAACCTATCCAATGCCCTGTGGTAGATTCTACCACAGAGAATTGTCTCGAGTGGGAGTTGGACGATCCCAGATGGGATGAACTTTGGCGGCTCATAATCGAATATGCTGAGGACAGCACCGCCACCACCGATGTTGATGATGACGGGCCGTGCGACTCCACAACACAATAAAGAGTCGCATGTTTTTACAACCAAACGGTCCTTTTCAGGGCCACAAAATACTTTGATCGTAGTTTTAGTTGGTTATAATTCTTTGTAACCAATATTTTATGTTTTTTTTTCATAAAAAGATACAATATTGAGATGCAAAGTATTAGAAGTTCTGGCGACAGGACCTTAACTTCTTAAACCGAACCATGTTTTAGCATACTTGTAAATATTATCAAAAAATATTTACAACTATTGCTATTGCGTAGTTTTAGTGGATTATTCACTCTTTTTTATTACCTAATATTACACACAAAAATAAATTTTCAAGTCATTTTTATTCTCTTTATAAAATATAAAAATCTGATCAAAGACTTTTTTTATATTAACTACAATATATATATATATATATATATATATATATATATATATATATATATATATATATGATTCAGTATTAATCCGGGAATACATCCGTTCGTTGGTTTGGTTTCTTGTAGAAATTTGCAGACGTTTCGCCAAAATCCCATTTGGCATCTTCTGTGCCTGGTTGATCTACAACCACCAAGCACAGAAGATGCCAAATGGGATTTTGGCGAAACGTCTGCAAATTTGTACAAGAAACCAAACCAACGAACGGATGTATTCCCGGATTAATACTGAATCACATGTTCCCATCCGTGAAACACTACGCAACAACATATATATATATATATATATATATATATATATATATATATATATATATATATATATATATATATATATGTATATATATATATATACATATATATATATATATATATATATATATATATATATATATATATATATATATATATATATATATATATATATATATATATTTACAAACTTAATACTATAAATTAAAAGCTAATACCTACAACTAACTAATACCTACTACATAATTTATTAAAGTCCTCTAATTGTCTTTTATACCGCACACATTCCATCTTTTTTAACTCTAATTGTCTTTCCAGTTCTAAAATGTCACTCTCACACGCACTCACTTTTGTCACTAAGTTTTTTTTCATTCTATAAATGTCTGTTAGTTTGCTCTTCTGAGAGTTGGTGAAGTCTTCAACCCACTCCGGTTGCGATGTCTCGGAACATATTAAAGAAGAAGAAGCGGTTTTGTTTGGTGAAGACGACGATGACGACGACGACGACGACGACGACGAAGCAGCGGAAACTTCATCGCCTTCAAAACACCGCTTAAACCGCTTCTTCATAGGTTTCCGGCACCCCAATATCGGCGAGAGTGGCGCTGGGGAAGACTTTACCTCCGACACTACTTTCTGCTCTCCGCTGGCCGGTGTTGGTGGCGTTGGTGGTGTTGGTCCATCGGAGCCTTCGATCACTTTCACTTCTATGGACAACGGCTCTTGTGGTGCTGTTTTCAGGAAGTCGGGTAATGGAACAGGGGTGGAGGGATGCTTAAAGTTAAACTTCTTCTTCTTTCCTTGTCCCACACATTTAATGGCCGAATAAAAGGTTTTTTTATCGGCGATTTCCGACTTCCGCATAGTCAAAAGCTTCTTTAATTTGGAAGCTTTCGTAGAAGATTTCCTGTTAGGCCGCGATGCTTTTCGCACAACCACATCACCTATTATGTTGATTTTCGGCTCCTTCTCCTCCGTCCAACATTCGAGGAATTGCGCAGCCGACTGCACCAACTCTTCGTCGCGACCATCATTCAGGGCTCTGTCTTCGGCATCTTCTTGCTCCCTGCCGTTCCAATTTTCGAATACCCCCGGACTTAACACTTCCAAGCCACTAATGTTATCCAGCATGCCTTGTTGCGAACCGTAGCTCACGTCAAGAGCATCCAAAAGAGACCTTACACTCGATGACATCTTCGATACTACAACTCACACTATAACTTTATCTTACTACTGCACTGTTTGGTGTTCTGACGAACTGTGAAGAGCTCGAGCCAGCAAGTCTGCTTTTATGCCCATTTCCCCCACTACACCACCTTAATTCCTTTTGTTCGATGCATTAAGTATAATATTTAAACTTGTCAGATGCAAGGCCAAGACCAAGGCCGACGTAACCGGCAATACTAGGGTCATTTTCAAGGTTGTAATTTTCATGGATTTTTTTTTGTCCCTGTCAAGGTTATTTTAAAGAAACATATAAATATAGTACTAACCTTGTCAGATGCAAGGCCAATGCCAAGGTCAAAGTACCCGTCAATGTCAGGGTTGTTTTCGAGGTTGTAATTTTCAAGGATTTTTTTTTTTTGCTCCTGTAAAGGTTATTTTAAAAAGTAATACATAAATAGAGTACAGCGATTGAAAAGTACAACATATTCAAACATCATGTTGCCAACTGATGAACAACCTAATGAAGCATCCAAAACATACAGTCATATACCAAAAGCTTTTTATTTAACTTGTCATCATTGTAAAAGACTAGGTATCTGCTGGCGAAATGATCTTACGTACGACTTCAACTACATTGATCTTTTCAGGGTTAAATTTGTACAATGCGGCTTTTGTGGACTAGTTTACTACCAATTCAAGGACATTAATGAACGTGCCATCCAGAGAAGAAATTGGGTCATAGAAGAAGCTTACCTGTACAGAAGAAATTAACATGTATTTTATTTCTTAATTTTTTAATTTTTTTGTATGTTATATTTTTTTATTTTTTATTAATAAAAAGTAAACTCAATCTTTTGTTATATTTTAGTTTTTTTTTCCAATAAAACAATAGTAAAATGAATCTGTATGTGTATTTATTAAACATCACCTAAAATACGTTTTGCAATCCATATTTTTCTGCAGAGTCCGTTTATTAATGAAATAGAACCATATATTAGGGTGAAATCTAATGGTTTCAAATCAGTCTCACATAACAATGTCAGAAGTAAACACTATTGATAAGTTCGGTCGCAAAAGAAAATTTAAGGATTTTAACTTTATGCGAGGTCCTTCAGGAATAGGTTTTAAACTTACACCTAATGGAGATTACGACATGGGAAGCAAAAGATTGTGCTATTTAGCAGAACCTCTTGAAGGAGGCGATGCGACCACAAGAAATTATGTTGATAATAACCTTGCTCAGTGTGTGCAAGATACGCAGAAAGCTTTACATGACTCAACAATTGTTATTAAAGATATATTCAGAAACCAACTTGAAGGTTACGTACGCAAGAAATTAATTGAAACCGGTCAAGAACTTAGAGGATACATTGATGATACTGTTATTGCAATATATGAAATTAGGTAAGACGAACTGCGTGATGAACTTAACTCTAGAATGTTGAAAATTGAAAAGACTATGGAGGATCTTGTCAGCAAACCTGTTTCACATTAAACATTTACTCGTAGACCTGTGCGTTTAATTTACTGTTAGACAAATTTTTCAACAATAACTTTTACAGTTTGTTATTTGTCGACACTTCATTATATTTATAATTTTAAAATAAAGGTTCAATAAAAAGCAATCAAGTAATGAATACATGTTTTTTATTTAAAAAAAAATACAATACTATCGTTACATATTAATGTTGTATGTTCAATAGAAATAATAAAAACAATACAAATAATGAAATATGGATTTTCCAGATTACGTGCTGTCCTGACTTAGAAATAATTCCAACACGGTGACTAAATTTGCTAAGTTTTCTTCCGGGTCTGTTTTGTAAAAATCTATGTCTGCATGCCCCCAAGGTAGAGTTTTTGTTGAATTGGGAATTACATAACGTTTACCATCGCTATGTGACAATGCTACTTTATTTATTATGTTGGTATAAATGTTATGTAATTCACTTCTAAATGTCTTCATCTTTCTTAATATCAAACCACCCCGTTCAACAATTTTTTGGTAGTCTTCCTGATGAAGGTCTTTCTCGATAACACATTTTTTGATACCTTCGGCTTTTTTAAATTCATTATTAATGGACTTTACATAATAAGCCTTCGCGCCGGTACCATAAAAACTTATTATCGGATCACCAGGAAACTCATCTTTCATTCTACCAACTACAGAATTACTTTTAATTATGTTGAAATTATTAATTTCGGGGTAATTTGATGTATCAAATTTTTCGGGGTTTTCTGATATAGTTTGATAAAAGTTTTCCGTATACACTTTTAATATAAGCGAGTCAGTATCGATGTAAAGTAACGAAGCATCATCGCCAAACTTGGATTTAATAAAATTATAATAAAAATCGTATATTACAGTCTTTGATATATCTAATATGGAAATCCGATATAAATTGATTTATTGTACAATATTTTAACTTCATTCATATGTATAGCAAAAAAGTTCTAGATAAATATCGAGCTACTATTGAAATTGGGGCGGGATATTAAGGCTCTAGCTCCATTTCTGCCTACACTGTTATCCCAATGTGTTACTAATTTTATATCCTTTCGATTTTCCACATTTTCCATGGTTTTACCATATATCGCGTTATTTTTTAATTTAAAAGTGTCCTTCGCAAATTTTGTGGTGGCCTTGTTACGTAAATTGGTATTAAAATCAATATACGATTTTAGCCATTTTGATTGCGTAAACTGTAATACTCGATGGGTTTGCATTACCACTAAGCCGTTGGCGATGGCTTGTTTTAAAGTTCTATAGTGTACAATGTATTTTTTTTTATCTTGTAAATTAGGAATTAATTTCGGAATTTAGCGTTTTCTGTTGGCGGTATGATATTTTCTACTAGAAATGGAAGATCAGAATGTGCATCATGCAACTCAGTAGGATAATGCACATCCACTTCCAAAACGTAGCCATGTAAACTATCATCACCAACAGCCATAATATTTAAATCCAGAATTTCGCGCTCGCTTAACCATCGAAAACCACCATATGGTAATGCTTGTGACATACTATGACCATATAGATTTGTAGCATCAAGGTATGTTATAAATGAAGAAGGTTTCGTTGGGTCATAGTCTGGTAAAAAAATATTATTAGCGATGTGCTTCCTTTCTGTACACTGGCTTATGCCGCCGCGTATACCTTCCTTAAAAAAATGTATCATGTCTATATCAGTTAAGAGCTCTAACTCTATCTTAGTCATACGCAGCATACAATCAAATGATAAACTTGGAAGGGTATAGTAATGTGCTGGATCAAGTTTATCGAATTTTAAACAATTATTCCGAAATTGCTCAAAAACATCACACAATAACAACACATCTGATTTTAAATACCCGTCCGAATAGTCCCCCAAAGTTTTACACCCAAACAAGCGCCATACTTCTTTTGCTCTTCTATAGCTTTCATCGCTAATATGTTCTCCCCGTAAATTATCATAAAATTGATCTTTACTTGGAAGACATGTATTTTCCATTTTTTCTATAGAGTCAATAAAGCTATAGGGAAAAACACCCTTTTGACGCATCAAATTAAATTGGTTGATATTTGAAAAATGTTTCCGCGTTTCTATAAAATCGTCGTCGTTTAAACCGCTGCTTAAATTTTCCAAAGACGTTGACAGAAATTTAAAACTGTCAATAAATCGCAACTTTAAATATTTCCTCTTGACTTTTCTACATTTACTATCAAAATAATCGTGCACATAAATGCTTTTGGTAAATGATATGTACTTTTCCTTACTTTGAGCCAAAGCACCAATTTTATCCCCATATTTACATAACTCTTTTATAAATAAATGGCTGTCGTAGCCGCTTAAGTTATGAAATATGATAGGGATAAAAGAGGGTAATTTATAATTTAAATTACAAACGGAATGTGCAGCACCAAATCTTTTTGCACCAGTTATGTGACAGTGGTCTCGTACTTTAATCTCACCCTCTTCAAAAGGGCCTTCACATATACCACATATTTCAGCATCATTAAACTCCCTTTTTTCTTCAGGCGTTAACGGTTTCATAGGCTTAATGTCTTTTAAATATGTGTTATATCGCTACGACTGACGTGGCGCTATTTAAATTTGCGAGAGCTTCGATTTTAATCAATAGTTTTCAAAAAATCAAAAGCATTTTGAATCTGTGACAAAAAACCAATCTTCCTATATAATTTTTATTAAGAGTTTCTTATTGCTAATATACCTTATTCTCTCGCAAATAATTGATATAACAAAAAAAAAACAAATTTTGTTTCTGTATCATCTCAGTCTGTTATTTTTTAAAATTCATTAGCGATGGCATATTACCTTAAAGTAAGCTTTTACCTTTAAAATGAGTTTTTATACAATGAACTAATTCTTTTCAATTTTAAAAATACTCATCATCTTTGTCGTTAATTTTAAACACAATGACTAGCGTTCGGTATGGATTCCTGCATTATTAAAAATTTTCTGGTTTTATAAATAATAACAATTTTCCGAACAATATAATGGTTTGTCACATTGAAGATTCGGATCTTGAAACTCAAAATACATAAGAAGCAACTATAAAGCTCCATAGACCTCAATCGGTCAAAGAAAAGGTGACATATCATTTCTTAATAAATTTAATGCATAGAAAAAAATCAGTAATATACTACTTTTTCTAAGCTTTTTAATTCAGTACATCTCGAGTTTCGGTTCGGTATAGTCGACTGATAGCATCGATTGTTTACTTGTATCCTATCTTTTTTTTTTGAACTACTGAATATCTTTAATCGAGTGTCTAAAAATAAAAACAGTGCACTAATTGAACAAGTGTTTTTAAATAATTATGGATCATCCCCTAAACGGGAAGGATTTTAGAACTTAAGGGATATCAAGTGATCCTTTAAGTGAAAAAATTAAAATACAAACTCTAATAGATGCAGATTTTGATGATACCCAGAGAAAGGATCCCATATCAGAAAAAAAATTTTTAATGTCTACTCAGATAAGTATAGTTTAAATTCCATTTATGTGATGATTGAGAGTACAAATAAAGATAAGAATTTTGGTAGGGTTCATTCGCTAAAAGTTGAACAAATCTTACATAAAAAATTATTAATAAAAAATATCATCGAAATCAAATCAGTCGGGAAAAACAGGGTCAGGGTTCATCTTAGATCTGTTAAAGATTCTGATGAGCTTATAAAAGATAATGGACTAGAACAAGAACAATTAAGAGCTTTCATTCCTAATCACATATTAGAAATTAAAGGTATAATTATAGGAGTTGACACTTATTTTGATGAAATTTACATTATACAAAATATTAAGTCATCAAATAAAGTAATGAGTGTTAAATGTTTTTCAAAAAGGATAGTCAAAGAAGGACAAAAATTGATTGTTAAAAAAACAAACTCTTCTATTAACTATTGAAGGTAATATTTTACCAACTGAAGTTTGTATTGACAGTGTAATTTTTCTAGTCGAAACCTACTACAGTAAGGTAGCTCAATGTTTTAAGTGCTTAAACTATGGACACATCTCAAAGCAGTGTAAATCTGCTAAGAGTCTTTGTATATCATGTGGTAAAATTAAATCTGAAGAAACTGAACATGAATGTAGCGAACTAGATATACACTGTATAAACTGTAAAGTAGGAACTTACAAATCGTAATTTTCGCCATAGTTGGAATAGTCTTAGTTAACATAATGAGTCGTTTGTTGATTTGAAAAATGATATGAATTCTGTTGAATGATACCTTAACGAATTTAGATGTTATTTTGTTGGATTACAGAAGGCTTATTTTGATTTTGAAATTTGTTAGGTCTCGGTTGTTGAGAGAGTTGATTCTGTAGAGGGATCCTCTTTGAAAATTATCATTTTTATTTTTGAAATTACTTAGACGTGAATGCATTTGGAAACGGTAATCTGGGGCTAAATGGCCCATACATCCGCAAATAAAGCAACAACTAACTTGCATTGGGATTTCCTTACTTGCTGGGTGGTTTTTGAACTGTGGGGTTGGAAAATTTTTGGCTTTCAAATAGTAGCTTTTAATAATAGATTTTCAATTGTTGCTCTCATCTAATGCGAGATTGGGAATCTGAATATCCTTAGGATGTCCTATTCAAAATATTAAGTCATCAAATAAAGTAATGATTGTTAAATGTTTTTCAAAAGGGATAGTCAAAGAAGGACAAAAATTGATTGTTAAAAAAACAAACTCTTCTATTAACTATTGAAGGTAATATTTTCCTAACTGAAGTTTGTATTGACAGTGTAATTTTTCTAGTCGAAACCTACTACAGTAAGGTAGCTCAATGTTTTAAGTGATTAAACTATGGACACATCTCAAAGCAGTGTAAATCTGCTAAGAGTCTTTGTATATCATGTAGTAAAATTAAATCTGAAGAAACTGAACATGAATGTAGCGAACTAGACATATACTGTATAAACTGTAAAGTAGGAACTTACAAATCAATTTCTAAAGATAGTCCCCATTTTATAAAACAAAAAAATGTTAAAAAGATTATGATAGATAATAAAATTACTTTCAAAGAAGCTGAAAATGTATATGACAATTCCTATGTTAATGTTACTACAAATAACAGGTTTAGCCTTTTCAACAGTGTTAAAGATTATGAAAAAAATTACTCAACTCTGAATAAAAATCGACAGAAGTACAGCCAGCAACCAAGAAACGTAGCTGCGAAACCTATGCTGCCGCTTTCGCAACCTCCACCTAGTACCAGTTGCAATGATCGTGATAATATTAAAAAAAAGAAAATACAATACATCTCCCTTCCCTAATCCAATGTTTCCTTTTGTCTTCGGGCCATCCAGCCCATTAGCATCTAATAAAAATATATATATATATATATATATATATATATATATATATATATATATATATATATATATATATATATATATATATATATATATATATATATATATATTAATCCTAGCAATAACTTAGAGAGTTCAACAAGTGAACAAAACCAAATTATAGAAACATTTGCAATATATTTTATTAAATTATTAAAAAAATATTCATTCCTTAGAGGAACTTAACGGTATGCAACTTGACACTATAAAAAGAAGTTTGTTTGACATAGTTAATTCGTCCCATATCGGTAAATAATGGATCCAATACTTAAAAATTATAAATTGCGCATTTTGCAATGGAATTCGCAATCAGCTATAGCAAAAAAAAAGAAGTCTTGAAGTTTATTTGTACCAGAAAAATATCGATATTGCCCTTATTAATGAAACTTGGTTTCAACCCAGTAAAAATGTAAGCTTTTTAAGGTATGATATTGTTCGTGAGGATAGAGCAGATGGAAAAGCGGGCGTTGCAGTATTTATATCCAAAAAATTAAACTTTCGTCCTTTTAAGTTTGTACGTAATTTTAATGCCGGTATTATGGCGTGTGGTGCTATTGTAACAGTAGGTAACAAAAGTATTTCTTTTATATCTTTATGTAGACTTCCCAAACTCAAAATAAACCTACAAGATTGGAATTTCCTTTTAGCGCAATTATCATCACCATTTCTCGTGGGTGGTGACTTTAACGCACATAGTAAAGTATGGGGCTCCTCAAAATATCATTCAAGGGGAAAACAAATTCTTAATATCATAGATAATAAGGACATAGTCATATTAAATGATGTATCGCCTACAAGACGGGTCAAGCCGTTACCGAGCATCTGTAAGTTTTTGGTCCCTTGGTTCATGGATGGCATTAGTTATTCATGTGTCGACCTTCACCAGTTTATTCGCGTTGGTTTCGACATGCGTTATTTCCACCAATAGAATGTACTTTCACCATGCACTCCTCCGCCCGCGAAGGTTAGTTTTCGTTACCGAGCATCTGTAAGTTTTTGGTCCCTTGGTTCATGGATGGCATTAGTCATTCATGTGTCGACTTTCTAATATTTAATCAGACCTGAGCTTAATTTAATAAATTTTTTATACAAAGCTAAATTGTAACTATTCTACGTCTTATAATAAATCGAATCGTGTCTATAAAAAGACCTATTCGTTTTATCAATTTTAACATTTTCTTGTTCTTATTTTCGTCGAATAGGAGAAAAAATGGGCAACACATGCGAGCTTTTTACGTAGTACAAAATAATAATATTGCATTTAGTGATGTTATTTAAATATTCTTTTGTTTTCTTATGATGGGAAAATTTGCTTACTTCGAGAAAAAGAAAGCTCTCTCACGTGTCTCCCACATGTTAAAAATATATTTCGCCCTTAACCTTCGACCCCTAACGAAGTGGATGATAAGAATATTAAGTTACTTTGACAGATTTATATTAAAATCTTCAAGGGGGTAAATTCATTTTGATATTATGTCACAAATTGTCTGGGTTTATCTTTTTTTTAGAAAACAAATTAACTACCCCAAAAGTTATAAAATTGAATTTCAGTTTAGGTATGCTAACGGAATTATATTACCCTGATAAGTAACTATTTTTGGATAGACCTAAAGTACTGAACATAACCCGATCATCTTCATCCCCCCACTCCCCGACCTTGACCTTGGCCTTGCCCCACCCCTCTTTGGCCCCGCCCACATGTAATTACCATTGACCTTGAAAGTGCGCGTGTGCTTTGCCCTTGGCCTTGACCTTGTGTTCAAGGTTGTGTGTGACCTTGAATTTGGTTGAGACGACCTTGACTTTGTTGTAGGCCATCTTGGGTGTGTGACCTTGAAGATATGTTACGCGGTTTGGGGTGACCTTGAATGGTTTTATATAAGGTATGGGGCAGTTTCATTCATCAGTTGGCTCTGACTTGTATAGGTAGTACATGTGTTAATATTTGACAAATCATGTCACATGTTTGTGAAAATTGCGGTTCTAAGTTTACTAATAGTTATAATATGAGACGTCATAAAAGAGAATCGTGTGCGGCGAGATTTAATGAAGTGCCTGGAGGAAAACGGCTCCGAATTGAAGAGTATACATCGACGATTCCGGTAACTAATTGCGCTACATGTAATGTAGATGTTCCAATAAATCATATGTCAGCGCATAAACGAACACAACAACATAAAAATAATTCATGTTTGCCGGTATGTCATGGTGTGCAACTCGTTGAATGTGCCTTCAAAAGGAGAATTGCAACCTATCGGGTTAGCAGTGATATGGAGCATTCCGATTACGTAATGTTCTTTGCAGACATTAAATCCAAGGTGGTGGAACTTGTTAATAATTTATTGCGTGTGCATCATGCTTTAAAAGTTAACATGACAGCTGATGGCGAGTACATGCTTCCATCACAAGAAATATTCAGTGAAAAATCCTTCAATACTGCTAATCAAATAATTAGTGTAGAAAGTGATTTGGATGCCGTTTACCATTTTTTCACCGAATTAATAAAAACGCAGGCGACAGAGTTCCAGGAGAAAGATTCAGGTATGGAAAAATCAAAACCCGATATATTAAACTGATTTTTATATATTATTTTTCTTGTTATAGGATGTAGTTAGTATCAACAAGTATATGCCTATGGGTGGCTCATCATACATCAAGTTGCTGTGTTCTATTGAAAAGAAAGGAGCTGTCGTCAATGTGATTAACCAGGACGAATTTTGCTTTGCGTGGGCTGTAACATCAGCATTGTTTCCTCCAACAGCAGCGCCTTCACAGAGGACATCCTACCCCCGTTTTTCTAGAGTGCTAAATTTAACAGGTATGGATTTTCCAGTAAAATTACGTGACATTAAAAGATTTGAGGAAATTAACAACATATCAATTAACGTATACGGTCTGGAATCTAAATATGAAAATAATGAAGTAATACATGAAGTTATTGGTCCACTGAGGTATGCGTCAAAAAAGTTGGATAGACATGTAAATTTATTGTTAATTACAAAAGACTGTAGTAGTAAAGATGGCGGTGAAAATTTTTGTGATACGACTTGTTCAAAGAGTCATTATTGTTGGATTCGGGGTTTATCACGTTTAGTTTCAAGTCAAATTAGTTGTCAACAACATAAAATATATTTCTGTGATGGTTGCCTCATTTATTTTAGTACACCGTCAGCTTTAACTTTACATCAAAGCTACGATTGTAACCACATTTTCACGCAAACACCCTCAGTGGATTTAAAAATCGATAAATTAGGAAAGAGTGTGCCGGAAAATATTTTAAAATTCGAGGATATAGAAAAGCAAATGCGCGTTCCATTTGTGGTTTATGCAGATTTCGAATCTGTTTGAAAACCCGTTGAAACGGTACAACCAAACCCACAAAATTCTTACACTTTAAAAAGTTTTAAACATGAACCATATTCTTTTGCTTATTTAATTAAATGCTCTTTTGACGACTCACTTTCGAAATTTGAGCTATTTCGGGGGAATAATGCAGCTCAAGTCTTTGTGGATGGTATCGAGTGTGATTTAAGGGCTCTATACAACACATATTTAAAAGACATTAAGCCTATGAAACCGTTAACGCCTGAAGAAAAAAGGAAGTTTAATGATGCTAAAATATGTGGTATATTTGAATGCCCTTTTGAAGAGGGTGAGATTAAAGTACTAGACCACTGTCACATAACTGTTGCAAAAAGATTTGGTGCTGCACATTCCGTTTGTAATTTAAATTATAAATTACCCTCTTTTATCCCTATCATATTTCATAACTTAAGCGGCTACGACAGCCATTTATTTATAAAAGAGTTATGTAAATATGGGGATAAAATTGGTGTTTTGACTCAAAGTAAGGAAAAGTACATATCATTTACCAAAAGCATTTATGTGCACGATTATTTTGATAGTAAATGTGGAAAAGTCAAGAGGAAATATTTAAAGTTGCGATTTATTGACAGTTTTAAATTTCTGTCAACGTCTTTGGAAAATTTAAGCAGCGGTTTAAACGACGACGATTTTATTGAAACGCGAAAACATTTTTCAAATATCAACCAATTTAATTTGATGCGTCAAAAGTGTGTTTTTCCCTATAGCTTTATTGACTCTATAGAAAAAATGGAAAATACATGTCTTCCAAGTAAAGATCAATTTTATGATAATTTACGGGGAGAACATATTAGCGATGAAAGCTATAGAAGAGCAAAAGAAGTATGGCGCTTGTTTGGGTGTAAAATTTTGGGGGACTATTCGGACGTGTATTTAAAATCAGATGTGTTGTTATTGTGTGATGTTTTTGAGTAATTTCGGAATAATTGTTTAAAATTCTATAAACTTGATCCAGCACATTACTATACCCTTCCAAGTTTATCATTTGATTGTATACTGCGTATGACTAAGGTAGAGTTAGAGCTCTTAACTGATATAGACATGATACATTTTTTTAAGAAAGGTATACGCGGCGGCATAAGCCAGTGTACAGAAAGGAAGCACATCGCTAATAATATTTTTTTACCAGACTGTGACCCAACGAAACCTTCTTCATTTATAACATACCTTGATGCTACAAATCTATATGGTCATAGTATGTCACAAGCATTACCATATGGTGGTTTTCGATGGTTAAGCGAACGCGAAATTCTGGATTTAAATATTATGGCTGTTGGTGATGATAGTTTACATGGCTACGTTTTGGAAGTGGATGTGCATTATCCGACTGAGTTGCATGATGCATATTCTGATCTTCCATTTCTAGTAGAAAATATCATACCGCCAACAGAAAACGCTAAATTGCCGAAATTAATTCCTGATTTACAAGATAAAAAAAATACATTGTACACTATAGAACTTTAAAACAAGCCATCGCCAACGGCTTAGTGGTAATGCAAACCCATCGAGTATTACAGTTTAAGCAATCAAAATGGCTAAAATCGTATATTGATTTTAATACTAATTTACGTAACAAGGCCACCACAAAATTTGCGAAGGACACTTTTAAATTAAAAAATAACGCTATATTTAGTAAAACTATGGAAAATGTGGAAAATCGAAAGGATATAAAATTAGTAACACATTGGGATAACAGTGTAGGTAAAAAAGGAGCTAGAGCAATAATATCCCGCCCCAATTTCAATAGTAGCTCGATATTTACCGAGAACTTTGTTGCTATACATATGAATAAAGTTAAATAATTAATAATAAACCAATTTATATCGGATTTTCCATATTAGATATATCAAAGACTGTAATATACGATTTTTATTATAATTTTATTAAATCCAAGTTTGGCGATGATGCTTCGTTACTTTACACCGATACTGACTCGCTTATATTAAAAGTGTATACGGAAAACTTTTATCAAACTATATCAGAAAACCCAGAAAAATTTGATACATCAAATTACCCCGAAATTAATAATTTCAACATAATTAAAAGTAATTCTGTAGGTGGTAGAATGAAAGATGAGTTTCCTGGTGATCCGATAATAAGTTTTTATGGTACCGGCGCGAAGGCTTATTATGTAAAGTCCATTAATAATGAATTTAAAAAAGCCAAAGGTATCAAAAAATGTGTTATCGAGAAAGACCTTCATCAGGAAGACTACCAAAAAATTGTTGGACGTGGTGGTTTGATATTAAGAAAGATGAAGACATTTAGAAGTGAATTACATAACATTTATACCAACATAATAAATAAAGTAGCATTGTCACATAGCGATGATAAACGTTATGTAATTCCCAATTCAACCAAAACTCTACCTTGGGGGCATGCAGACATAGATTTTTACAAAACAGACCCGGAAGAAAACTTAGCAAATTTAGTAACCGTGTTGGAATCATTTCTAAGTCAGGACAGCACGTAATCTGGAAAATCCATATTTCATTATTTGTATTGTTTTTATTATTTCTATTGAACTTACAACATTAATATGTAACGATAGTATTGTAATTTTTTTTTAAATAAAAAACATGTATTCATTACTTGATTGCTTTTTATTGAACCTTTATTTTAAAATTATAAATATAATGAAGTATCGACAAATAACAACTGTAAAAGTTATTGTTGAAAAATTTGTCTAACAGTAAATTAAACGCACAGGTCTACGAGTAAATGTTTAATGTGAAACAGGTTTGCTGACAAGATCCTCCATAGCCTTTTCAATTTTCAACATTCTAGAGTTAAGTTCATCACGCAGTTCGTCTTGCCTAACTTCATATATTGCAATAACAGTATCATCAATGTATCCTTTAAGTTCTTGACCGGTTTCAATTAATTTCTTGCGTACGTAACCTTCAAGTTGGTTTCTGAATATATCTTTAATAACAATTGTTGAGTCATGTAAAGCTTTCTGCGTATCTTGCACACACTGAGCAAGGTTATTATCAACATAATTTCGTGTGGTCGCATCGTCTCTTTCAAGAGGTTCTGCTAAATAGCACAATCTTTTGCTTCCCACGTCGTAATCTCCATTAGGTGTAAGTTTGAAACCTATTCCTGAAGGACCTCGCAAAAAATTCTTGAAAATTACAACCTCGAAAACGACCCTGGCATTGACGGGTACTTTGACCTTGGCCTTGGCCTTGCATCTGACAAGTTTAGTACTATATTTATATGTTCCTTTAAAATAACCTTGACAGGGACAAAAAAAAAATCCATGAAAATTACAACCTTGAAAACGACCCTGGTATTGCCGGTTACGTCGGCCTTGGTCTTGGCCTTGCATCTGACAAGTTTAAATATTATACTTAATGCATCGAACAAAAGGAATATAAGGTGGTGTAGTGGGGGAAATGGGCATAAAAGCAGACTTGCTGGCTCGAGCTCTTCACAGTTCGTCAGAACACCAAACAGTGCAGTAGTAAGATAAAGTTATAGTGTGAGTTGTAATATCGAAGATGTCATCGAGTGTAAGGTCTCTTTTGGATGCTCTTGACGTGAGCTACGGTTCGCAACAAGGCATGTTGGAAAACATCAGTGGCTTGGAAGTGTTAAGTCCGGGGGTATTCGAAAATTGGAACGGCAGGGAGCAAGAAGATGCCGAAGACAGATCCCTGAATGATGGTCGCGATGAAGAGTTGGTGCAGTCGGCTGCACAATTCCTCGAATGTTGGACGGAGGAGAAAGAGCCGAAAATCAACATAATAAGTGATGTGGTTGTGCGAAAAGCATCGCGGCCTAACAGGGAATCTTCTCCGAAAGCTTCCAAATTAAAGAAGCTTTTGACTATGCGAAAGTCGGAAATCGCCGATAAAGAAACCTTTTATTCGGCGATTAAAGGTGTGGGACAAGGAAAGAAGAAGTTTAACTTTAAGCATCCCTCCACCCCTGTTCCATTACCCGACTTCCTGAAAACAGCACCACAAGAGCCGTTGTCCGTAGAAGTGAAAGTGATCGAAGGCCCCGATGGACCAACACCACCAACGCCACCAACACCGGCCAGCGTATAGCAGAAAGTAGTGTCGGAGGTAAAGTCTTCCCCAGCGCCACTGTCGCCGATATTGGGGTGCCGGAAACCTATGAAGAAGCGGTTTAAGCGATGTTTTGAAGGCGATGAAGTTTCCGCTGCTTCGTCGTCGTCGTCGTCGTCGTCGTCATCGTCGTCTTCACCAAACGAAACCGCTTCTTTTTCTTTAATATGTTCCGAGACATTGCAACCGGAGTGGGTTGAAGACCACCAACTAGCAGAAGAGCAAACTATCGGACATTTATCGAATGAAAAAAAACTTAGTGAAAAAAGTGAGTGCGTGTGAGAGTGACATTTTAGAACTGGAAAGACAATTAGAGTTAAAAAAGATGGAATGTGTGCGGTATAAAAGACAATTAGAGGACTTTAATAAATTATGTAGTAGGTGTTAGGTAGTTGTAGGTATTAGCTTTTAATTTATAGTATTAAGTTTGAATATATATATATATATATATATATATATATATATATATATATATATATATATATATATATATATATATATATATATATATATATATATATATATATATATTGTAGTTAATAAAAAAAAAGTCACAAAATGTTAAGAATAAGTCTTTTTGTCTAAACAAAAAAAAAACAAAAAAAACAAATCTAATTCCTTATTTAAAGTTTTTGAAAAAATCAATAATTCTTTAAGCTCTCACCAATACACAACATTTAGAATCCGTTGGTGGGATGGGGGTAGTTTTATATATATGAGGCTGGGCCAGTTCCACAGTCATATATACATCAACTCTCATACAATGAACATGGAGGAAGAAAGTCCCGCCAGCAGAGGCTCATCCATCTTTAGCGATGACACCGTCGCCGGCAACGTTGGAGACCTGCAAGACTTCGACGACGAAGAGGTGGATTTTGAAATTGACGTCCTACGTTGGGACGACTTGGATGAGCCGATTCCGCTACTGTATGACCAAGATCCGGGTCACGTGAAATTAAACGATGCGGGCGATTGGGTCTTACAAAGACTCGAAACTCTGTCGCCGCAGCCAGAGCCGGACTCGACGAAAGATGCGGTGCTGGAAATTCCAGCATCACCGACACTCGACGATCCGCAGGGCCCCTGCGATTCGTCAAGCTGGTGGTCGACCAGCGAGGATGGGGCACCATAAGCCTCACACTCTCCCTGGCCCTTTTTAAGGGCACACAACAACGGTCCTTTTCAGGACCACAAAATACTTTGATCGTAGTTTTAGCACATATTAGTACTTTGTTACTAATATTGTATGTATAGAATATACAATATTAGATATAAAGTATTAAAAGTTTAGGTGCTGGAGGAACCCAGCAAAATCGTTCGTTCGTATTTGAGACCACAAACAACTTTTGGTCTCAATACGTAATACGACATTTGTTTTCACCCCCCACCATTATTTTGTCTCTATATATACGACCACCAATACTTATTACAATCATTTCAGTTCAACATGTCTGCCAGTGAACAGCAACCTATTCAATGCCCTGTGGTAGATTCTACCACACACGATTGTCTTGAGTGGGAGTTGGACGATCCCAGATGGGAAAAACTTTGGCGGTTCATAATCGAACATGCTGAGGACAGCACCGCCACCACCGCCGTTGATGATGACGGGCCGTGCGACTCCACAACACAATAAAGAGTCGCATGTTTTTACAACCAAACGGTCTTTTCAGGGCCACAAAATACTTTGATCGTAGTTTTAGTTGGTTATATTACTTTGTAACCAATATTTTATGTTTTTTTTTATAAAAACATACAATATTGAGATGCAAAGTATTAGAAGTTCTGGCGACAGAACCTTAACTTCTTAAACCGAACCATGTTTTAGCTTACTTGTAAATATTATCAAAAAATATTTACAACTATTGCTATTGCGTAGTTTTAGTGGATTATTCACTCTTCTTTATTACATAATATTATGTGGGAAAGGGCCTATATGAAATAACACACAAAAATAAATTTTTAAGTCATTTTTATTCTCTTTATAAAATATAAAAATCTGATCAAAGACTTTTTTTTTATTAACTACAATATATATATATATATATATATATATATATATATATATATATATATATATATATATATATATATATATATATATATATATATATATATATATATATATCAATCGTGTGTGGTAGAATCTACCACAGGGCATTGAATAGGTTGCTGTTCACTGGCAGACATGTTGAACTGAAATGATTGTAATAAGTATTGGTGGTCGTATATATAGAGACAAAATAATGGTGGGGGGTGAAAACAAATGTCGTATTACGTATTGAGACCAAAAGTTGTTTGTGGTCTCAAATACGAACGAACGATTTTGCTGGGTTCCTCCAGCACCTAAACTTTTAATACTTTATATCTAATATTGTATATTCTATACATACAATATTAGTAACAAAGTACTAATATGTGCTAAAACTACGATCAAAGTATTTTGTGGTCCTGAAAAGGACCGTTGTTGTGTGCCCTTAAAAAGGGCCAGGGAGAGTGTGGGGCTTATGGTGCCCCATCCTCGCTGGTCGACCACCAGCTTGACGAATCGCAGGGGCCCTGTGGATCGTCGAGTGTCGGTGATGCTGGAATTTCCAGCACCGCATCTTTCGTCGAGTCCGGCTCTGGCTGCGGCGACAGAGTTTCGAGTCTTTGTAAGACCCAATCGCCCGCATCGTTTAATTTCACGTGACCCGGATCTTGGTCATACAGTAGCGGAATCGGCTCATCCAAGTCGTCCCAACGTAGGACGTCAATTTCAAAATCCACCTCTTCGTCGTCGAAGTCTTGCAGGTCTCCAACGTTGCCGGCGACGGTGTCATCGCTAAAGATGGATGAGCCTCTGCTGGCGGGTCTTTCTTCCTCCATGTTCATTGTATGAGAGTTAATGTATATATGACTGTGGAACTGGCCCAGCCTCATATATATAAAACTACCCCCATCCCACCAACGGATTCTAAATGTTGTGTATTGGTGAGAGCTTAAAGAATTATTGATTTTTTCAAAAACTTTAAATAAGGAATTAGATTTGTCTTTTTTTTGTTTTTTTTTGTTTAGACAAAAAGACTTATTCTTAACATTTTGTGAAGAATACAATACAAAAAAAAATAATAGAAACCTTGTTTGGACTGTTAACATTTTCATAGGTTCTCAAGCATATAACTTGGCACTTAAGCTACGAGACAAATCGTCGTTAAACGAATATCTCGACCCATAAGTGACGATTACTAAACTACGATCAAAATATAATGTGGTCCTGAAAAGGACCGTTTTTGTGGCCCTAAAAGGGCCTGGGGGGAGGGTCGGGTGCCAGCCGTGGAGTAATACCCAACGATATTAACACCGACCTAGGTGCAGCCCTTGGTCTTCTCATTGGCGGCATCGTCGCCGTCGCTGGTGGTGTCGGTGTTGCGGGTGGTGCCGAAGGTGCTGCTCCTGGTGCGGTACCCCCGCACTCCTCACACTTACATAGTTTGCCGGGCACGAATGGCCTGACAATGACAATAATCTTCTTCGGTGTATCTTCCATCTTGACGGTCGAATGTGTAATGATGAAATAATTCTAATACCGGCCTCTATATACATTCAAAAAGTTGGAGGGGGTAAGGTGGAGTGCATATATGCATTATATATAAGTTTGAGAATAAAATGATTTTATAACTCACCGTATCTATGTTATGTGGTGCGCAGCGCGTTAGCGCGAGAGCACCACAAAAAAAAAAGAAAAGAAAACTCTAATTACCTCCCCTAGAACTTCCACATACTCCAGCCTCCTAACTCGAGAATTTCAAAATTTTGGTCTAAATTTTTTTCATTTTTAAGATTTTTCAAATTTTTTTTCACTATTGTATTCTCCTCAAAATTCTAGGTAATTAAAATGCTTTTATTTTTTTTTCTATCTTGAACGGTTCCCGAGCTACAGCGCTTTAAAAAATCCAAATTACTAACTTCCTATAACCCTTTTCTTGAAATTTCATCTTTCCGAATTTTGAAAAATACTACCATATGTAGAAAAAAATTCTCTTTCTAATTTTCTAATATTATTTTGCTCTAAAACTTCAACTTTGGCGCGCATTCACCATTTTTCAATTTTTTTTTGAAAACTTTTTTTTACGTTTTTACTATCGAGAAAAATGCCTACTTATAGTACTCGATTTCCTCTATAATTTTTTCCTATAACTTTTTTCCCTATTCCTAACCGTTACTTTCCTACAAATTTTCTAAATTGTTGTTTTCATATTTTGCCTTAAAAATTTTTTCTTGTGTTATTTAAGCTCTTTTTTCCACTTAATAAACCACCATTATCTAAACTCCCGTACTCCTTTCTTAAAGAGCGGGCTTTTCCGTCCGCTTTTTTTTGTTGGGTTTCAAATAAATATAAAACTACTACTTCATTCATTACAAATTTATTGATTCAAGTACCTTATTTTAAAATTATTTTGTGTTACATATAATAGATACATTAAAATATAGATTTATTGGTCACCGAACCGTTTAATACATTATAACTAAAAAATGAGTCGTGAATAACTAATGCGTACACTTAAGTGTCTTTGGAGAATTTATTCTTTTTCGTTTGGAACTTCAATTTCATATCCACTGTCGATGAGTTAATCGCCTGTGGTTGATGACTGCAATTGATAATAAAAACGGGGTTTTTCATATATTCCGCAAACATTATCATCGGATCGTTTATTTCGCGCCCGTAGTAGCTGCTTTGGAAGTTTTCGTAATTATAATAGGCTGCTGCGTACAGTTTCTTGGCGAAATCTAAATTCCATCTTTCGTAGGGATAAACGGTTGAATTCAGATACAGTCTAATATCGCATACGTCGGCGTGGGTAAACTGGGTTGCGTTTTTTTCTTTCTTGTGGCAATTATTGCTGTCTTGAAACCCGACGATTATATAGCGCGGTCTTTCCAGACTTGTACTCGTTCTCAAGGCCCACATGTCGGAAGATGTTTGCTTTAAAGCTGGTAATTCGTACAGATCCCATTTACGATATGCCATTTGAATACTAACATTGTTTCCACCTTTATTAACGCGAGACAGTATTTTCAATTTTTGCTTGTCGCCTGGAATGATGTGACGAATTTTCCATTCGATTTTGTCGATACTAATTTCTGCCTCTACTTCGCCGACGTAGCAATTGGTAACAGTGCGAGCTATAATCATAATAAGCTCTTGCTTTACGTTGAAAACACTTCTGCGTAATCTTCGGCGAATCCCATAAGATATTTTAAGGGTAATTTCCCGGAGAATACATTACTTGCCGTGTCTACGATATCTTGGTTTGCTTCGTCGAGACCCCATCCGCACGTCATGAGAGATCTTTGTTGCAAACTTCCGAATGAAACCATGGTTTTTAATGTCGTCGTAACTCCAGGTTTACGAACCACGGCGACCTGCTCACCTCCCATCTCGTGGCGAATTTCATCGAACAAAAATGCGAGGGCATTATTTGATAAAAAACATCTTTTCGTTGCGTCTATGGGTTTAAATTTTCCTTCGATATATATGTAACTTTCGGCGATATCCAGTATAATATCTTGAAAATTAATGGGGATACGGACTTCATCCGAATTGTTGAATGATGGAGATCCGTTTGGTTTATACCTATGCTCTTCTAGACTAATAATGGAATTGTCCTAGATGGGCCCGGAGAAAACCTCTATTTTATAGCTGGTGGTGGAAATCATTTTCGCACTTTAAAATCGATTGATTTTAAAAATTTATAGTCTTCGGCAGATAATTGTTAAGATGTTTGTGATCTAACGTCTGGACGACGACTAACCTTGACGTTAACTCTTCTTTTACTTTTATTATGTTTCGACGGTTCCCCCATCTTAGTCGACAGCACACACAATTGACGATTGAAGCAAAAACCCATTTCTATGAAAGTTTCTTCAGTTCCAATTTCACGATTATTTTCTCGCCTTGAAAATTGATTAGATCACCGCTATCGTCCAATATTATTTTGTGGTTCTTTACTGATTTTGTAACCGGGCTCCACGTCGATATCGAATTCGAACAAGGTATGACCTTCCACCGAATTCATATATGCTCCGGAAATTATATTATAATCTATGCGTATGATGCGTACTTTCATTATTTCCACCATCTCGGTTGATTCGTGCTTTTTATCTCTTTTTAACACTGTATGATTAAATCCTAACATTTTACCGATACTCGCCTCTCCCCAGAAATCTATAGTATATTGGGATTTCAGTTCACATTTCAGCGTATTATTATTAGCGACCAAGTAAAAGATTCCATCGTTCTTTTCTTCAGTTGAAATCCTCAAAGCCTCCAACATAGCTTTACCTATCTCATCTATTTCATAGGCCCCAGGTGGAATCTGCAATTGTATCGGCTCGGTGGTGTAACCCTCCTTCATGTAGGCAAACTTATTGTTGCTTTCGTCCACATTAAAAATTGAATTGTATGTGTAAAATCCCAGCAATGCCAGACCATATTTGTTTTCTCTATTTAATTCGACTGGTGGATAAAAATCGGCGCTTAAGACGCTCGAGTGTCCTGTTAGTGTGAACGTATAAGAAATGACTAACCATTAAAACATCACACATCTCTGTTTCATTCTTAGCGGCAACATTTAAAAAGATTCATCTTCACACCTTTTCTCACTGCATTTGATAGTGATGTTTTTATGCTATTTTCTGCTTTTATGCGCACATCGCTGATTTTGCAATAACAACAAAATGTTTTTCTAGCCGTAAGATCCTCATCAGCCGTAACCTCGTTTAAATTGCTGCTGCTGAAATAATGTTTGCAACCGCACTGATATTTTAATATATCGATATCGCTTTTGAGGTGTTCGGGCAACTTATCCCAAACGAATGGAATTTCATTTGGGGCTAATGCAATCATTACTTCCTTGGGCATGTTTTCTAACTGTTTCACGGTCATTTTCCTTAATCCACCGGCTAGATGAAATGCTTTCAATGATTGCAACATTTTAGTATAGTTATTGCGATCCATTTGCGGTGTTAATGGTGACGATGATAATGACATCTTTTACGCTGATGATTCGACAAGAAACTTTAAGCACAAATGTCCACACCAGACTGTTCCAAAATCCTGTTGACGATCGTATGTATAGTAAATAATTTTTGATGGTTCCGATCCCGTTTGTAGATATCGTACCAATTCGATCGGTGGGGGTAAATCGCCGAAGCTGTCATAATATGTTACTTTAGAATTATTTTTTCTAAAAGCTACCCAATGAGTCCCTGCACCACGTGTACTATCCAAATTCACTATTGCTGCTTCCTAACGTCGAGGAACTTGTCTAGGTAATGAATCCCTCATATAAACGCCTCGAAAGTGTCCTATTCTTTTCTTTTTGGCATATTTTTCTATATCGATGTTAGATAGTGGTCTTCGAGGTAGGGATTCAATTAGCTTTTTGATCTACGATTTAAAAATAATCCCATACCTTTACGATATGGCTTTAGAAACACACCATTTCCTTTCGATTTTAAATACAGGCCGGCACCGGTTTTATCTTCGCTGCTTTTTTTACAGCTTTTACGGCGCGCACAATTCCCGCCGCCTCGCCGGCTAATGAACCCAAAGCTGATAACCCTGCAAAAATTGGTATTAATGGTAATATTCCACCAGTTTTAGGAATCGGTATTATTCTCGGTGTACGAACCTTCCTTTTGCCACCTGCCGCTTTTACCGATCTACGTGCTGCCGACAGAGCTATTTTAGATGCATTCATGACATTTTTTTCCAACACATTTTTACTTCCGGCTTTTAATAATTCCTTTCGAACTGCTTGTCGAATAGCTGTTCCGAAACTGACTTTCCGAACATGTCGATTTTTATTAACACCTTTCCTTTTTGTACGACGTGTGCCTTTACTATATGTTTTTTTTGTTGATAATGATGATGGTACAACCATACCAAAACGTTGTTTTCCTTTCATAATGTTTGTAACTAACCAAGCTGCTGTTTTTTCACCTAAACTGGAATCTCTTGATTTTACTCTATTCCAAGCACTTTGTTCGAGCTCGTAATCCGCTCGATGTCTCGCACTTATGTTGTCTTTATTATGTTAATAGGCTAAATCGTGTTTTTTGCATGCGGCATCCAAAGGATTAATGCCTGGATCACCTCTTGATACACGTTTTATTACTTTTGTTCCGGGTCGGCAATATTGATAACTGGAATGTGTACCTCGTCGAATGGTAATTTATTTATTAACGAATTCACAATACCGTGTCCAGTTTTATTGGAAACGTGAGACCGTCCACTTCGTTTGACACTCAGCATCTGAATGATACTTTTTGTGAAATATTGCCTATAAAATATCAAATTTTCCTAAGATGCGCGTTATCGATCTTAAACAAAAACTTCCTATTGACAATCTCGATGAAAAAGTCGGACTTGGATTTGAAAAGAAGATAATGAAGAGACACGGTCCTCTACTTCCTTCCTCTATTCGCGGCCTGTTAATTGATCCATCCAATTGTGGAAAAACTAATGTCATGATTTCACTGCTTAGACACCCCCTTCGGCTACGTTTCGAAAATATATTTACTCGAAATCTCTGTATCAACCGAAATATGAGTATTTAAGGAAAATTTTAGCACCCATCAAAGGTTTAGGCTACTATGCCTTTAGTGATTCCAGTAATATTGTGGAACCGTCCGATGCAAAACCAAACTCTATATTTATCTTTGATGATGTTATATGTGAAAAACAAGATGTTATAAGATCGTACTTTAGCATGGGACGTCATATAGATATCGACTCCTTTTACCTAGCGCAAACATATTCGCGAGTGCCTAAACAGCTTGTGCGAGACAATGCCAATTTTATTATTATGTTTAAACAAGATGAGTTGAATATGAAACACATATTTTCCGACCACGTTTCACCGGATCTAACTTTTACTCAATTTCAAGAAATGTGCTCAAAATGTTGGGATAATAAGTATGGATTTTTAGTAATTGATAAAAACAGTGATGTGAAATCGGGAAGATACCGCAAAGGATTTGATAGCTATATATTACTGTAATAATAAGAGAAAACACTCATTTGATTGTTGAAACGTCCTTTGTTAACATCATGAATAACGCGATCGACTTAAAACGTAAACTAGTGGAAGCTACCAATGCCGTCAGAAAAAATTTAAACAAATTAAAGCGGCTAAAGAATTTCATGTTGTGGAATTGGAAAAATTTTATGAACCCATTTCTAAGCCGTCGACAACTATATCTGATGTGGTCAAGCAACGTCAGCAGCAGCAGCAACAACAACAACAACAACAACAACTTTATCCAGTTACAAAATCACATAGTCCCAGTACATCAGTGCAGTCGACTCAAATATCAGGTTTTCCCCAACCTACACATTCCTTTCAAACCTCCACACCTATTCAGCAGCAGCAGCAGCAGCAGCAGCATCGCTTTTCAAAAGAAGATATTAGCCAATCGGTGTTTGATACACCCTCGACATCAACTAATACATCTCTCGCATCCGCTGACACCACAACTTCCGATACTTTAAACGCACACCTGAAAGGATTACCTTCAAAACCATCTCTATACGATTCTATATATGGTGTACGTTTTGGTTCAAAAACAGATTATAACAAAAATTTTATTGGTAATTTAGAGGTGCGTTTTCGAAATGGAAATATTGTCTTATACAAAAAAGGGAAAAATATTGCAGAATATGGTGGATTACCGGCACTTTATGATTTGTTATTTCTTAAAACACCCCCAAGTGTAGGCAAGGAACAACAATTAAGTGATAATGTACTTTCAAAGTACAAGGAAATTTTGGAATCAACGAGTGCTGTCTACAACAATTTTAAAAAAAGTGATGGTTTACGGGAGACCAGATGGAACAAATATTTACGAATTATTAAACCTCTGATAATGGGTACAAAATTAGGCGGTACTATTACAAGAAAAAATCTCTCGGAAAAACTACAGTTACCCACAAAAAAGAAATTATCTTCGAAAAAATTTCAGTATGTCTACTGGAACAAAGCGAAAAAGTTGGTGAATGGTTCACGTTTGTTGTGGAGTTCCAAAATGGCCGGTCACACTGGACACGAAAATGAAATTATGTCAATCATAGAGGAATTATGAGAAGAAGATATAATATATTAAGCTCAATATTTAATGATATTATTCAGTTCTTCCTTCGATCTGAAACTTTTAATATTACTAATAATATGGGGCCCAGTCTAGAAAAAATCAAAATTGTTAATGAACTACATAGCCGTTCTATGTAGAAAAAAATTTGTAAGACGCCGCACGATAATAAAAGGATACAGAGATTTGTGGCAAATTGATTTGGCTGAAATGCAACAGTTTGCTGATGAAAACGATGGTTATCGTTATATTTTGGTCTGTATAAATTGTTACTCTAAATTTGTCTATACCAAAGCCATAAAAAACAAGACTGGTATAGAAGTTACTAATGCGATGAAAATCATCATTGAAGAGGCATCATATACACCAACAAATCTGCAAAGTGATCAAGGAAAGGAGTTCTATAATACAAACTTTCAAGCCCTGATGAAAAAATATAATATAAATCATTATTCCACTTACAGCACAAAGAAAGTTGCAGTTGTTGAGCGAGTCATAAGGACTTTAAAAAATAATTTATATAAACAATTCTCGACAAGAGGATCTTACAAATGGATACATATATTATCAGCAGTAACAAAAACTTATAACCATTCGAAACATCGCACCATTGGAATGAAGCCTGCAGACGTGCAAGAAAAAACACAAATTAAAGCATACGATTATTTAAAAATTGTACCTAAAAAATTTAAGTTTTCCATAGGTGACATTGTACGTATTAGCAAGTACAAAAGATTATTCGAGAAAGGATATACGCCTTCTTGGTCAACCGAATTGTTTAAAGTTGTAAAAGTTAACGTTACAAATCCACCTACTTACTTGTTGGAATCGTTAGAAGGTCAGCCTATAAGAGGGTGTTTTTACGAATCAGAACTACAAAAAACAAGCAGTCCTGACGTTTATCTAGTAGAAAAGGTCCTTATACAACGCAAGAAAAATCACACCGATCAATTATTTGTCAAATGGCTAGGATTTCTCAACCACTTCAACTCTTGGATAGATAAAGCTAATATTGTTTAAATGACATATTGTATGACTATAATTTTAATTTAAAATGTAAAATAAATAAACAATATATTGTAAAATAAAGTTTTTTTATTTCAATCTTCATCATTAAAAACAATGACAATAAAACATCATACACATAAATAACATTTCAATATTCTTGGAGGGAAGGTCCAATTCACCGATGACTACGACGTTATCTTCAAGGCTATGCCACTCGGAGTGCGTTCTCTTATTCTTTAACCTGCTTTCCCTTTTTTAGATTTTTTTGAAATCGACAGTGCGCTTAATGAGTCATATAAAGGCTGATGATAGAGTATTTTCTGAATAGCTTCAATTTTTGTTTTAAGCTCACTATTATTTTGGTAGATCATGGGGAGGACATCCTTGTTAAATATGTCACATATTACAACTGCAAAATTGTAAAACTTTCTATTAACAAAGTGTTTTGTCACAGCATCGTCATCATCTTTAGGTTCGCCTAAGTTGGTTATGATTTTTCCACCCATATCATACTGCCCATCCGCTGTAAGTTTAAAACCAATCCCTTGTGGCCCAGATAATATATGATATTTTTCATTACATTTCTGACGACCAAATTTATCAATTGTGTTGTTTCCTCGACTCATTTTCAATCTTTACTAAACTATTTTATTTTTATTTGCCCTACTTATATTAAATATTTCAGCTGAGAAAAAGAAACACTGACTATGATCTACTGGGTTGGTATGTTTATAAAAGAAATAAAACAAAACTGTGATTGTAACAGATATTTATTTACAGTTATTTAATTGCACAAATACAAAAATTATAAAAAATTTATTTTCCATGTCTTTATTTTCGTTGCTCAAAATTCTATCCCATCCGACACTATTTCGATCGTCAACGTCTAGGGCTGTTGCTGTTGCAGAAACCAATTCATATTTTGCAGCAAGCTCACCTGGTAAATGTGGAATATTGACGAGGTATTCTTTTAATTCTTCTTCAACCATTTCAGCACAAAATGTATTCATGTCTATGGAATCATATAAAAATTTGTCGCACTAGTGTGCCCCAGCCATAAAATTGATTGCATCCCTGATCTCGTTCTTATATTGATCTTTGGTTGCATCAATATGCGGCCAATCATTTACGCTATCTAACATATCGTGAGCCATATTTCTTAATTCTCTCCCCAACCAAAATATGTATCTATCTACACATTCGTTGACGGTCGTCGTCGTCGTCGCATCAGCAGACATCTTTAACAGAAATAATGAACACGCATAAGTATTCTGACATGTGCAACTATATTTTAAATTTAATTACATCCTTTTTTTCAAACAATTTACATACAATTTACTCCAATGAGCCAAAACGTAATAATGTTCGAGTATTGTTTCCAAAAACTCTAGTGTTCTGCCCCAAATAAGTTAGAGTGTATTTACCTTTAGTTTTACTTATTATATCTACAATATCGTCAGATAGTGTTTCGGCCACACGTTTTGGCAAAAAAGTCTCAAATGTGCTATTACCACCGTCATCGTGTAAAGCCACTAAAAGAGTTTTAACAAATCGTGTAGTCATTGAAACCATCTTTACAATTTTATACACTTTGCCTACAATCATTTCGGTAACCTTTTTTCTCTCTAAAACCTCGAAATCTTTGCTGAACATTTCATTAATTTCATCTAGAGTTTCTTTTGCAATAATCATTATTGAAAAAATGGTAAATAAATCCAAAAATTACCCTGAATATAAAAGCTCTTTGAGAACATTACACGAACACAATATTTGATGTTTATGCCACTGATATCTGCGACTGTTTGAAGTCACTTCTTTTTCCAATAACCTTTATAGCGAGTTTCAAGGTCGAAATGTAACAATGGTGGGGGTAGCTTAACGATAGAAATAGTGGGAGGAGTATTCAAGGTCAAATGACGTCATACATTTAAATTGGTATAAGGATAACTTCAAGGACAAAATATAATAAAACAAATAACTACATTTTATGTACTTTATTGATTGATTTTTTTCTGCCGTCCTTCTATACGTGTAACATTATCACCTAAACCTAATTTTCTTAATTTGTTCAATAATAATTGTTTGTTTTTATTTCTTAGAAAATTCTTACAAACTATACTCGCAAAAATACACACTTCGGCATGGTTCATATACTTAAAAAATACACTAAAATCCTGAGCCTCCGAATCTTGCATTTCAAATGCGTAAAATTCCGAACAGTCTGCAGAAATTAGAAATTCTTCCTACATTTCTCGCACTAAACTTTCCATATTAACTACTACTACGTTAAACTTAAGTCCTACACTCAAATTTCATCTAACACAACCGGATTTGCAATGAAACTAATCAGTTTTTCCAAACAGTCACTAAACCCCAACTTTTTTATTTCACGAATAAAGTCTTGTAAATATAATGTTTTGCTGCAATATTTACGACATGCATTCGCAGCCTTTTCATTTTCATAAGCCAAATCACAATAGCGCGACGCCCATTCTGCTCGACTTTTCATTGCATCATTGAAATAATTACTAGCCGTTTCAGTGAACTCATCGCCCAATTTTTTTACTGTCTCTTGCAAAACACTATTCATATTATTCACACATTTTTACATTCACGACACTTTTTTATTGCTGGTGGTGGCCCATCTATATAATGACGATATATTTGTTCATAGTGAATGTAACAGGGTAAGCTTAAGTGTAGTTTCTTGTCACACCGATATGGCGCTGGCAGCTTATCCCAAATTTGTCGTAAACTCAGCGTATCCACGCAAGTTTTTAAATATTCGAGACGAAGAAATGCTAGATCCTTCTCTTCAAAATCACACAAACTTTTTAAAATACTCTGATATAAACAAATTACTATGCCGACTTGCTCTATAATTTTTTCTTTAGATAGTTCCGTATCTGACATTTCACACTGAATGAATGTAAATAGACTCACACAATTTTATAGAACAATTTGCAAGGTCAAAATCATTTCAAGATCATCTCACACTATTACAATGCACAAATAACTACTTCAAGGTCACACACCCAAGATGGCCCCCCAACAAAGTCAAGGTCGTCTCGGCCAAGGTCGAGGTCAAGTTCACACAACAACCTTGAACACAAGGTCAAGGCCAAGGACAAAGCACACGTGCACTTTCCAGGTCAATGACAAGGATATGTGGGCGGGGCCAAAGAGGGGTGGGGCAAGGTCAAGGTCGAGGAGTGGGGGGATGAAGAGGATCGGGTTAAGTTCACTACTACCTAAGATATTGCAACGTTCTAAATCCTTATTCAGAGTGGCAAAATTAAATTCATCCATTTAGTAGAATTTGTTTAAGAATAATAAATGCAAAATAATTAAAAATCATTTTCTTCCCTTATAATTGCTACTGGGGGCGGGAGGTTGGGATTTTCGAAGATGTACATAAGACCAAGATGAGTTTAGAATTTTTTTTTTTTGAAATTCGGTATTACCTATGCAATATGATGGGTTGAAAATTATACGTTATTAATATTTTTTCAAAACTGGTACTAGAAGATTTTCGGAATTATAGGTTACGAATCTAAAAATAAGTTTTCAAAATTTTTTATGGTAGATATAATATGGAGGCTAACAATTTTACATTATTTCAATTTTGTCAAGATTTATATTGGGTGCTCTTGGGGCGTATATTACAAATATTAAATTAATTCATTCAAACTCAATATGCAAGATTAAATATGTCGGACTAAAAAAATACAGTTCTTTCAATATCAGTATTATTCGGTTTTAAGGTCTAGGTTATGAATCTATAATTCATTTCACTTGAACGGATTTACTATAGCAGACTAAATATTTATCTGGTGCAATTTCATTCAAATCTAGTATTTGGTGAATTCTTAGAATCACAGAAATATATATGTTGTTCGGTTTAGTATGGTCTTCAAATATGGATAAAATGGGTACTTTTTTTTGACCTGAGAAACTCAACTGAATCCAAAACTAAAAATTGAAACATAAAATTTTTATAGAAAATTGAACCGACTGCTAAAAACACGCTTAAAAGTGAAAAATTACAATATTAAAATCAACGCCAAATTATTACTAAATGACGCAAGTAACTACTAACACGACATACATACAAGCTACGGAGAGAAAGCAATTACAAACGAAATATCAATCTTTTTATGCAAAACACATTTTGTCAGGTATTAATTTTTTAACCGCCATCAGAAATTTCAATTCAAGTTGGTTCAATTCTTTTATGAAAATTTTATTTTCATAGCAAACATTAGCCATATTTTATAGGAATTTTTGAATTATATTTTTAAGGAGTTTTTATAGCAATTACTGTATAAATTGATGAAAAAAAGAAAACATAGATGCCAATGAGTATCAATTCGTTTCTTTTTAAGTAATTTGAACGCCTTTCTCTTACTTGAGCCATGCGTGTCGTTAGAAATATTACACTAAAAATCAGTTTCATTTTATATAAAGTAACTTTATAACAAAAAGCACAATGGTTAATTAATTAGTTGACTAAAATTTAAGGAAGTAATTTGGTTCGTAAAGAAGTTAAAGAACCTTTTTAATCTTTTTTAATGGGCCGTAATTGTTGTTCCGGCACGGGCATTTAACCGCCACACCAAAGAAACGATTTTTGTTCAAGCTTCTTTTAAACCAGTAAACTTAAGAAATAAAGCAAGTTTTTTTACTATACTTGCGGTAAAAACAAAGGGTTACTAATTACAAAAGTGCAAAGGCCAACATTGAAAAATGTTGTTAATTAAGAAATTTTTTTGTAATATGATTAAAATGGTTGGAAATTTTAGTGTAAATATACAAAGCCCTCCAGCGAAGCTTTTGTCTTCTCTTACTCGGGGCTATCGATTTGGAAATTTAATTTAGATGAAAAAATATAAATTGTTTACTAATTGCATGAAAATATTTTTAAAAATACAGAGCTTTATAACCAAAACGGAGTGCTGAGAGGAATATAGAGAATTTTCTTATTTTGATCAGCATCGCAGGAATATGACAATATTATAGATTAAGGCACTGCCGAAGAGTGCTTGAAAAGGTCTAATCAATTGAAAAACATTTATATAAATTAATAAAACAGATGAAAAATGGACGCAGAGTGCAAAAGCAGATTTTTAAAAGATGTATTTTTAAAAATGGTCTATGCTTTGCTTTGTAATGGAACAAATATTAATTATTTTGTACTGTTTAGCGTGAAGTATATTCTGCTAAAATGAGTAATTAAATAATCACTCTGTGAATAGATTTTATCCGTGAGAACAGGATAGTATATATTTTTTTTATTACCACCCAAGAAAGTCTAAAGGAAAAATTAATCAATTATCGTAGTTAAGCATAATCTCAACTTAATTATCTTTGAGTCGTTTAAATATTTTTAAAAAGATATAAGCTCAGAGTTTATGATGATATAAACTAAAAGATGAAAGTTTCCTTTAAGATTTGTTATAAATCTGTCAAACAAACCTGTCCCTGGTTATGTAATTAGAACCGAACAGATAAGAGCCGAGGGAGGTTTTTAACATGTGATATATGAAAATACCTTTAAAATGCATTAAAATATTGAACGATTTTCCCATTAATTGGGAACAAAAGAATGATCAAATAAACTCACTATAATATAATATATCGTTTGACGACATGTACAAAAAATTAATATAGCAACTGTCTTTTCCTGATTGCAACACGGAATTATTTAAATAGCAGCAAAATGAATAAAATGGTATTCGAGTTTTTTTTCCTAATTGTTCTTTTCGTTGTAGAAAGATCTAGAATAGTTATGTTAACCCTTTTGTACACAAAACAAGATTAAGGTGCTCCAATCCAGATTATTTCGGGAATTAATTATTCAGTATAGAATGGCTAATGTCTTCTACATTTCATGAATCAAATTGACGTTTACAGGGTTCCATGGGGTTATATGGGTACTAATGGGATCGGTGGGGTGCTGAGGGAGTACAATTTTGGCCTTTTCATAAATAATAAACTTCAGTTACAATTTGGGATTCGTTAAGTTCGTACGACGTTGGGAATAGGTCATAGGGAATTATGTGACTTGTATATTCGGCGAGAATGAAGGTTTTCCTTGTTTCGTTTTGTTTTTAATTTAATTTGAGAAGTTAAGGGAATATTTTGTGTTATTTTATTCGAGGATTTAGTGACTTTTATACTGTTTTCTTCAGGAATATAAATAGCTATTTTTTGCGTTTTTATTCTTTTTTCTACTTAATATTTTAGAAAGTTGTTTTTACGTTTTATTTTCTAAATTGGGTTTTACATTTTCACTAATAGTAAAACTAACGGGAGCAATTATTTTGGTATCCTAATATGATTAATTATTACAAGTTTTAAGTTTCTCATTGTAAATAATTCCATTTCTTATTTATTTGTTTTTAATAGACTAAGTGTCTTAAGAGAGTTGGTTCATTTATTTTAATTAAAGGCCTTCACGTAACTAACCTCGCGGTCGCGCCATTGTAAAAGCCTCTAAGCAAGAGACATCATCTGTCCAGCTAGTTAGCAGCCTTGCCTGTGTCTTAGTTACTGTAAAATTTAATTATAGAGTTTTTAAAATAGCTGCTAATATGGGACAGCAGTATGATTTTAGAAGGAACGGTCAACTCTACCCAAGATATTCTCTATGCAGGAGTCAATGATCAAGTGCGGTCATAGCTTCATATTATAAATACTTCATTGACCACTGGTCAAGTTCCGATGAATTCTAAAATAAGTATAATTGTGCTAATACAAAAGGTAAATAATTCAATTGGGCCAGAAGAGTGCAGAATCATTAATTTGCTTCCAGTGGTGGATAAAATACTAGAAATAGTGGTGTGCAGACAAACTTTGAAGTATTGGGAAAAACAAAATTATGTCTCTTAGTCAGTCCGGCTTTCACGAGAACCATTCATATAACTCTACACATCCATACATGTGTACAAAATTGAACAAAGTCATAATTGATGGTGGTGTCATTATTAATGTCCTTGTGGACCTCAAATATACGATTGAACAATACGCTCTTGTAGAAATAATACGCTTCAGTTATGGTCTGGAATTCGTTTAGAGCGGTCGCTGCAACCTTTAAGAACAATGTAATTACCTGAGGTGCTTATTCGTCGGGAATGAAGGTTTTCTTTGTTTTGTTTTTGAATTTCCTTTGGGGAAGTTAAGGGAATATCTTGTGTTATTATACTTGAGAATTTAGTGATTTTAATACTGTTTGTTTAAGTAATATGAATAGCTGTTTTTCGGGTTTTTATTTTTTTTCTGTTTAATATTTTGGAAAGCTATTTATACGTTATATCTTCAAAATTGGGTTTTACATTTTAATTAATAGAACAGTCGTTAAGAGCAGTTATATTAGTTACTTTGATATTGTTGTTCATTGCTAATTTTAAATTTCTAATTGTAAATAGTTTCGTTTCCTATTTATTTGTGTTAACAGATTTAAGTGTTTTGAGAAACTTGTTTCATTTACTTTTATTAAAAACCTTCACCCGATTAAACTCCGGACGCACTACTATAAGAGCTTCAAACAAGAGATCTCATTTGACCAGTTAGCAGCCTTGCCTGAGTCCTGAACTCCTGAGTTATGATTTTGGCAAGCCTGAATAACCTGTAGTTGTTTGGAACTAAAGCTGCAAGGGAGAAGAGGAACGTCCAGACTTCCAGAGTGCTAATATCTTGGTGACATTTCTTTATAGGTTATTAGAATAGCTATTAATAGGGGGCAACTATTTGATTATAGATATAATGGCCTTACGCTACCAAAATATATCATTTGCAAAAGTCTACGATCAAGTGTTGTCACAGCAATATGAAGTTGCAAGCTATAAGATGGCCCTCTGTATGGAAGAGTATTGAAATAAGCAATATAATTATATTTAAAATAAATACAATCAATCAATACTTTATCACTAGAACTGAAACACATAACCAACATCAAATTATTGACTAAAAAAGTTAAAATACTAGATAGCTAAATGAAAAGCTGAGTATTTTATTGTTTTATATTCTATACAGTTAAGAGGATTATACCACCCTGAAATTTTCAAAATGTCGTTTCTTTTTGGCAAGATAAATTTACTTTTGGAAATATTTTCAGCATTTAACAATACCAAAATTCAAATTATTTCCGAAGTTATAGTCATTAGAAGTGAACGCGGTAGACCATTGACCCGCAATTCAGGTAGCCAGCGGACCGATTAAAGCCTTGACAAAAGGTATGGTTAGGTATTCTTTTACATTGGATATTTTACTCCTTTACAAGAAAAATTACTTTAACAAATTTTAAAAAATGAAAATTTTTATTTTTTAATAGTAAGAAGTTAATGGAATGTTAAAACGAGTAGTTCTTGATAATAAAAGAGGTTGTCGAGAAACGGTTAGATGTCTTTATGGGAGCACGAAGAAATGACATCACCCGATAAATCATTATTGAATGGCAAGCGAGAAAGCTAGCACCAGTAGATCCGCCAAAAACATTAGAGATCAGTGAAAGCGTTGGTTTTCTTCTTGGAATGCTTCTTTTCACTGTTAAAAAAGTATTTGAGAGGTGAAAGGATTTGATAAAATACCACTTCAGGGGATAAAATGTTATTAAAACGTGGTTTCTAATCGCTTTTAGACATTTCTACCCTTATATCATTTTACTAAGGAAAATTTCTTGATTTTTTTGTAAAATGTTCATACTGCAATGCTTGTGAATATTGATCAAATTTTGAAGATACTGAGGAGTATGATAAGTGAAGCAGTGAACGGTAAGATAAATGTTCTGCCAATCAAGCGGATTATATTGTAGAAACTTTCAAAAGGTCCGAAACACCTTATAATGTAGGATATGGTAATTACATGGCGATGGAGAGAGTAAGGACTTAAAGCCAAATGAAAATTTAGTTAAGAAAAAAAAGGAATATATGAGTACGCAGCAAAAAATAGTCCCATTATAAGGGCTGAGAAAAGCCAAGATTATTAATAAGTTAACAGTTTGCTATGGCCTAGCAATAAGTTGAAATGATAAAAAATGCAGTATGGGCAATTTATTACCATAAAATTTTCAATGATGAAAACTCACAACATGACACGGCGAAGATATCTAGTGTTCGTCGTATCAGAATCCGAAGACCTCTAGAACTTTGGATTCTTTTAAGGATAAAATTGCTATTTCTGTAAGAGTTCAAAAAGTAATTTTACCATTATACGTTAAATTATCTGACTATAATGTGGTTGTCGGACTTGCATTGGTTTTATTTTTATTTATTTTTACGACGTTTCGATTAGGTTGTGTCTCTAATCGTTATCAAGTATAAACTGAACGTTTTGTCTTAAGACTACGAGCTTATATAGGCAGTGTCCATTGAAGTGCAAAGTTTCGGTTCACTCTACACACCTCAATGATTTGATGTTACAAAGTAGTGGTTGTCGAAGATTAAATATCACAATACTCGGTTTACTGAAGATTCCGTTATTGTTTTTAATGTAAGCCGCTTCTATAATTTTTCTTTTTTCATGTTGGGTTCCATATATATTGTCGCAGCCTCATATTATTTTATATGAGTTTTTGGTTTTATTTTTGTTAAATGAGCTCTAAGAGTATTTCCTGATTTAAAGGCTGTTTTTATAATATAGCTGCTGGCAATTCATCTTATTTTCTCCGAAGTTCCTTTAATGTACGGAATATATTTCTTGCTGTCCAGTGTTTGTTGTTCTAAAGTTACTTATAACATCAGCAATTAGTTTTAAAGGATAAGCATTCTATTGTAAATCGGATTTAATATTTGTTACCTCTTTTTCCAATGAATTGGCATTGTTGCATATAGATATAGTGCGGTTATAGAGGTTGCCTATAATTCCCCGTTTTGTTAGAATCATTTAAACTATGATTAAGATATTGTCCACTATATGCTGGCTTTCTGTATATTGAAGTTTTAATAGTTTGGTTTGAACGGTTTACCATCATATCTAGGAAAGACAATTGATTATTTACTTATTTTTCCATCGTTAACTTAATTGTAGTTCGAATGATACTTATATGTTTCAAGATATATATATGTTTCTAAGGTTTGAGTTTCGAACCATTAGCGATGACTGGAGAGAGTGAAGAACCCATCGGAAGTCCGTCGTCCTCAGCGTAGAACTTGCCCTTTACTTGAAAGTAAGCACTACGCAGGCAACACTCCGAAGGGTCCATTACCTCACCCAGCGGTAACGTGATTCGATCTGATAAACTAGTATCATTTGAAAGTCTAATTTTGATTATGTCTAGTAATTCCCCTAATGGTACATTAATATACAGACTTTCCACATCAAAGCTTATTAGTCTATCGTTTGGCTCTAGATTGATGCTATTAATAATGTTCACGAAATGTGTAAAATTTTTAACATATGGTTCGTCTTGCCTTCTAAAGGTTGTATAATTTTTAAAAGAAACCGCCAGTACATTTATTGGGGATCGTCTAGAGCTGATTATTGGCCTCAATGGTATGTTTGTTTTATGAATTTTTGGTAGTCCATAAAGATGTGGCGGCTTACTGTAGTGTGGTGTGAACGCCGATCGTAGGTTGTCAGGTATATAGTCTTGATATTTCCTTAGTGTCCTGTAGATTTTTGATTCTGTAGATTTAGTGGGGTCACGAGCTAATTGTCAATATTTTCCTTTTTCCAGGATATCTCCGATTTTTTGAACGTACGTTACAATGTCCATTATCACCGTTGCATTTCCCTTGTCTGCTGGTAAAATCTTTAGGGATTCATTCTTACGAAGTCCTTTTAAGGCTGATGCTTCTAGCTTTGAGAGATTTGGAACTGAATTTTTCTTGTCATCCAAAGTTGATTTTATTTTCCACCCAAACTCGGAATGGTTTTCGTCGATTTGTATAGATCATACAGAGCTTATGATGTCTAAAACAGGAATGCTTTTTGGTGTTACTGAGAAATTAAGCCTCTTGCCTAGTAGTTGTTCTTCTGCTGTTGAGAGTATTCTTGAAGATAAGTTTATTATGGTTTTTTTAGGCAGAGTCGGTTGTTGATGTGATTTTAATTTTTCTAGTTTATTTCAGCGTTTCCTCGCCATATTTTATTTCAACCGTCAGTTCAAAATTTCTCAAAGCTAGAAGCATCAGCCTTAAAAGAACTTCGTAAGGATGATCCATCAAGATTTTACTAGCGGACAAGGGAAATGCAGCGGTGATAATGGACATTGTAAGGTACGACGAAAAAATCGGAGATATCCTGAAAAAAAGAGAATATTGACAATTAGCTCGTGAGCCCACTAAAACTATAGAATTAAAAATTTACATAACACAAAGGAAATACCAAGATCATATACTTCACAACATATGATCGGCGTTCACACCACACTACATTAAGCCACCACATCTTTACGGACTACCAAAAATTCATAAAACAGACATACTATTGAGGCCAATAACCAGCTCCAAAGGAGTCCCGACAAATGCACTGGCGAAATTTCTTTTAAAAATCATACAACCTTTAGAAAGGAAGACGGACACATGTTAAAAATTCTATACATTTCGTGAACATTATTAGTAGCATCAATATAGAGCCAGACAACAGACTAATAAGCTTTGAAGTGGAAAGTCTGTATACTAATGTACTATTAGGGGAATCACAAGACATAATCAAAACTAGATTTTCAATTGATACTACTTTATCAGATCGAACCACGTTACCGCTGGACGGGGTGATGGACCTTTCGGAGTGTAGCCTGCGTAGTGCCTGCTTTCCAGTAAAGGACAAGTTCTACGCTCAGGAAGACCGGCTTCCGATGGGTTTGTCACTCTCCCCAGTCGTCGCCAATATATATATATATATATATATATATATATATATATATATATATATATATATATATATATATATATATATATACATATATATATATATATATATATATATATATATATATATATATATATATATATATATTATATATATATATATATATATATATATATATATATTTATATATATATATATATATATATATATATATATATATATATACATATATATATATATATATATATATATAGATTTAGTGGGCTCACGAGCTAATTGCAAATATTCTCTTTTTTTCAGGATATCTCCGATTTTTTCGTCGTACCTTACAATCTCCATTATCACCGCTGCATTTCCCTTGTCCGCTAGTAAAATCTTGATGGATCATCCTTACGAAGTTCTTTTAAGGCTGATGCTTCTAGCTTTGAGAAATTTTAAACTGACGGTTGAAAGAAAATATGGCGAGGAAACACTGAAATAAACTAGAAAAATTAAAATCACATCAACAACCGACTCTGCCTAAAACAACTTCAAGAAAAACCATCATAAACTTATCTTCAAGAATACTCTCAACAGCAGAAGAACAACTACTAAGCAAGAGGCTTAATTTCTCAGTAACACCAAAAAGCATTCCTGTTTTAGACATCATAAGCTCTGTATGATCTATACAAGTCGACGAAAACCATTCCGAGTTTAGGTGGAAAATAAAATCAACTTTGGATGACAAGAAAAATTCAGTTCAAAATCACTCAAAGCTAGAAGCATCAGCCTTAAAAGAACTTCGTAAGAATGAATCCCTAAAGATTTTACCAGCAGACAAGGGAAATGCAACGGTGATAATGGACATTGTAACATACGTTCAAAAAATCGGAGATATCCTGGAAAAAGGAAAATATTGACAATTAGCTCGTGACCCCACTAAATCTACAGAATCAAAAATCTACAGGACACTAAGGAAATACCAAGACCATATACCTGACAACCTACGATCGGCGTTCACACCACACATTGAGGTCAATAATCAGCTCTAGACGATCCCCAATAAATGTACTGGCGGTTTCTTTTAAAAATTATACAACCTTTAGAAGGCAAGACATTATTAATAGCATCAATCTAGAGCCAAACGATAGACTAATAAGCTTTGATGTGGAAAGTCTGTATATTAATGTACCATTAGGGGAATTACTAGACATAATCAAAATTAGACTTTCAAATGATACTAGTTTATCAGATCCAATCACGTTACCGCTGGGTGAGGTAATGGACCCTTCGGAGTGTTGCCTGCGTAGTGCTTACTTTCAAGTAAAGGGCAAGTTCTACGCTGAGGACGACGGACTTCCGATGGGTTCTTCACTCTCTCCAGTCATCGCTAATGGTTCGAAACTCAAACCCTAGAAACGGCAATAATAAAACCAAAAGTCTGGTTGAGATATGTCGATGATACCTTTATCGTATGGAAGGGCAATGATCAAGAACTTGATCTAAATACCATTCGACCTACAATTAAGTTTACCATGGAACAAGAGGTAAATAATCAATTATCCTTCGTAGATATCATGGTGAACCCTTCAAGCTAAACTATTAAAACTTCAGTATACAGAAAGCCAAAATCGAAACGTCGTAAAAATAAATAAAAATAAAGACAATGCAGGCCCGACAACCACATTTTAGTTAATCCTTCAAACAAATTATCTGATGCCGATTTGTTAGAGCGTTGTTTACAGTATACACTCAGAATAACAAGAGTCTAAATGCTGTGATTTGATCCATATTTCTAAAGTGCATTACAGCTGAACGAAAATGGTTAAGATTGCATCTTGTATTGCAACTAGTAGCCTTAATGTCGGATATACTAGTGTATTATGAAGTGTGCAATTATTGAACATTACGGTTTACCCAAGCGCGTCACGATTATACGAGAACTTGGATTTTCAGCGAGTATCCATGACCAACATGAAAGCCCAACAAGAGCAGGAAATTGAAAAAAGCTGCTCAGAAGGAGTCGGGCAATATCACGACATCAGTGAAGGACCTTGTTTATGGTCCTGAAATAGCACAGTGAAGGTAGGGTAAACTCAGCAGTAACTGGCCACTTAAGCGCTTTTACAACTTTAATTTAATGTTATGTCAAGACGGATTTTCAAATCAGTTTTTTCTCAACATAGATGTAAAAAGCATGTGTGATTTTAGATTCTATATATAATATATTAAAGTATTAAAGTAGTGAATAATACTTTTTTATTAAAAACTTGAAATAGTACGAATTAAGCAAAAACTGGCCATAAAATTTATAAACTGGCAATACTTACTGCACTCATTGTCTACAGTAACTAAATTAGTTTTTAGCATTAATAAGTATTCATAAATCACAGAAAAAGATTTCAGGAACTGAATAAACTCTTTACAGCAAACAGAAAATAATAACATTTGCTTATCAAAATAAGAACTTTTATTTTATTATATTTATTATATAGTATTTAAAAATTTAGAAGAGTTAGAACACCTTAATAATAATATTAATATCCATATCTTTTAGCCGCATATCAAAGTGAGTCCAGTAAAAACAAGTCGTTATCACCGGCCGACGAATCTTTGTTACTCTTTTGGTAATAAAAGTGATACAAGAAAACATCTTCTTCTTCTTCGGGGATAGACTTCCCATAAAAAATAAGAACACAGTTCTCATGAAATATTTTGCTGCATTAATTGCATTTGATTATCTGTCATGTAATCGGACTGAAACGGTTATTACAACACGCAAACACATTAATTTTCTCAGTCTTATCTTGGCCATGAATAGCACTAATTTTTTTTATTATTTTCTTAGACATTTGTTTTTTTTGCAGTTTTTTTCTTTTCGCAATCTTTTTCTCTCTGCTTTTGCAGCTTCTTCATCTTGCTTTCTAAATTGCTTTGATTTGATCTTCTCAAAATATACGTCGGATGTTAATTCAAATGGCAGCTTCTCTGTTTGATGTTTTCCTTTTCTTTTAGGTTATCTTGGCATTTTTTTCTTATTCAGATATTCCGATAGTGATACGTTTGATAAAATGGTTATCTTTTTTTTTAAGTTCTATTTGCTTTGATGGACCAGAAAATAGATTGTTCTGAATTCTTTAAAATCTGCGTCTGTTCTATCATTTCACTATTCTTTATTCTGTTCTGTGTTTCTTCTTTACTGACCTTTCCCTATTGTGTATTTCAGCTGTCACTTCAATAACATTTTCCTTTCTTGTTTTTTGTTCCAGATCAGATAACTGTCTTCTTTTTTGTAGTTTCTTCTTTCATTCCTAGGGTTATCTACAACATATCTTAACTCTCTAGTGCTTTAATCAAGAATCGTGTTTGACGGAAAATCATCTGTACTATAAAAATTGTATTCCTTATTTCAAGTTTGACGCTCTTTCATGTTTTTGACTATTCTTCGGGTAATATCCGTTTTATTGTATGCTTTCGTATGTCCGTTAAATTTCTGCCGTATCTTATGAATGGCTTTAAACTTTGTTGCAGTTCAAAATTCCATTTAGGTTCATTATAACTAGTTCTGTTAATTTTACCTTGTTTTCACAAATACTCACGGTATGGGTAATAACATTTTCGTTTAGAATTTCTCATTAATTCTTTGTATAAAAATAATCCATTTATTCTACTGTCCACATTGAAAAAAGAGTAACTAAAATGCAAGATCATTGACAAAATAATGGAATAACAATGACGCTAGTTTTATTTCAAGCATTTATAGTGGTTACTGGCCAGTTATTGAAAGTGACCAGTTCCACCTCGGTTTACCCTACTTTTTTTCTTTTGGATTTTTCTCGAGGCTTCGTTTCTAAAACTGGTGGGTAAGACATCTGAAGATCTACTTAACGAATTTCGGTAAAATTTAAACAACAAAATTTAAGTCACCTATATTTTATAATATTATTCAAGAGGTGGAATTTTTTTGATTAGATGCTACTCATTTTTTATAAATTTTTAAAATTCAAAATTCCTATTAATTTTTTTTTCACACCTCACTTCTACAAAAAATAGTTCCCTATGCTACATTTTATCTATTATCTTTCTAAATAAGATATTTTTTATTTTTCAGGTGACGCCGGATGGAGAAAAAAATTCCACCATCAGCAAAGATACTTGATCGTTCATATTTGTATTATTTATTTATTTTTATTCGTCTTTTCCTTGTATATTCGTAAGATATTTTCTTTTGTAAATATTTAATAGCAGCGTCAAAAAAAAAATGTTATTTTTATATCTACTTTCCCGAGCGCCAAGATGGTATATCCTTCTAAGTATTTAGATAAGTATTATAATTATATTATTATCCAAGTGCTAAAGAAACCCCACTTCATTTCATTTCAGGCCATTTGGTACCTTTCTGTAGATTACATATATATATATATATATATATATATATATATATATATATATATATATATATATATATATATATATATATATATATATATATATGTTTGTTTGTTTCAAGAAAGCCAAAACATTATATAGGTAAGTTTTCTTAAGCTATAGAGCTTCTTTTATATTTTCTGTAACATTTTCAAATTTTGAGTTCTATTGATAAATACATTTGATATATTAGGCTTAATAAGGGTTCTACACAGGTTTGTTTCCTCTTTTTAGGGTTTCATAATTAGCTAACAACTCTAATAGTTTCATCATGTATGTCTATCCGTCCGGCCTTCTGTAGGTCATAGACTTATAACTTGGTCAGTTCTTCATGTCTGGCAATAACTGCTTGGGGGCATATAATTTTTATCACCCCAAAAATTAAATACGTCCTTCTTTTGAGTGAAATTAACTTTGAACTTCAGAGTCAAGCTTTTGAAGATAAATATCAATTTCCTCTCCTAGATTATCTAGAATTCTCGCTTTCGATTCTTCAGTTGTGGTGCTTTGGTGCACATGGGAAAGTTTACAAGATTTATTTTAGCACGTCAGTTTTACAGCTATAATATGAACACTTGAATATTATCTCTAAAGTGAATTGTGTAGTTTTCTTAACACTGTAGTTTGAAAATCAGTTTCTCTAAGAATTTTTGCAATTATGTAGTTTTTTCTTGGAACTTCCATAGCAATTTCATATCACGCTTGAACTATAGCTTGGCTTGGTTGCATTATCCAAGTGAAATCCTATTAAAGTCGTTTAAAAAAAAAGTCTTTTTAATACTTACATAATGCTATATTTCTAGGTGACGATTAAGCTGTGAGGGTTTTATACATTCAGAAGTAAGAAGAGCACTGCGTAAAACCCACTGTGGCTTCTGTATACTGTTATTAACAACAGTAAAAAATCCTAATTTTAGTAGTTTTTCAAATATTTTTTCTCCATGACGTAGATAAAGTAATTTTTTATACATGCTTAAAAATTTTAAGTGAGAACATTATTTTATGTTTTTTATTAAGTGAAACATCAAACAAAACAACACATGGGCTATCAATAGTGATGTAACGTTTTTCAGATCGAACAAGACTACCAATGAACTATTCATTCATAAAGGGAACTTAACGACTTAATATTAGGTAACAAGTTTACCGAGCGCGACAATTTATCTATACACTTATATTTAGATTCGAATGTTTAAACTTGCTTGTGACGGTTCAGTTTTGCGCTTAAGCTCACTATGGTTAATTTATTTATTTTAAGCTTATATTGCAAATACTGTCGTTGTGGGCAACACAGTATCATTTTCCTTAAGTATTTCCCAGGGATTCTTTGAAGACAACCATTTCATTAAGAACACTTTCGATTAATTTTATTTGCCATTATTTTGTCCTACTTTAGTATTTCACTACACTGTGCTTAGGTATTTTCTTATCAATATCAAATTTACTGCTCCCTTTTTTTTTGTATTCAGATAGATTTTGTTTTTTTCCCAGCCTTTTATAATTACACTTGATGAGATTGTATGTATATTGGGTTGCAGAAATCAGGAAATTTCAATTGATGTATTAATTTATATTTCTTGAATTTAAAAATAACTACTGGGTTACTTATTAGATTTATTATTCTTGTTTTGAGTGGAAAATGTTAATGATTAACGAATTGGCTTAACTAAAAAATGCATTTTAGCCAACTGTGTCTTTCTTTTTGAGCTGTCATTTCTTTCATACGTGGTAATTGAACGCGCCTAACGGAAGTCGACTAGTGCGCAAGCAGGGCCATGGTTATAAGGCCGTTTTGCCTTGATTTTTCACTTTTGTCCTGGTTTGATTCGGCCGAAGTAGCTACACACTTCCATATCAATTTTTAGTTGCCAAGTTTTTGGGATTCTGAGATGGAAAGTCGAAAATTATCCTGATAATTTTGTTGAGTTTTGGTGTACCGTAACTTTCGCCAGGTTAGCAGTAATGGTTTTTTTTTATCGGGATAATCCTGGATACAGGAATTTTGGGCAGTTTGCACGGATCAACGAAGGAATTAGTCTGACTCCAGAAGATCGGGGTCCACCCTCGGGGTAGAAGAATACCCATATCCACCCTCTGGGTCGAGGAACAACCCAGATCCACCCTCTGGATCGAAGAACAACTCAGGTCCACCCTCTGGGTCGAAGAACAACCCAGATCCACCTCTTGAGAACAAGAAAGTCCAGATCCAACCTTAGAGACATAAACAAGTACACCCTTAGGGGCAGAACAACAGTCTATACTCAGAGTCAAAACTTCAGTGCACCCTTAGTGATAGAAAGCTCTTTTTATCAGTAAATAAAGAGTAGAACAAGTATAAAACATTTTTGGGTTTCATTTGTCCCACAACTTCTTGTCTTTTACAGTACGTTACCTTTTTTTATTTTTAATATTTTGTGCAGCAAATTAGCTATACTTTTAATTTTTTTTATGTGGCGATTTGATAGTTGAGTTAAACGCTGGGACCAAGCAACAATGTGGAAGGGGATTTCTGAGTTTACCCGGCAAAATTCAGTGGCGTCCTCTTTATATACCCACGCCTATTCTACGGCATAGGGGCTAGCTTGTCACTGTGCTTGCTGGTGCATCCTCTAGCTCTCAGCTCTGCTCTGCTCCTACGAATTAGTCTTTATGCGCCTTTTACATTAAATATCAATGTAGCACGCTACTGAATATTTGAAGAATATTGTCTACGGCTCTGCCTGTTCCCTATATATCAGTTGTAATTACCTTCCCTATTATTTTCAGGTCGACGAAAGTCAGGATATCGATCTCAACTCTCTCTCTCTCTCTCTCTCTCTTTCTCTCTTACACGCTTGTTTGAGAAGTAGCGGAATGTGGCGATCGCTGCAAACTACCTGGTTACCTTGCTTAGATCGGATTCTACCAGGCATAAGGAAAGGCGCATGGGTCGACTGCCCACTGATTATGTAGCAAATCTTCCAAGTTACCAAACATGAGTAAATTATTAGCATTTTATTACCGACCTTTAAGTTTTATATTTAATTTTGGTTTTTAAAATTGATAATCAGATTTAACCTAAAATAGACAAAGCTGATCTCCTAATAGACCGCAACCCACCGGTTGGGAGCCACTGACCATGAGAAGGTCATTTTAAAGTGGTAACAGCTTTCAATAAACTCCGACCTTGAATTAAGACAGCTCAAATGAAGAGGGCATTGTTATAAATCGGAAGAAAATCGCAATTGAATTCACAGAGAGTAGCGACTTTTCACTTTATACCTCCTAAGAAAAAAAAAACAACCCTTTACATGCTCCTAGAAACTATAAATAAGTTTTGTTTCTTAAATAGAGTCTCGGTCAAATTTAGAGAATGTTCCTAATCTTGTAACAATGTATGCATCAAAACCGCATTTAAAGTAAATATATTCATGCTCCAGGCTAACCGAGTACACTATCAAGCTAGTAAATCTTTATTATGACACAGTTACAACATACTGTCGCAATTTCAGTTCTAAATGTCACATTAGTAGGTAAATTATAAATATATATTAAAGTTCAAAGTGGCATGATTTTGTGGCAATTAGAGTTATGAAAAAACGTTTGACATTTACTTCAAATTAAGAACGAATTTTCATTCAGAAAAATATTTTCATAAATAATTATTTGGAAAACTTACTGTAAAAAAATCGACTAAAGCTATGTCTGCCATTGAAAATTTGCTTCAGAACTGTTTCCTAGAAATTTACAATTACCCAGCTGTCAATTTTTGTTCTTTGCATCAAATCAGTTGGAAAATAATATCTAGTTAGGAAGTTGTAAGTACTTGCGATTCAAAATGTGTAACATGACCGATGGTTAATAAAATTGCTTTCTTTTGGTTGGCCGGTCAGATTTTTTTATGGCTCACCAGTTTTCTAAATGGCAATCGGTAGGTTTCTTAATTCTTTCAATTAGGACATTTCTGTACCTGAAAAACCCTTGTTGTCACTGACTTACTATAGATAACAAAAAACAATTCTACATTGTTGATTACAGCACATTTATCTTAACTTTTAGTCTAGACACTCAATCACCAGCAGTCAATATACATCTTTGCAAACAATACTAATTTTTAACCGACTTCTAAAAGAAGGAGGTTCTCAATTCGTCGACTATGTATTTTTTTTTTATGTATGTACACCGATTACTCCGGAACGGCTGGACCGATTTGAATGAAACTTTTTACGTTATGTAAAGGAAGTTGCTGCGGTGGTCCCATATTTTTTTAGATGAAATTGGTGCAGTAAAATCCAAGATGGCGCTTACAATATGGCGGCCAAAAAAATTAATTTTGTCCGATTTTCTCCAAAATTGGTATGGAGGAATTTTCGGGGTTGTGCCCAACGAATCTGAAATTATTTTTCAAAAATTCAAAATGGCGGATCCAATATGGCGGACAAAAAAATTTAATTTAGTCCCATGTTCTCCAAAATTGGTATGGGGGAGTTTTCGAGGTGCCACATAACGAATCTAATATTATTTTTAAAAAATTCAATATGGCGGATCCATATGGCGGACGAAAAAATCAATTTTGTCCGATTTTCACCAAAATTGGTACTGCGGAATTTTCGGGGTCGCATATAACGAATCGAAAATAATTTTTAAGAAATTCAATATGGCGGATCCAATATGGCGGACGAAAAAAAATCAATTTTGTCCGATTTTCTCCAAAATTGGTACAGGGGAGTTTTCGGGGTCGCATATGACGAATCTAACATAATTTTAAAAAAATTCAATATGGCGGATCCAATATGGCCGACAAAAAAAATAATTTTGTCCGATTTTCTCCAAAATTGGTACGGGGGAGTTTTCGGGGTCGCATATGACGAATCTAAAATAATTTTTAAAAAATTCAATATGGCGGATCCAATATGGCAGACGAAAAAATCAATTTTGTCCGATTTTCTCCAAAATTGGTATGGGGAAGTTTTCGGGGCCTCACAAAGAATCAAAAATTATTTTTAAAAAATTCAATATGGCGGATTCAATATGGCGGAAAAAAAAATCAATTTTGTCCGATTTTCACCAAAATTGGTACGGCAGAGTTTTCGGGGTCACACATGACGAATCTAAAATAATTTTAAAAAAATTTAATATGGCGTATCTAATATGGTGGATAAAAAATTAATTTATTTTCTTTAAATATCGATATTGGAAGGTGTTGGGGCCTATATTACCAATCTAAAATTAATTTGAAATTTAAGATAGTGGATTTTCTATGACAGACTAAATATTTGTTTGACCCAATTTGATGGGTATTTGGAAAACTCTAAGAACTAAAGAATTTTTAGTGGTTCATGTTAGGGTGATTTACAACTTTGGATAACATTTGTACTTTTTTGCCACTTTGGAGTCATTGCGAAGTACACTAATTTCGATTAGTTCTTAGTTCAAATCAAATAATTTATGACTATCATAATAAATTCTAAAACTAAAAATAGAAAAATAAAATTTTTATAAAAAAATTGAACCGACTTCTAAAAGTGCGCTAAAAAGTGAAAAATAATCATAAATTTTTATATGAAATTGAACTTTTTGAAGTCGGCGCCAAATTATTTGTAAATGAAATAAATAACTACTAATATATACAAATTATGGTAAGAAAGAAATTACAAAAAAAGTATTTTAAATCTGTTTATGCAAATCACATTTTGTCAAGTATTAGTTTGGCGCCGACTTCAAAAAGTTCAATTTCATATAAAAATTTATGATTATTTTTCACTTTTTAGCGCACTTTTAGAAGTCGGTTCAATTTTTTTATAAAAATTTTATAACATCTTAATAAAGACTTATTCACATATACGTCAGGAATTCATTTTGGATTTTATTGATCGGCTAACATTTTATATAATGTCAGTCACCATGTGGAATTTTTTTTATTCATTTGGTTTTCAAAAATTGATTTTTGCAGTTTCCTTTTCATAATAAAAAACAAAATAACAATCTAAAATGGTTGACATATCCGCAAATGTCATTTGAAAATTTGAAACGTTCGAAAATATCATTTTTTGTCCAAATGAAAACAAAAATAACAAGAAAAAGTTTCTCGTATTTGTATTTTACACCAGTCAAAATAAGATTTGAAAAAAAATTCCTTACAGCAAACTGATAACGAAGTATTGTAGGTAATATAACTAATGAAGGAAAAAAAATCGGAACCACCAGCGACCTACTGGGGTGAAATGAGGGTGATTTTTATGGATGAATGCGATTTACGGATAAACTACGCATCTTATCGAAAATAATTAAATACAGAAAATAAAGTAGCAGATAATAAAAAGGTCTATAATTTTTTCCCTAACCTCAAAATTTTCCGAAAAAACCCAAAAAACCTTTTTTTTTTGTTTTTTTCCTCTTTCACAAAAATAATTCGATTAAGCTCAAATTTAGAAAGAGTGTACCTTTTAATATTTCAACTAGACTATATTTTTTTTATGCAAAAATATTCAATTGTTGCGGATTTATTTAACTTTTTTTTTAAAAAAAGGTTAAATTTTTAATGGCATTTCCACTTAACAATAATTCTCCAACAGGGTTCGGACTGGGCTCCTTTTTTTTGCTTTTACTTCCACTTTCAATATATATATATATATATATATATATATATATATATATATATATATATATATATATATATATAGTACGAGGGAAAAAATTAGCGAAAAATCGAAAAAAAAGAAAAAATTGCTTTTTTGACACGCGTTTTACGATTATTCTCAATAATTTGTTATTATTTATTAAAATTATTATAATTTTATAATGTCATTATTTACAACAAGCAATGAGCCAAAAAATTATAGACGAGTTACATAGCTCAATTAGTCTTACATTTTTAAATAAACAAAAAATATGTTGTTAACTCCTATGCCTTCTACCATAACAATATAGATGCGGCATATAAATGACCCCATTTTTGTATATTTGATAATCTTAATATATTTACTTTTAATTTTAATCGTTAACAACTTTTAAATTGTTTATTTAGATTGTTAGTTGGATATTATTAAACAAAACTAAAAAAAAATTAACAAAAATAAAAAATTTACTTTTAACATATATTAATTTACTCAATTTAAATTGTTTAATAATGAATAATGTTCAGTTTAAAACTCAAATTGTTTATGTAAAAATTAGTTAGAGATGCGAGGGAAGTATTGGAGCTTATTTAGGAGTCAACAGAGGGATGCGTAATGACAAGACCATAATTGCATGTCACAATAAACTTGGTTATTATTGCTAGTCTTTTTCTTACAAACATGCACTAAAAAAACTTATTAATTTAACAACTAATAATTATTATCAATGATAAAGTCATTTTACATTTCAAAAATAATAATAAAATTAATAATTTTAATATAATACTAATTATTTACATTTAATAAACATACATTTGTCCATTATTATGCAAAAAGTTTTTTATATATCATCATCATCAAGTCTCGCTCTCTTTGCAGAAAGTAGTGATTCTTCTGCATCTGATTCCACGCAACTAACAGGTTCTCCAAGAAATCATAAATGTCATTAATTGCTTCAACATTATTAGGCTCCATTTTTTCTGAATCACTATCATCAATTGAAATTCTTTAAGCTTCTGCATTTGTACAATTTTGTAAATTGTAACAACTTGAACATAAATTGGTACATTTTAGACCATGTTTCCTACAGTTACATTTCGTAACTGCAACATGTTGTTTTAAGGAAACTATCGGGTATCCACTGATCTGAGTGATATTCGGTTACATAATTCCTTCCACTGATTTTTTCCAGTCCCAATCCATAGCGATAATTTCTATGAAGCGCTAAATTTTTTTTTATGTCAATTCATATTATTAATTTACAGTCTCTTCAGCTATTAACTTCTTGTCCGCATCTTTTTTGTAAAAGATGTCAGCCAAAGCAGCCAAATTATCATTTTGCAGAAGTGTTTTTAACGTTACTTTTCCTGTTTCAGCAAAACCTGAAGTAGTGTCACACCGCCAGTGAAACAATGTAGAAAAGCTAAATATTTTCATTGTGATGGATTTTTGAAGCTATCAGAAGTGTAGTGACAATCTCGAATGTTACCCGTAGACCATTTGTGAGATAATATTTCCGAATTTTTATCATTCAATTCATTTAATAGCCCAAGCAGATCAATGTCTTGTCCAACAACTATCACAATTTTATCATCTGCGGTGACTTCAATTATTATATTTATTATTAGGGTATCAGCGTCTTCTGTTGCCTGTTTACATGTTAATTCTGCTGTTTCAAGTTATTGTGTTAACATTTGTATTAACTTATTTTTATTACTTTCATTAGATAAAAATTTTTCTTCCAAATGTGGTAAATTTCTCCACTACACTGCTCCTTTAAACTAAAAATAATGTTAACTGTATAGCAGCTGATCGCTCGATGGTCTGAAATGAACTGAGATCCCTCTACTAGTAGAAGCAGGTCCATTCCCCTCCCTTGCGTACAATACAACGACCTTGTATTGGTCCATTTTCATTATATTCCAGTGTGTTCAAAAACTTTCTAGAATGTTATAAAATTCTAGAATATTGACAGTACTTTTGAATAGTGGAGTCAAGTAAGTAAGAAGGGATCTCTCAGCGTGGGGGAGATAGCAGCTGCAGTATTACTCGGAACAATAATGAAAAATTTTGAGATGGTATTGAAAAATTGATAAAGAAACAACTTTAAGCTCCGGCCAAGGTAAACGATTTTTTTTCTTTATTTGGTAGTTTAAACGTAGTGAATTTATAGTTGTTTTTACTCATTACTTGTAATGAACATTGATGTTATAAAATTATAATAATTTTAATAAATAATAACAAATTATTGATCATAATGGTAAAACGCATATTTCAAAAAAACCATTTTTTCGTTTTTTTTTTAGATTTTTCGGTAATTTGTTCCATTGGACTATATATATATATATATATATATATATATATATATATATATATATATATCTTTCTATTTATTGAAAGTAGAAGGAAAAATTAACAAAAGAGCCCAGTCCGAACCCTGCTGGACAATTATTTTTAATAGAAAATGCCATTAAAAATTTAACTTTTTTTTTAAATTAAATAAAACCGCAACGATTGAATATATTTGCATAAAAAATATAGCTTATTTGGGACATTAAAAGGTACACTCTCTCCAAGATTAATCGAATTATTTTTGTGGAAGAAAAAACAAAAAACAGAAAATAAGTTTTTTTTTATTTTTCTTGGAAAATTTTGAGGTGAGGATAAAAATGGCTTCCACAAAAATTATAGTTCTTTTTATTGCCTACCACTCTTGTATTCAACTTTTTTTAATAGGATGTGTAGTTTAGCCGGAAAATGCAAATAACTGTTTTTCCCTAAAAATCACCCCCATTTCACCCCTGTGGATTGCGGTTGGTTTGGATTATTTTCCTTTATTAGTTATGATATTATCTATAATATTCCGCTATCAATTTTCTGTAACGAATAATTTTTTTACCCCCTGCTTTATAGCTACGCAGCCTGGCAATAGGCTGGAATTGGATATTATAATTCCAAAGTTTGATTTAAAAAATTTTAATTTTTGTTTTTTCCCATATCTTACCAAAAAATACATTGTATCTTATTCAGTGTATTCTTCTCTCACATTTCAAATCAAAACTCATAAGACTTTAAAAAAGAAAAGAAAAAATTCATTTCATTTAAGTAAGAGAATTGATTTTTTATATATTTAAAAATATAGTATTTCTACATGTCGTACTGAGAATGTTTCTTACTAGATGGAAATGGGTTAAAAAACCAAGAAATAATACTAGTATTAAGTATAGTATATAACTATGTATATTAACTTTAATATTTTGGGAAAATACTTATTGAAACTTTTAATATTCAAAAATAGTATGCTAATTCTCATTCTTAAAATTAAATAATTTTCCAAATGTCAAAATCAACACTTTTATATTATTTAAAATTTTTCTAATATTAGCTTAGTAAGGCATTCGTGTTCCTGAACTAGCTAGCATATATATTGATTTTTAAACTAATTTAAAACTGAGCCAATAGTGGACTTCGAAACAAACTTGTTGGTTTTCGGTTACAGATATTTACCGTACCCCATGTTGGTTCCATTTCCTCGGTGTATTAAAATAATTTTCATTTTTCCTCTATAGTTGGCATTTTCATTAAAGTTTAAAAAGGAGCATAATATTTAACTTTTAAAAATTTTACTTAAAATTTTGTTAAAAAGAAATCTTCAAGTAAATAACTTGTATTAAACTTAAAATGTGTAGTATTTCCTAGCTTTTTAGCATATTGTAACAGAGAAATAAATATACGAAAAGATATAAATAGTCCAAGAATGTTCTCGAGTTTTCTTAATGAAGTATTTATTTAAAAAAAATATACTTTATCATAAAAAAATGTATTCAGAATATCATAATACAAATAACTTTTTTTTTGTATTACATTTGTTTATATTTGGACTCATAATGAAATTTTCCAATGTTTGAAATTTTTGAAAGGCATTTGCAAATTTTGCCGACTAAAACAGGTCCTGGTTTCCTTAGGGACCATAAAATGTTGGACGGTTTTAAAGTAGGTAATTCCCCCCCCCCCCTTTATTTGGTGTGCTCTCAAAAATCCTTTTCTACGGTTTTCTAAAACAATGCACTCTGAAAGGATATGAATACAGGTTTCGTCCTCGTCCTAGCAGAATCTGTGTCCTTCTCTTTCTCCCACTCCGAGTTTCGTGAGGTGTCCGTTCAGGTGGCAATGCTTCGTCAGGATTCCTGTCATTGCTTACGTGACCAACGCGCGATGAGCGACATCGCTCTTTCTTTCTAGCCCTTTTAACAAGTAACTTTACTAGGTTTTTGCTTAAGCTTATGCATTTCTTGAATCTTTTCTGGTCGTAGTTCCCAAGAAGTATACTCGCTTTTCTCATTCCTTGTAGATACATCCAGTAATTGGATCTCCTGCTTTCTGTCTCTCGTTTACTTCTTCCAGCATTAGACTGCTATTGATTTCACAGAAAGATTCAAGCCCTAGAAATAATGTCTTCCTTCCTCTCGCGAACTTGTCTAATATTTCATACCTCTCTTCCTCGGTGTGCCCCTATACCCACAGGAGGGTGACCTTACTATTCTTATCTAATTCGTTTAGTTCCTCTGCGTATCATCAGACCATCTTCCTGATGACATGCATTACCGCCTGGAAGTTGCTTGGTGACTTACTCAAGCTTTTATGATGTCTGGTTCTGGATCCATACAATCCTATTCCAGTTCTTCTATTGCTTTGGAGCCGTTTGTATACCATTTAACGAAATTCTTGTTAGGTTTTCCAATGGAGTTTCTATCTCATTTACATTCGCGACAACTTTGTTTTGAAGTTTTTCACAAAGTTGAATTTCCTTTTCATTTCATCTTGAGGCATGCCCAAAATTTGTTGATTTCTGGATAAGAGATTTGTTGACTTCTGGGTAAGAGACTGGGCCTTCGTTTTATGACTTCATCTCTAATCATAATATATATTGTCTTCCTCAGCATACTCTCCAAAAATATATGTAGAGGTGTAAAGTTAAGGATAAATTCCATGGCGACAGTTGAGCCGGATTTCAGTGCTGCAATTATACATGCATAGGCCAGTCTTTGAACTTTCGAGAGGTTGGTCCTCGTATTAGCTAGACTGGTTCTTTTACTCAAGATCTCTGCTACATATATGATGAATGGTTTCACTATTTCAGTGTACATTCACTGCGGGATTTTTGGATTTGTGCCCGAGCTTTTTATCGCGAAGTTTCTACAGACTATCAAGGCTCTTGCAGTCTTGTTGATTACTTCTTTTTGAGTCAAATGTCAATGGTCAAATCAAAATATTTAACCCCTTACTTCCACGATAGTGTCCTATCCTACCTTTGTATCTGCTATTCTAGTGGAGAGAAGTCGTCCCATCTATTTGGTTGTCGTTACGTCTACTCCCCTGCCATCAAGTGCGCTTTTGACTGCTTCATGTAGAGTGTTGTCAAAAACCCCTTCTGTACCAAGAAAGACACATACTACAGTTTCCTCGCTGTCCAGACCGTATAGAGTCTCATCTGTTAATAGTAAAAGTGCGGTTTCTGTAGACCTACTTGCTTGATACGCATGTTGATGAGGGTGCAGTGGCATCTGTCCTAGAATTTCTGTTCTGATATAGTTATCAACTGATTTTTCCATCGTTTTTAAAATAAAGGATGTGAGGCTAATAGATCGCAAGGATTTAGGGTGTGTAGTGTTTTTCCCTGCTTTCGAAATCTAAACAACTCTGGTTCTTCTCAATATTGCTGCTATATAGTCCATTTCCGGGCTGCTTTCACTGCTCGTTGGAATAGAGCCGGGATTATTCTATTGACTCATAGAGCTTTAAATGGTCGAAAGATATTCATTGTCCATTTTATACGACCGATACTGCATTTGTGTCTGACCATTGGTATATCTTCTCTGGAGGGTCTTCGTCATTCGCAGAGCTAGGCTTGCTTCCCGGAAAATGAGTGTTAAGTGATAGTAATGCTCTTTTCTTCTTGCAATGCGTGAAACGACCGTCTGGTTTTCTGAGTGCCATTACTGTGCTAACCCTACCTTTCGCCATAACTTTCTGTATTCTCAATGCGGCAAGTGAATAATGAATGTTTTCGCAGATCTTCTTGAAACTGTTTCTTTTATCTCTCCTAATTTCTTTGTTGCGGGTCGTGAGTTTCTCAGTGTAACTTCTTGGTTCTTAGCTTCGGCAGATGACAATTATACCAAAGTGCATTCATAGAACTTTTGCTTGTTTTTAAAGGACAGCTCGATTCATCCAATGATCTGAATATGTGCCAAGTTTATTTTCAGATTGTTGCTGTATTTTCCCAATCTGTCTTTCCAGGATTTCTTCTGAGGACTGGCTAAGGATGATACCGAATACTATTATTCTGTGATCTTCAAGAGTAGGTATATTCAAAACCTTTCAGTTTCCCAGTTGGTCTGTTAAGACTGGTGAACTTAGTGTTTTGTCCAATATTTCTTCCTTTACTCTTGTTACAAATGTAGAGGCACTTTCTAAATTGTTTATGATAGGATTACATTTGAAGATATATTCTAAAAGTTGCTCACCTCTTTGATTGGTGTCCTTACTGCCTCAAATTGTGTTGTGAGCATTTATATCACACCAAAATAGTAGTGGCAGAGCTTCGCATGCATAGACAAGGGTACTGAAATTGGAGATGCCCAGGTATATAGAGTTCGCATATTGAGGATAAATCAGTCCCTTTATCACGCAGCCCTCGGCATATGTCATTCCACCATGGCTTGGGTGGTGTTTCGTGGCTCCCGTCCATTTAGCGGCCAATTAAGACAAGCCCCCACATTTTGCAGATACTTCCCCAACGACCACAGGCCTGTAGGACACAGTATATATCAGGCGGGCTTAAGCGAGAGAGAATCCCCACCTCACTTTCCGCAGCGCCAGAGGGCCACGACACATGGGAAGGTGGACCTCTATCTCCACTCCATTGCTCCTGGTATTGTCATACAATATTAAAGTGTGTTACGGTTTTGTGTGTTGTGTCTGTTTATATAAACACATATGTGCGTCTTTTAAGTCACAATCCCTCCTCTTCAATGAGCTTGAGATCACCTAGATCCCAAAACGGTCACCAACAGTCTTTAAAGCAAAACCTCTGGTGACTTTTAATGAGGGTTAATGCTAGGCGGAGTTGCAAATGCGATATATCTCATATTTTAGATTATTAACTGACTTCTAAAAGAAGGAGGTTCTCAATTCGTCGAGTTTGTATGTTTTTCTTTTTTTTCTATGTACACCGATTACTCCGGAACGGCGGCACCGATTTGAATGAAATTTTTCACGTTATGTTTAGGAAGTTGCTGCGGTGGTCCCATATTTTTTTGGATGAAATTGGTGCAGTAAATTCCAAGATGGCGCTGACAATATGGAGGCCAAAAAAATTAATTTTGCCCGAGTTTCTCCAAAATTGGTACGGGGGAATTTTTGGGGTCATACACAACGAATCTGAAATTATTTTTAAAAAATTTAATTTGTCCGATTTTCTCCAAAATTGGTATGGGGGAATTCTCATGATCGCACATGACGAATCTAAAATTATTTTTCAAAAATTCAATATGGCAGATCAAATATGGCGGACGAAAAAATCTATTTAGTCCGATTTGCTCCAAAATTGGTATGGGGGAGTTTTCGGGGTCTCACATAACGAATCTGAAATTATTTTTAAAAAATTCAATATGGCGGATCCATTATGGCGTACAAAAAAATTTCATTTTGTCCGATTTTTTCCAAAATTGGTATGGAGGAGTTTTCGGGGTCGCACATGACGAATCTAAAATTATTTATCAAAAATTAAATATGACGTATCCAACATGGTGGATAAAAAATTAATTTTGTCTGATCCAATATGGTGGGTTGAAAATTTTACCTTATTCGCATTTTTTCAGATTTGGTATTAGGGGGTTGGGAGTGGCGTATTAGGAATATGAAGTTAATTTTTTACAACTATTAGGTTAATAAGATACAATATGAGAGATTAAAAATTTTACATTTTCCGGTTTTATATTTAAATAGATATTGCAAGGTTCTTGGGGCTAAAAAATTTACGTCTCAAATTCTTTAAATATCGATATTGGAAGGTTTTGGGGCCTATATTACCAATTTAAAATTAATTTAAAATTTAAGACAGTGGATTTACTATTACAAACTAAATATTTCTTTGAATTTTTAGTGGTTCATTTTAGACTGATCTACAATTCTGGATAATATGGGTACTTTTTTGCCACCTTGGACTCATTGCTAGATACACTAATCACAATTAGCACTTAAATCAAATAATTTATGAATATCATAATGAATTCAAAACTAAAAATCGGAAAATAAAATTTTTATAAAAAAATTGAACCAATTTCTAAAAGTGCGTTAAAAAGTGAAAAATAATTAAAAATTTTTATATGAAATTGAAATTTTTGAAGTCCGCGCCAAATCAGTTCTAAATGAAATAAATAACTACTAATATATACAAATTATGGTAAGAATTTTAATCTTTTTATGCGAATCACATTTTGTCAGGTAATAGTTTGGTGCCGACTTCAAAAATTTCAATTTCATAGAAAAATTTCTAGTTATTTTTCACTTTTTAGCCCACTTTTAGAAGTCGGTTTAATTTTTTTATAAAAATTTTATTACAACTATTAAGTTGATAAGATACAATATGAAGGACTGTGAATTTTACATTTTCCGATTTTGTCTAAAATTGATATTGCTGAGTTCTTGGGGCGGATACAAACTCAACATGCAATATAAAATATACCGGGCTAAGAAATTTACGTCTTAAATACTTTAAATATCGGTATTGGAAGGTTTTGGGGTCTATATTAGCAATATAAAATTAATTTGAAATTTAAGATTGTGGATTTAGTATGACAGACTAATAGTTTGACACAATTTCATTGGTATTTGGATAATTCTAAGAATCAAACAATTGTTAGTGGTTCATTTTAGGGTGATTTACAACTTTGGATAAAATGGATAATTGTTTGCCACCTTGGAGTCATTGCGAGGTAAACTAATCTCGATTAGTACTTAGTTCAAATACTTTATGGATATCATAATGAATTCAAAACTAAAAATCGAAAAATATAATTTTTATAAAAAAAAATTGAACCGACTTCTAAAAGTGCGCTAAAAAGTGAAAAATAACTAGAGATTTTTATATGAAATTGAAATTTTTGAAGTCGGCGTCAAATTATTTCTAAATGAAATAAATAACTATTATGGTAAGAAAGTTCACATTTTATTAGCTATTAGTTTGGCGTCAACTTCAAAAATTTCAATTCATATAAAAATTTAAAGTTATTTTTCACTTTTTACCGCACTTTTAGAAGTCGGTTCAATTTTTTTTTATAAAAATTTTATTTTTTATTTCTATTTATGCAAAAATAAACTACAAAAGGAATAACTTCTCCTAGAGCGATGACCACGTGTAAATATATCTTTCTTTTAACTTGTAAGAAGCTTGAATAAATCGAAAAAAATTTAGGAATAAAGATTTTCGATTTATTTTCTTCTCAGCTTTTTGATGATTTTTGAAAATTTGTTTTTTTTTTACCTTTCAAAAATGTTGAATCTCGAAAAAAGTGTTATTAATATTTGTTCTGATAGTCTAAATCAAGAGCTGACGTTCCCTTATATTAATATAGGCACTTTCCACCATGAAGTTTTTGGTATTTTCGAGAAATAAAGTGATGAACATTAGATCATCGAATATGGCAATCAAGTTCACGAAAATTTAATAAAATCTATGTTATGACTAAAAAATATTTGTGATTATATGTCTTGAGTATTTGGTGTTGTGCATAGTAACTAGATGATAAATTAGCAATAACAAAACGACGATACATTTCCTTTAAGTTATTTGATATTGCCTGTAACATCTAAAAATACAAAAATTAGATAAATTTGTATTAAGTAGTTAAATCATTCCAGTAAAAAACCATTAATAATCCCTATCCTCCATGTGAAACGTTTCTATTCAATTTTATATAAAAAGACAGTGCATAAACTTTGTATATAATAAAAAGTTTAATTTTCGGGTACAAACTAACTCTGCAACAGATAACTTAGGTTGCATTATAAAACAATTTCTAATTCAAAATGTAAATAAAACAAGTTTACCAATGAAGTCAAAAGGCAAAATTTAAATTTAGTCAATATAACTGAAGAAGTCAAGTAAAGGGATGAACATCACAAAGTAAATTTCATGAAGTTTACATACCCGACCATTTTCCCTAACGAGTTATATTTGTTTTAAGCACACAGTGCAACTCAAAGCTTTTATACAGAATGAAATGCCTCTATTTGTTTGACTTTTCACTTATAATTTTGATGGTTTCGTGCAACATAAATACTTCAAGCAAAGGGTTTTTAAACCTCGGTCGGTGTCGTGATGTTTATCATAGTTAGTGTTATATATCTGATAACATAAATATAATTATTATTAGTTATTGCTCGATTTGAGCATATGATATTAAATTCTATTGATGTAATAGGTACATAGGTGACCTTTAGTCGACAATTATTTTCATCAAATAAAATATTAGAACCCACAAAACGAAGTAAGTTACTAATAAAATCTTGATAAATCTTTAATGATTACCACTGACAAAATAAAAGAATAAAAAAGAAATAACTAAATAAGCATGAAATTTTATCAGTCATTTTAAAATAGATCCTCAATGGTTTCTAAAATAAATACAAAACGCTAAATTCAGTAGAATAAAATATATCGAGCAATAGTTAATTGATTCGCTTCTTTTTAATGTAGGTTTAGATTTACATATTTAGATAAATAATACTAATTATTTAAAATAAAGAAAGCAATCCACCATAAGAAGGTTCGACTGAAATGGTAATAATATCGAAACGGTTTCCAGAAATAAAATACAAAATATTCAAGTACCACAGCTCCCACGAAAAGAGTCAATAAATATTTGAAGGTCATTGTATAATTAGAATTCTATTTCACCACGTAAATTTCTTGTCAGGAAACCTATTCCATATTAAGGTATATTGACTACTAAGAACCTGGTACATGGTACGCTACTCATGCCACAAAAAATTGCACTGATGAAAAAATATCTATCTATATATTTCACCCATTTTAAAATTCACACTTCCTTCTTCTTTTTATGATAATGTGCAAATTACAAATACAGGAATATTTACCTCTAGCTTGAGGGTTTGTATTAATTCACAGTTAACGTGCTTCTTGAGGAAATGGCCCATAAAACGACGTGAATGGTCCAAAAAAAAGGTTAATAAACCCAAGTTTCCACTGTATTAGGCCCAAATTCAAGAATATCAAACTGCATATAACACCACAAACTACTCGGGAGTATTACAGGGCTAACAATTCACTTGAACACCTTTATAAATGGAGTAAGATTTCCAAAAGTGTTTTAATGCTCACATGCCGTTACTTTTGTCAAAAAAAGCGATTTTTGAAAACACCAGATTTAAAAAATGCATAAAAATGACTGATTATCATTATCGTTATCATATACCTACTAGAATATCGGTTAAAGGATGACTGATATAGACAGTGAAGTTATGCAACCAATCATGAACAATATCCCTATCTAATATTCCGTTATATTTTATGATCCTACTGAAATTTCTTAGAACAGTAATATTCAACTAGTGAAGTCATCAGTATGCTACAACAAAACAACACTTAAACCGATGTTTGACGTTACAAAATATGACGAAAATGCAACGGGAAATAATTCGTCTTTCTTTCAAAGAAAGCATACTGCAATAGTCTAATAATATATTAAAGGCACCAGGAGAGTATGGAAAAAGGTACAGTGTTGAGATTAAAAATTGAACCTATTTTCTTTGAGAACTGTCCTTGAATATGTTTACGTTTTACATTCTACCCTTGTTAAACGCTGTAACGTTGAATCATAGAAATATACAATACAGGAACCTCACAAGACAATCAGACTACCATTGTACCCAGGAAAAGGTACGGTGTCATGAAGTTGCCTGGGAGCTGTAACCATGTACTTATAAGGTATACTATGCTTCCAAAATCGTACCATTTTTAAAAAATATTATCATTTATCTAGAGTCACTAGTAGTTGAATGATAAGGTAAACACCAAATATTCAAATTATAAACCTATTAATAGCTATAATTTAGATTGCATGTTTAAAATGAAATCTGCATGTAACACTGTGACTGTGGAGATCAACTGTGTTAAGTAAGTATGTGCCGATATATAAAGTCTTGATTTGATCTTGGATTTAACCTACTCGTTCGAATGTGATCTCGGCAGATTTCATCTAAATCGAGCCTACTTCAAACCGAAGCCACTTCAAATCTTACCTGAAGCCCATGTCAAAAACTTGAACATGACTTGGCCTTGGCTTAAAACAAGGTTCAAATTATTCTGCAGAACCTTATCGCTGGCTCATTTTCTGTACCTAACCTTAAGATAATGTTTTCTTTCTGACGCTGTTAACTTTTACAGTGACAAATTAGCTACCTATCACCTATGTAGGTCTTTTTGTGATAAAAAGGAAAACGGGTATATGCACGTACAAACTGCAAGACCCATCGAGACAAAGCAAATGCAACTGGCACATACACGACCTCAAACCGTACCATCCATCTAGTCCTAATGCGACCGATTCGGAGTTATTAATAATTTTTCAATATTAGTTTGATTGCCTACCTTTACTGCGATCCGTTATTTCTTCCCTGTTCGTATTTTAGTTTTCTATATCTTTTTTTCTCTCTTCCTTGTATTTTTCCTACTCTGCAGAATGACAACTGGTTGGGTGTGGGTCGCCGACTTGGCGCGAAACTTGTTCGGAGGTTCATGTTAAATTGCTAAAGAATAGTTTTGCACCGAGTACTGGTAGAGGTCAAAGTCCTCCCAATACTGTGGTAAAGTTGACCACCAGTCGCTTTACTTCTGTTGCTTAGTCTCCGCATTTGTTTTTTTTTCTTTCCTTCTTCTTTCTGTATTCATGCAGTCAGTTATCTTGGTGTTGACTTAGATTTTCTTTATTTTTACCCTAGGTTATCTTATTTCTTATCTTACTAATCTTCTGATGTAGCTTGTCTTTATCTTCCTCCGTATCCACCTTTAACTTTATTGGTAATCGGCTGGTTGTGTGTGTTACCGACTTCGCCCCAAACCAGTTGGGGCACATTCTCCAGTCGGGACTATGTATCCTTTTTATGTTAATAATTTGAAATTCCTTGATTATGATTCTTATCTTGTCCGCCGGGACGTCGATTTGGAATACGTTGATTTAGCCTTTTATCTTGTCCGGCAGGACGTTTATATTGAGTTTATTGTTTTGCTATTATCTTTTATGCGTGTAGACGTTTATTTTAACTACTTTGATTATGACTTCTACTTTGTCCGTCATGACGTTATTCTTAATACCTCGATTATGAATTTTACCTTGTCCTTCAAGGATGTTTAATTTTAGGTTTCTGTTTTTGCCTTTATCCTTTTGTCCATCAGGGCGTTTATTTCGAATTACTTCATTTTGAATTTTGCTTAGCTTCTCCCTTTGTCCATCAGGACATTTATTTTGATTACTTAATTTTGACTTTTGTTTTGCCTTATCTTTTGTCCATCGTGACATTTATCTTTATTATTGATTATTACTGAAATTTTTTCCTTTCTTGGTTAGGACACTTACCTTAAATTTCTCGATTATGACTTTATCCTAGTATCTGTCTATTTGGAAGTTTCTTGGAATTACCGATTATGACTGTGTTGCCTTTTTCTTTTGTTATACTTTATCTAGCAACCCCTTTATTATTATCACAGGCTGCCTGGTGTTGGGTGCTACTGGATGCCGCACAATGCTAGCTAATTTTCCCGGTTTAGATCGAAAGAGAGATGTGCGCCTTCGACCGCAGCGCCGACGGACCTTGCTATACCGGAGGCCTCCGTGGGGGTCGCCGAGTTCTCGTTTCAGGTAAAACAAGAAGATATATTTTTTTTTGGGAGGGGGGCGATTTTCTTTTTGATTTATAATTAATTTATCTTACCTTGATCGGCTAACTCTGTTGATATAATAGGTTGTACTTTATGTGATAATTACTTTACCTTACTAGGTTTATTTTCTTTAACATTGCTTAATAGTAGATCATCATATAGTTTCATTCTGATTCTTGTGTGTTACCTACTGAATTTATCATCGTCGTGAAAAGATTATCTTCCTTCTGGAGAGAGGGAGTTGTCACGGTTCATATTTCCACCTAAGTTCACTATGGTTAATTTGGTTGATTTTACCTGACCTTTGCAAATACTTACGTGTTGGGCAACACAATATAATTTTCATTAAGCATTTCTCATTTATCTTTCTAATAGCACCATACTATTTGTTGTATTTTCGGTTTTACTATAGTGCGAACACTCCTAAGTTCTTTCTTGCTAATTTTCTTCCCAACTCGATTGTTTTCTTTGTCTGCTATGAAGTTCTTACTTTTATCCTTTCTTGTGCCAGTTTTCCTGATATTATTTTGAAAAATTCCATAGATTTTTTGTACATTTTGTTGTGATTAGACTAAATGTCACTGTCGAGTGATATGTAAGCAATTTCACTCCACTAGCGGAGATTAGGCAACTCTATGTCGGGTTGTTATTTCTGTTTTTTAATTTTTGGGGCAAGTTTGGACGGGTGACTTATTCTGTGTTCATAATGGTTGGCAGAAAATATATAATTCTTAATTTAAAAATAAAAATATACAGTGCCTAATTTTTTCCTTGTTGTTAGTAAGAGCTAATTTTGAGAATATTTTTGTTATAAATTGTAGTATGCACTATATTTTGCTATGTATTTGTTTCCTCGACGTATTACCATGTTCCCAATTTTTATATAATTTATTAGTAGTAATATTGTAATATTTTGAATTGTGTGGAATCTCTGGACCCCAATCAGAGTTTGTTATTTGTGAATTTAGAGTAACTTAGCATCGTGATATGTTCATGGCCACGTTAACTTTCAAATTGACTCCAATATTCTTTTGTGTATTCGACTACAATATTTAAGTACTAGAGACTGGCTTATTAAATGAAACTATAAATTCTTTCGGCTCATTTAATTTCATTTAATTAAAAGGTTAGTGCCAAACTGCAGATCCTGGCTTTCGATGCCGTAGTGTGGTGTTAATATGACTTTATTTTGAATATATGTTTTGTATTATTTTTGCCTGAAAGTTAATTAACACTGTGTTTTATTTTAGCCAGATTTAAGCCAATTTATTTAGTGTTAAAGAACCAAGCATTCAGTGATCTCAAACCTTAAAAAATTTTCTATATATATTATCGCTACCTTCACTCATGTGATAATTTTTTTTATAAGTATTTATTTTGTTTGATGAACCTTTTGTTATACTTTAATCTGGTTATTTTTGTGAATATCTGGAGTCATGCTGATGATTTATCGTATGCATTTTATCCTATTATTTACTCTTACGTTACTCGAGCCCAATAGCTAAAGCAAGTGACTACTCTTTTCCGTAATATTGCCAATTAATTTTAATATTTCCTTCTCTATTTACTTAAAAATCACTTTTGATTATTTTTCATCTTTTTTTTGGAATATGTAATGAGTTTGGAATTTTAAGTTTAAACATTTCTTGATACATTGGTGGTAGATAATTAATCCGCTAGCCCTTTCTATTTGTTTAAAAACTGTCTTAGGCCCTAACTTTATTGTACGATCCACCTTACAGGCGTTCACCCTTCGGATTAGGATATAACATAACACCTTATATGCGTGTTCTTGTCCTGTGATTACGTCAGAGCTTACACCGTAGCCGAAAGATTAAACAATTGACAGACTCGCCATTTTTCAGGCACACCTTGTATTATTTTTATATATTTATTTAAGAAACCTATTCTTAATTATTATTAGTCGTTGCGAAATAAGTATAAATCTATGATCATAGAATGAACGGATTTGCTTTACACATCGTGGAAGGTTTCTGCATTCAGCCTAGCTTCCATGCAGTGGTGCCCTGAAAATCCACCACTACTCTCTGGCATAGAGTTTAGCTTATCATTTTTGCTTGCCGGTGCTGCTACTAGCTTTCCACTGTACTCCGTTGATTGGATATAACTAATTGATTTATTTTCTCTTTATTGTGAGATGTGGCGCTCTCTTTAAAACTGAAAACAGAGTAACAATATTTGTATTGTTTTAAAATATGTTCTTCGAGCAACAGGAATACAATAGAGAACATTTAAAGGGAACGGAAAATACGTAAACAGTTACTTATAACAGAGGAATTATAATCATAAAATAGGGTTAACCTCTAGTAATGTTTGCTAAGCTACTATCGTTTATTCAGAAAAGAATATATCTATTCGAAAATTATTGTTGAATAAATGTCTTCATGACCGAACTGCAAGAAATAATTTTTGGATTAGCCGAAAAAATCTGGAATTTAGTAATATTTGCTGATAACAACAAAATAATCCTGATTCAGTCCGATAGATAATTTTCATTGTGGAAAAAGTCAAATGCAGTAAAGGAATCAAAAAATATCACTCTGCTACTCTGAAGCACGGTGGAGACTGAGTAATGTTATGAAGCTATTTATCATTTGCTGAAATCGGCAATATGTATTTTATTTAATTAAAATTAAAAATTAATAGATGTCAATGACACTGCTGTTATTAAGGTAACGAACCAAAGTATACGTCATACTGAGCCCATAATTGATTACTTTATAACTGGTGGTACGTCGTTTCAATACTGTTGGAGTCACTCGATAACAACGCAATCAAGAATTTGTTGTCTCTGAGTGAATGTACAAAACTAGTTTTATAACAGATTCGGTATAAAATAAATAAAGATAGATTTTTCAGAGAATTTAAATGAAGAAAAAAAATTAGGTCGTATAGTTTATCTATGAGCTCCTTATTTGCTTTTACAATTACATACTCTGTGTCTATTATGACACATAACCAATGTTCAGGTTAGTTCAGTATATAGAAGAAAATTGAAGAAGTACATCACATGATGTCAACATGCAATGGGAGATTTCTATCAGAATTACTTCATATTGCTGATGGTTAAAGATGAAAACACTATATACTGGATACCGCTGTGCTACGACTGTCAATCAATACTCCCTAAATAGGATGTTTATAAAAGTTTAGCAGTAAGTCCTGACCTTAGTGAAATGTTCAAACCAAAAGAACGCTTTTGTGAAAAAATACCTTATCATTTTTCGGTCACCTTCACCTGAAGTTGATAATACGCTTACAATAGATCAAGTAAATAATTTCTAGAGGTAAAACTATACAGAGTAAATGTCGTTATGTAAAATCATCTTAGCTCTGGATAGAGTTTTAAGTTTTCTTTAGAGGACTGAGTGGCATTAGAATAGTCTAATCACTCGAGATGACATTTGGAGTTGAAGGTTCAAAAAACTCTACTAACCTAGGTTCGAATACACTCAAAGAACTACATATTGGTAATATGTCCAAATCACTATTACGAGCTATTTATATGCATCTGATATACTCCGAGGTTGTTGCACACTGTCAAGTAAACCTAGTAATAGATCGCAAAGCCACTTAAACTACCATAGGGTGTAAAAAACAATTGTTGATAGCGTAGATTAAGCATCTCAAAGCCTTTGACACAATATCACATAGGCTAATACTACAGTTGTTCAGGGACTACACTGTTTGTTGTTCTTAGAAACACTGCAGCATATTTTCACAGAACAAACTTGGCATAAATAACTTTTATTAAATTAAATAGTAATCGTCCATCACCCTTTAGAGCTTACCTTTTCTGACTGTAGAAAATGACACAAAACAACAAATTGGAATGACGATTTAGTCTCAACCATCGATGGCGTCACTTCGTTTTATTTAAAATGCACCCAAAATCAAGACGCTTCACCCAAAAACAATGCAATAAGTCTTTTTTAATTAGCCCTGAATGTAAAGCAATATTTAATGTGATACATGGGAAGATATATTTGCTGACCTGGTACTTTTCTAGAGTTGTGGAGATGCCAACTGCAAAGTTTATATATGTTTTGTAGATTGTACAAGAGCTCTTTATATATGTCAATACACTAAAAAGGTAGTAACGTTTAAAACAGCAGACATTGTCTCCAAGACTTACAACTTATAAATCTTTAAAATGGGAAGAGAAAACTATATATAAACATGGATATGATCAACTCTTTCAGCCTGTAGAAACACATGTCGGAATTAAACACCTCTACTGTTTAACCTATATTTGAATATATTTTTTGAAGTGCATTGGATAGGGTTTAATAATTTAAATTTGAATAAGAAATGAAAAATCCCTTACTATTATTAAATTAGTTTAACAAGTTACAGTTTTTTCCCCTTCAGATAGTTAAAGGAAAAATATACAGATAGTTTGTCTGCCGCAAATGCAACTCTGGTTACCTCTCTGTATACGTTTCGATAACCACGAGCCACATTCATAGGAAATAACTGTCTATATAAAATCTGACCTGAAAGGAAAAAAACCATAACTTATAAAACAGTTGCATTAAAGTGAAAGATAAAATTATCCACAATACTAAGAGCGAATAACTTTAATGATTTACAACGAGTATTGGACATGGTTAACAGAAAAACTGAAAAATACTTTCTCGCATTAACCTCAAATAAAACCAAACTAAAAGATGTTTCTGCCAACGATCGACTTATTGAACGTGTAAAAAAATCGTATATTGGACACCTGGAACAGTTTTGTCGAAATTAAATGTATCAAAAAATACATTTTTGTTAAAATGAAGCGCTTTTTAACCTCTCAAGATTCTAGGCTAGAAGTAAAAAAAACTCCATACGAATAGAACAGAAGGCTGGAAAATGTCGAAAAATATGGCAAAACAAAATGAAGGTTTTAACATGTGGGTATAACAGAAAATTTTCAAGATTTCTTGGTTTGACAATATCACGATTATAGTCCTTTGAAGAGGATATAAACTATTACACCAATTAAGGGTTCAAAATCGAAATACCAGGTACATATAATGAGAAAAGAAGAAAAATATAGCTTCTACAAAATATTATGTAAGAAAATATTGATGGGTAATGGGGTACTGGCGGATTATGAATCTTTTGGTTCAAAACCTACTTATGATTTGAAGTAATTTCAACTGTGCTGTTCTTCTGTCCCGCAAATAAAATTCGTATGACTGTGATAATCGCCAGAGGGAGAAACGTTGGAGAATCGTCAACATATATAGGAGTACCAGAGCGTCACCAACAACTAACCATTTCTGTAAGATCTTGCCACTCAAATTTTCCTTCACATATTCAAAGTAAACGCGAATCGTGTAGAATATAAAATATTATTTTTTTCGTATTTTCCCATACGTATGCCATTGATCTTCATGTGACCAGGAGAAAATTGTTTTTGAATTTCATATTCTTTTCTACAGTAATTTTTAATTATTTTTGTAGTCATTACTGTACCATTTATTGTACCACATTATTAAAGTTTCCGTGTTTTTAGTAGGTAAGCACGACACATTATTAACATCTAAAAGTCTAGATGTCAACTACCGAATATAAGAAACATTGTGATCATAGTTTTAATAAAAATCGCACCTGTTCAGTGCTTGTTTTCAGGGACACCAGAAGGTATTTTTCTATGTCTTTTACTTTCGGGTCAAAATTTGACATAAAAGCTTTTTTAATTTATTTGCAACGGTAGAGACAAGATATAAATACATTCATTCATGAATCTTCTAAACTGATTTTTATTATATGACACTGAAAAAAATTCTAATTCTTCACATTATTTTATCAAAAATTACACTCGGTAATTTTTTAAATTTATTTATGCCCTTTTTATATTTTCTAATTTCCTTTTAATCAAATTAAAACGAAAAATTCTAGACTTATATTACTCTACCCAACAAAATTTAGTTGGTTTGCTGTATTTTGTTCGAAAAGTGTATTTTTTTGTTAACTTTGGGGCGCTGAACATAAAGATGACAATGAAAATAAAAACTTGGTTGAAATTTTCTAGAACAAGTTTTTTTTAATTTCATTTTTAAGAAAATAAAAAATACACACTTTTACACTTATAGAGACACTAAATATCCTGTTTTTTTTTTTGCTTCTCTTTTATGAATTGTTTCTGGAGCATCTTTAACAAGAGTCCAACAGTAGTCGGCAGCCATGGAACCATTCCACTTTCCCTGGTATCTTTTCTCCATTGTTGATATATCCTGATGGAGGCGTTCACCGTACTCATCACTTACAGCTCTGCAGTTATCAGATGTAAGTGTTAGAAATGGATCTTTAGAGACATATTGTAACACATTTTGATATGATGAGAGCATATTTTCAACAAGAGTAAGGTAATTGTCAGCTTTTTTTATTTCCGAAGAAATTAGTGACAACGAGGCGAGAGTCATTCCAAGCATTTTTTTCAATATATGATAGAGTGCTGTCAAAATATTTCAAATCTATGGCTTAACAAAAATACCTTCTTAAATTTTTTATGCACTTAGCCTTAGGAATTTCTGACGCAGATACTGAAAAGCTGGCCCATTTGTATTCAGTGCCTTACCAAAGTTATTCATTAGATCTAATTTGATATGCAGTGGTAACAACAAAATCTTTTTGGGGTCTACCAGTGGCATATCTTGTACATTCTTTTCACCTGGCTATAATGATTGTCGAATGGATCCTTACTCTTGTAATGCATTTGCCCGATTGTCCCATTCACACAAAAAAACAGAAAAACTTGGTGAAGTCTAGCTGCAGTCCAAGTAAAATTATAATAGCTTTTAAGTCACCACCGATCTGCCATTGGTGCTCATCGTATTTTATACTTGTCAATAGGTACTTCATATTGTCGTATGACTCTTTCATGTGACTGCATACCCAACATGAATAGGCGGTAATATATTTCCTATATGCCATAATTTAAACTGAATGTTGAACTGTCTATAAATATTGTCCATTCCGCTGGCTTGTAGTTTATATTTAAAGCCGTCAATAAACCGCTAATGTTATTGAAGAAAACCAAGTTCTTTTTCATGTTAAAAAATGATGCTAGACCTTTATGACATTTACGAAAAACATATACTGGGACATCTTCTAATAAGTTCCATTGCTGGAATCTTGATCCTAATAACTCTGCTTTACTCTTTGGAAGACAACATCGTTTAATTTGATTGGGTTATTTTATGCGGTTGGCGTTATAACATGCTGCGTGTGAAATCAGGATCTTATGATGTTTATGGCATACTTAATGCTTAAGAAATTGTTGTACCGTTATTATCTGATTCGTAAGTGAATGTTTTGGAGGTTCTAGAATAGGAAGTTCGTCACTATGAGACACAGGTCTCATGGCAGATGGTATATTTGGATAGTTAATAACCGACTTTTTCTTCTTGAATATACCTGTGCCGTGCGCAACACGAGGTATGATGCAGAAATAGCAATCATTAACTTGATTTGAAGGCCCTCTCCAGATCATTGGGGCAGCAAATCGCATAGATCGTCTTTTACTATTTAACATGCATACAAGCAGATATGTGGCGCCCACTATTTGTCTTGATCTCCAATATTGAAAATAAAGTTGATACTCGTTTTTTATCAATAGGGTAATAGACCGCTACTGAAATGCAAAAGTTACCTCACCACACACATTACATTAGTGATCTAGATTGTTTACACACTTTCCAGATATCTTACAATCTCAACCATTCGATTCGACTCACCAACTTCGACTGACTAAGCTCTCCAGTTTCTGGCTGCTTATATATTCAAATACAGCTTATACATTTTTAGAGAATATTCGAAAATTTTTTATTAAATTCCATAATATTCATAATAGTGGCGTTTGTCTTTTGCTTGTATACAGGGGTTGTTCAGTACAAAGCAGACATAAAAGTCGATTTACATGATTTTAAATTGCTATTTCCCTCATTTTCTTCTTATATGAGGGTCATCCCTGGAGATCTTCATGCGGTGTTGCCAAGTTGTACGATATTTCCTTAACTCGATTAAAACTTATTTTTAGCAACGTTGCACTCGTCTATTATTATAACAATGCAAATATACCACATGTATTCTTGAGGCTCTATTGTTAATATATAGGAAGACATGACATCACATATCTCTAAAACTTGAACTAATATTAAAAAGTTAAGTTTAGATTCGATTTTAAAGTACCAAAAATGGGAAGATTTAGTCAATTTTCTTTTAGATACATTTTGGCAGTGTTATAGTTCAGTTAAAATCCCATATCTTCATAGCTTTTACATAGCAATGTTGTTGTGTTTTATTGAGGATCCTTTTTGTTATATTTTTCTAAGCATTTTACTTATTTAATAAGGAGGTGACTTTTAACACCCGAAAAAGGAAATTTGAATTAACAGTACTGAAACTACGACTACATGATCAAATACAACGATCTTCATAAGGGATATTGTAGTATAATGGTGACTTTCATGCATTACAGATTGAAGTAGTAACTCAGCCAGGAATTTTTGTTTTGTACATGTAATAAGGTTTTTGAAGCGAGAACACGATAAGTAATTAAGGAAAAATGGATTTTGTCTCATTATATTTTGATGTTGTAAAACTCCTTGTATTAGAGATATACTGTTAACTATTTTAATTACTTCTTAACGGGCGAATCTACAGCATACCAAATTGCCGATTGGTCAGACTTGACAATGATCTAGTCATACGTTCCTATTGCTAAATATCAATTTAAAGGTCATTTGACATATTCATTAACAGAAGTTAAGGTGTGATGATAATTACATTTCCTGAAAAGTATAATCTTTGCAAAAACATTCCACATTTTTAATATTTTCTGGATAAATTTATAAGAATTTTAGTACAGAAAGTATTTAAGCAGAACCTACTATAAGTGGGCTATATCGGGTCGAGTATTGTCGAAATTCAGAAGAAGAAAAAAACAATAAAGCATAAAACGATTTTACTAAATATTTATATACCGAAGAAAAAACAAATGTTCGAACCGCCTTATCCAGATCTCAGGACCTCCTTTAGGATTATCGACATCGTAAAGAGGATCTTATCTTTAGTTTTCGCCTTTACCACTGGATTTATAACATACTTTATTTTTATCTTTATGTTATAAGGAATTTGTTACGAGATAAATTTAGAATAGTTGTTTTATAAATTCCCGTGATAAAATGATTTTTTTTTGTTTACTTACAGTAAAAAGTATAAAATAAAGCATTTTAGTAGTTTACGAAAAGATAAATTTTCAAGAATTTATAAAACTTGAAATGATAGAAGAATTCGAATATTAATATCCAAGTTAATACATAATGGTGCCCCAGTAAAAATGATTTTCATATTTTGTCACACCTGGGTATTACTCGACATTGAAAATATTTTATATGTATATAATTCGGTTTAAATTTCCAGTCTTCACTGATCGCTATGTTTCTAGTCTAGCTCCCTCAGTCTTATTTCCTTTTTTTTTCCGCTCTCCAAATCTCTCATGCTCTCTCTTTTTCCTCGAGGGTTCCTTATTAGCACTACTTTTGGGAGTCTTTTCCTAAGCATCCTTTCTAAATCTTTATACCACCCAGTTATTTTACCCTAGTATCATCCACTATGTTGTGTGTTAATGTCATGATCTCTCTAATTCTATCATATGTTATTTTCTATAGTTTGAATTTTTCTGGCGCCCGTCTCCAATGTTCCGTTTCAGTTGCTCTGAGGTATCGTTCAGTCTTTTCTTACATCTACCATACTTCACTACTGTCTGTTACCATACTTTTTATTATCGTATTATATATTCTTTATTTCTGATATTAATCGACCCATAATATGCCATTCATCGATACTACAACTCGTATGCTCGCTTTTCTGAGTGCCGTGTCTAACTTGTCGTCGTTAGCAATTTTCACTCCTAGATTTGAGTAGCTTTCATAATGTTTTATACGTTATATATTTTCTAGTATTTAGTATTGTTGTTCGCCTCCAATACATATGTATTGAGTCTTTCACATGTTTACTTCTAAACCTCATATACAGTATTCTTCAGTCAGCTTTCTCGACATATATTCTAGGTCATCATCCTTCTCTGCAAAGGACAACGTACATAACTTGGTACCTTGTATGGGTAAACCCATTCTGTTACTTTTTTCCTCTGATTTAAGGCCTGGTCTAATTATTTTTTCAACAGTGTTGGCAAAAAACAACATCCCTGTTTGAGTCCTTTGTTTGCATTAAATCTTTTCGACAATATATTTTCGATTTTGATCATACATTTGTGTGTTAATTTAAAGGTAGTTTGGACGGGTAACTTATTATGTGTCAGTAATGGCTGGCGGAAAATATATATTTCTGAATTTAAACATAAAAATAATCGATGGGTTTCTTATTAGCTATTGTACCAAAAATGTTAACGATTGATGAATTGGCGTACGTAGCAAATCTATTTTAGCCTATTATTGTTGCTCTGGGCCATTTATGTATTGTCATTTCTGTTAAGTTGGTATTTCTTTAAATTTGTTTTTGAAATTTGGAAAGAAGAAGCGTGTTTCTCAAGCTTGGGGCTGAAATATAAAATAGAGGCCAATTTTTTCTTCATTTTAACTTTTTGCTATTAGAATCAAGTGAAGAAGACTGAAAACATCCATCTCGATTGATTTGAATCATCTTACTAAATTTGGGTCTGTAATGTCGTTCGGATTATTCCGGTAACTGTGTTGTTGGGTTTTAGTATATTTTTTCCGGCATAGTGTTTTTTGATCTTTTACCGAAATAAACCTGGAAACCGGGATTTTGACAGTTTTTGCATATTTTCAACAATGGATTCTTCTAGTCCCAAAATAACGGGTAAGAATTTTGGCTAGTTTAAATCTCATTATGACCTAAATTGACAGCATTAGGCTATTGTTAAGATGTATTTTGGATTTTATGGCCGATTTCTGCTTTTATTTATGATTATTGATTAACTATTTTTGTAATTTTCTTAGTTTTCAATAGCTATTACCTTGTAAATGCTTAATTTTTCTTCTATTATCAGTAAGAGTTAATTTTGAGAGTACTTCTGTTATATGTTGTAGTAAGCACTATATTTGCTTCCTGGATGTCTCACGATGTCTTATGAAGTATTTTGCATTGTATGCAATCTCTGTGTCCCAATCTGGGTCGAATTTGGTGAAATTATGGCAGCGTGATATGTCTGTAGAATTTAAGTTCTAGTTTAGTTTATTTTTTTGTGTGTTCGATTATAATATTTAGGTACTTGAGAGAGGCAAATTAAGTGAAAACTACAAATTCTATCAGCTCAGTTCTTTTAATTAAAAAGTTAATGTCAGAATGGGAATCCTGGCTTTTCACACGGTATTGTGGTATCGATATGATTATATTTTGAATATATTTATTCTATTGTTTTTGCCTTTTAAATAATTAAATCTGTGTTTTATTTTAGCCAAGTCTAAGCTAATTTATTTGATAATAGTTAATGTTAATAAAACAAGCATTCAGTGATCTCAGGTCCTAAATATTGTCTATATTATTTTATCATTATCTTAACTTATGTATTGGTCAACATATTTAAATAAGTGATTATTTTGTTTAGTGAACCTTTTTGTTTGCATTTACTTGTGTATTTTTGGTGACCATCTAATGTCGAGCTGGTAATTTGTCGTGTGTATTATGTCGTTTATTTTCTCTTACTAAACTCGAGTTCAATAGCTAACGCAAGTGACTACTCTAAACTGATGATTTGCTTAATTTTTCTAATTAGTTTCAATATTTTCTTTTCTAATAACTTTAAAGATTACCATCGATATATTTTTTTTTCTTTTTGTAATGTGTAGTAAGTTTAAAATTTTAAATCAGAATTCTTGACACATTTTCGAAAGTTGATCAATAAATTCATTTGCTTTATTTTATTCTGTATAAACGCTATCTTAGGCACTATCTTTCTTGTAGGGTTTAGTAGACATACAGAACCCTGCATACATTTTTATAGCATTAATACTAAGTTAGAGTAACAAAATAATGGCATTACTAGTAATTTTTCAGTATTATTGAACATTTTGAAGTGACAGTGTGTAACAATTTAACTATTTTTTAATCAGTGCAACACTTTAAAAATGAAACTTTATAATATATTTTTTAAAATCATCAGTTCTGAAATACTCTTGGAGCTGACCTAGTACCCATAGTATGACCTTCGCTTTTATTGTTATTTGAAGCAGTTGCTTTACAAGTTGTACTAACATGCAATTAGAAATAAGGTAAATTTTAAAATCTGTAAAATTCCAAAAAAGATTTATTTTCTGAATTACTGTATAGGTTTAACTTGGAAGAAAAAGTTTACTAATGCCTTGTTCTTTTCAAGAGAGTCTTTAAACTCATGAACTTTATTTGTCATGATGTCTGCAGTTACTACAATTGCCGATAGGATGATGTTGTCTTTAATATTCAATGCTACAGCAGTTTCTAATGCGGATCATTTCATTCATCGCAATAATATTGCAAGATCTCTTCCTAAATAATTTCCTCCATACATCTTCTTGAACATCAAGATATTCTAAAGATCTAACTCTACTCATTGCAGATTCTAATAAGTCTAATAAGCTTAAACCTAGAGGATTTAGCGTCATCAATTGACAACTTTCTGACACCGTTATCAGACCCTGAATATCATTTTTTATCAGTGGTTTCTTTGAGAGAAGTCAGATACAATGGGTATGGTATTAGCCCTTGAAAATTTTCGTTAACCTGTGAGGAAATTGTTTGCAATTCCTTTTTTTTAACACTGTTATAAACCCGCACGAGGGTATATAACCACTTACGTTAGTTTCAGCTTTCCGTAATCAGCTGATTTATATGTGAATGATTATCGATCGCAAGCAAAAGGCAGTTTTTTGATCCATTTATTTATTTATATATATATATATATATATATATATATATATATATATATATATATATACACTGCTACTACTGGTTGATGTTTCGTTAGCCTTGTCGTTTCATCTTAGGGCATATCCTAGATTTGTTGATTTCTGGATGACAGATAAACCTTCGTTTTATGACCTCATCCCTCATCATCCCGTAAGTTGTCTTCTTCGCCATTCTCTCCACAAATATATGTTGAGGTGTAAGATTTAGAATTACTTTCATGGCGGCTGTTGGGCAGGTTTTCATTGCCCCGGTTATACAGGCACAGGCCAGTCTTTGATCGAGAGATTAGCTCTCATATTAGCCAGACTGGTCCTTTTACTCCAAATCTCTGCTCCATATGTGATGATTGGTCTCACTATGTTAGTGTAAAACCAACGCAGAATTTTTGGGTTTGTGTCCCAGCTTTTTCCTGTAAAGTTTCTACAGACCATCAAGGCTTTTGTAGCCTTGCTAATTGCTTCTTTTTCGTGCTTGTTCCAGAGAAGTTTATTATCAAGGGACAGTCCCAGATATTTAATCTCTGACTTCCACACCAAATAATAATAATAATGTTTCAATTAATTTTGTTGAGGTTCCTTTTCTTGTGAAGGCTACTAAAGTTGTTTTGGTGGGGTTGATATTTAGTCCCATCATCTGGCACCATTCCCTAGTGTGTTCAAGCCCTCTTTGAACTATGTTACATAGGGTATTGTCGAATTTGCCTCTTTCGATCACAACCACGTCATCGGCATAGCCCTGACAAGATATGGCGAGGTCAGTCAGATCACAGAGGAGTCGAGCTAAAATTAAGCTCGACATAAGTGGAGGGGATTCTCCCACCTGAAGGCATCCTATGATGGTACAGAGGGCGATAATGTCCTATCCTATCTCTGTCTGCTATCCTAGAGGAGAGAAATTGCGCAATCCATTTGGACGTCAAGTACTCTTTTGACTGCCTCGTGTGGAGTGTTGTCAAAAGCCCCTTCTATATCAGGAATTACAGATTCCTTACGGTTCAGTCCTTCTTGAATCTCACCTGATAATTGTATCAGTGCGGTTTGCGTAGATCTACTCGCTTGATACGGATGTTGATGAGGGTGCAGTGGTACTTTTTCAAGAATTTCTGTTCTGATATAATTATCTACTTCTTTCTCCATCATTTTTAAAATAAACGATGTGAGACTGATGGGTCGCAGGGATTTAAAGTGAAGGTAGTTGAAGCAGGGCCGGTATTATGCCATCAACTTGTGGGGATTTTAAATGTTTGAAAGGTGTTCATTGCTCATTTTAAACGACTGCTATTTTATATATGTCTGGCCATTGCTATAGCTTCTCTGGTGGACCTTGATGATGTTCTTTTATATCATTCGAGCTCTTTCCTCCTTGTTTTCCGTGAAGCTACCGTCTGGCTCTCTGAGTGACATTGCTGTGTAGACCCTATCCTTCGCCATGCTGTGTGTAGTCTAGCTGCGTCAGGTGTAGATTGAATGTCTTCACAAAATTTTTTGAAACTTTTTCTTAACCTTTCGTACTTTCTTTGTTATAGGTTGCAAGTTTCTTGGTATAGATCTGTCAGAATCTTCCGTCATGCTTAGCTCTATTGAAGAGTTTACGCGTTTCGGATCTTAGCTCTGACAGATGATCATTCCACCAAGTGCATCCCTACAACTTTGGCTTATTTTTAGGGGGCAGCTTGATTCATAGGCTCCGAGTATTGCCTCATTTACTTCCTTAAGGCCACTTTCCAGCTCCAGATGGTGCTTAGCGTGTCCTCTGGTCTGAATAAGAGCTAAGTTTTTTTTTAGATTGATGCTGTATTTTTCCAAACCAGTTTTCTTAGGATTCTTTCTAAAGTTCGGTTTCTAAGCTGAATGCGATTATTCTATGATGTGAAAGAGAATGCTCATTCAATACTCTCCAGTTTCCTATAAGATTTGTTATGCCTGATGTGCTTAATGTGATGCCTAACATTTCCTCCCTTACCTTTGTTACAAATGGGATATTTCTTGTATTGTTTATGGTAAGATTACATTTTTAGATATTCTCTAAAAGTTTCTCACCTCTCTGATTGATGTCCTTGCTGCCCCAGATTGTGTTGTAAACATTGCCACCACACCTCAATGGTAGTGGCAGTTTTTTTTCCCTGGCAATTACCAATCTTTGCACTTCTGATGGCGGTTTAGGCCCGTCTCCTCTGAAGTAGCATGAGGCTATAATAATGTCTAGCTTCTTCTTCTTCAGTTCGAGGTAAGCTCGAATAGGGACGTGGTCTCTCGTTAAAAATCCTAAAAATGAAACAATTAATATTTTTTCTTACCATGATACATGTTCTAGGTGTATCATTCATGACATGATATATTACCTTTGCATATTGTAGTGTAATTTTTTACCTGATCTCTGTTTACCCAGGGTTCCTAGATCAGCTGTTTTTTAATGAATGTCCTAGCGATTACAGCTGAGGCGCCCTTAGCATGGTGAATATTCACTTGGGTGATGTTGATACCTGCCATGTTTTTGTAATTGGGAAAGAGTATCGTTCAGTCTCATGAGGGTAATGTCCACGCCTATGAGGGTGATGTTCCCCCTGTAATTTTCTCCTTTGATTTCTCCAACCTTTGTTGTCATTTGGTCGGATGATGGTACTCCGAGATAGAGGTCAGAGATGTGAAGAATCCTTACACTTATCATATCATCATCTTTAAAAGTCTTAGGAACTAGGGGGATTTTCTCAAACCGATAGTGGATGGTATGCCTGTTGTCTCTGGTTTCCTGACAGGATAGTTCGTCGATTCCTGCCCTTAGTATTTGGCCCTTACCTTCGTCCTTGGGTTAATTTTAATGTTCTTATACCATCGTGTTGAGCTTCCATTAGGCGTAGAAGCTCTTCTGCTGCACTATGTGAGCTTGTGGGATATAATCTTCCTCACACACCATCAGTTTTCCTGCCTCCTCAGCCTTTTAGCCTTAATGCCTTCGCCAGGAGCCATTCTTCCGACTATGGTGTTTTACAGTCCATCAGGATCATATCCGGATGGAAATGGTGGCCATTGAACAAATACCACTTTACTCCTGCTCCATTTAGTTAGGTTATTTTTTCTTTTCCTTCTCTTTTTTCTACATGGCGTTCTCGTTTCATCAAGGAGGTGGAAGGTGTACAGAGAGCAGTTTTGCTCCTCCTTTCTCATTTCTTTGTCATTTTCCCCACTCGTTCTTCCCTTGTGAGATTGCTTCACTTGAGGAGACGAGTGAGTTTCCTGAGATGTCAGGATGGCATGCTACGTTTTTTGTTTTTTATAATTATTATCTATGGTTGCTCCCACGAGTAGCTAGGGAATGGAAAGTCGATTCCTGCAGAGTTCGGTACGCAGGGGCAAGGATTATTGAAACTGGAGGTCCCCAAGTATCCAGCGTTTTCATGATAAAGATAAAGCATTACCTTAACCACGCAGCCCTCAGCATATGCTATTTTATGTTGGCTTCGAGGGAGTTTCGTGGCTCTCATCCGCTTGGACGGCCAATTAAGGCAAGGGCTCGCGTCTTGCAGACACTCCCTTACGACCATCGGCCTGCAAAACACGGTATATACCACGCGGTCTTCCGCAAAAGTGGACCCTCACCCCACGACCTGCAGCCCCAAAGATGGGAGAGAGGACCCTCTTCTCCACGCCGTTGTCTCTGGTATGTGTAAGCTGTTCCTTAGATTTCACTGTCAGAAGGACAGTTACTTAAGCCACCCACCAAGATTCAGGTCCAACAGCTTCTAGGAGGGAAGAAGTAATATAGTTTTGTATTATCTTCGGAACATATACATATGTATACTCAATCAGACGTGTGTATGGGTAAAAAACTTCATTACAAATATTAAAATACGCATTTATAAACTAAATAAAAGCCTATAAAAATCTAAAATACTGCTATCCTAAAAATCTTGTTTCGGCTCTTCTATGAATTGCAAAACGAGCATGTATCGATATTCTAAAATGGTATTTTGAGTAATTTTTTAATGAATAGATATTGATTCAAAAAAGGCAATTTCTATGTAAAAGCAAGTGCTTGTTTTGTTTGTCTTAAGTTTAATTTTTACGTTAAGTTTATTTTTTAATGAATGATTTTGTCCAGAGAAAAGCATTTTATTTTAAGAAATAAAACTGTGGCGAATATTCTTTTTATGATTAAGTATTGCACAAATTAATTTTTACTTCACTAACAGAGGCGAAAATCCATGATTGCCAGAATCACTCTTTTATGTAAATAAGAAATTTTAATTAAAGGTTTAATTATAGCATAATAAATCATTGAGTATGATTAAGGGCGTTTATAAGCTGCAAATAATATATAAGGTTGGGAATTATAACTTGGATTTCTGGTTTGCTATTATTTGGTGCAACAAGTCTTGCGTACTAAAATAGAATTGAGAGCTCGTAAATTCTGATAAACTCTCTGGAAAATATGGGAATTGAGCCAGTTACAAACTATTTTCAGGAAATACTTTTGAATTTATAAGTAAATAACATAAAAGATTCCTAGTCTTGTGATTCCATCATTCATGATATTTCAATCAAGCAAATTATAATAGTAAAAAAGCGTTTCACCAAATTCGGGTCCTAAAACAAGTCAGGCAAATATATTTTAAATATTCATAAGATATTCTAGTCAAAGAATAATGAAGTTTGCTCTAGCGTTCTAGTTTTGGACATATATCTGCTGTGAAATTTTTACGAAATATGGCATGAAATGAAATTTTTTCTATAAGATTTCCCTAAAATTTCGAACGAGTAATGACAAACAAAATTAATTGGTTATATAAATTTTAAAAAAAGTTATCTGCTTTATCTTCAGTAATTTATTCTATTTTTGATTCAAATACGACTTAGCAATAGTTAAATAAATTTGAGTTACGCCATAAAAAAAAGTTTCACTAAAACTAAAATTATAGGATTTTATAAGATATTAGTAAAATTTATACATTACTATAAGAAACTAAAGTACCCCAAAAATAATTTAGAAAATTTTATTTTTATTATTTCAATAAGAAATCCTATATTTAACTCGAATGATTTATATAAATTACATTTACAAACAAGGACTTCAACGCAATATCAATTTGTAAATTAATAAAAAATAAATTAAATTAAAATCAAGTAACATCAAAAAATAATAAAATATTTCTTATAAAATTAAAACACCCTTCAAGCAACTGATCTCTAATTATTACTTTATTTCAAACTAAGCTAATAAAGAGTATTTCAACCTATGTTTCGAATTAATTCTTCAGATCGAAGAGTTATGCCTAAAATGAGCTGACGAATTTAATTTTGCACCAAACCGTTCCATATCTCAATAAAGACGAACTCTATCTCCTTCAAGTTATTAATCCTATTTGAATACTCCCGTAATCGTCTTTCAAGAATATTTCAGACGTGTTTGATCGGATTGAGTTATTTTTTGAATATATATTTCGTAAACTTGCATGTATTTTCTCCTGCAAAAAAGGGGACAGAGAGAAAACTATGAACATCAATGTCAGATAATTTTTACACCATTTTTATTTTTATTTAATTAGATTATTTAATATTCGTCTTTTTTAAAAATCTAAAATATTATAATATAAGCCACCAAAGATTCTGTATTATTATAGAACATACCAAGTTGGCAATAGACAACCAATACAGTTTTCGTTAAAAGAATGAAAAAGAGCAGATTTACAATATGACATAATCCAATTATTTAGAAGCAGATAAGAAAGCTTCAGACTTAGACTCGATCTAGTTGCCATGCAATTTAGATCTTCTAGTTGGTCAGTTTAGTTTTGACTATGATTTTGTTAGGATTTATATTATATAGGTCAAGAAATGGTTATATCAGAATATTAATGATGAGAGCCTAAAAATATATCCTTGAAATCCCTAATAGGAATAATGTTCTCCCGAAATTTAAGAATTTTTTAAAATTTTTTCGGTATAGTTATAAGAGAAAAGGATTTTTTGTCCTTGTATTTTAAGGTCCCAAACTTGCTTAACTTATTGTTGCAATTTCTAGTGTCAGTTTAAACCGGTTTTAGATTTAGACCATATTGGTCAATTAGGAGTTTAATATCATACCAAGTAGTAGCGAGACTACAAGGTTTAACAACGCGAAGGTAAAAATTTTAGTTACCAATATTTTGATGTAACTGAATATAAAATCAAAAAGTGCCTCATTTCCTTCAATTAGAAACCAGAATTCAAACCAGTCATAATACAATAGCTCGCTACCCTGTGTCACAGGTAAGCGACCTAATGCGGCAAAGTCGTTGATGCGAGCAGCAAGAGTGCCCTAAGTGCGCAGCAATCGCGGCGAGGCTCACACTCTGTTCTAGTCATAGTCTAAGAGATCATGATGATTTTTCTAGAGGTGTTTTACCGAAATGGTAATTTTGTGTGTTAATTTCTCAATAATAGATAAATACCGAAGTCTCATGTACTGCACAAGGTGAAAATGTATCGACAAAAAAGTACCAAGTTAACATAATATGAATTTTAAGTTAATTTTAAACATGAAAATACAGTCTCCAGATGATTTGGATGATGCTTATGGAGAAACAAATAATTGAATTTCGAAAAAATTTTTTTTAATCGACTCCGTAATGTCAATACATTTAATGATATAGGCAAAAAGCCAGATGATTTTGCCGGTTTCTCATAATTAGCAAACATTAAAACAAATGCTACGTAAGTTGCTTATCAACAAGAATGAATACAACTAAGACCATTTATTGGCAGCCCCAGTGGGTTCTAACATTCTGTATCATGATTGATTCTTTGAAGATGATATTATCTCAGTCAGGTACCTACTAGGCTGTCTCTTAGAAGAAAAAGTTTTGCAAGAAGTATTTTCTCAGTTCTACGAGCTTTGGTATTTTATGCGATTTATGATTAACTTTGTAGTTTCTGTGTTATAAATAATAAATTATTATCTATTTTTGTATTTCCATTATTTCCAATTTATGTTGTTTAATAAATGAAGTAATTCGATAAAAGTGGATAATCTTACCGCGTCTTGTGTGTTTTGCAAAAGCCAAAATGCTGGAAAAATTAAAGTTGAGATGTGTTTTATTTCGTCTTGTTTTGTGTCAAGTTTGTTAGGTGGAGAGATCTTGATACTAGTGTGTAGACTACTACCTGTTTTTGAGGGGGATGATGATATGATTCTGCATTGAGATACAGTCAGTATGTGTGGGTTTCCGATATACACTGAAACCCAGGATGTTGGTAAGTTTCCTAGTTGATAACAGGTCCAAAAAAAGAAGTTTCTTATCGTGTTCAATTTCTAACATGAACTGGATTGTACGGTGGATATTGTTTAGGTATTAGAGGAAATTGCTTAGGTATTCTTCTCCATATGGCCATATTATAAAAATATTATCTACATAGCGTTTCCAAAATTTCAGTTTTAAAGTTGTTTCTTGCAGCGCCTTTTATTCGAAATATATCATAAGAAGGTTGGCCTTCTCTTGTGTTTTTATGGCTTTCTTTATATCTGATTGTGAGAAACTATTCAGTTCCAGAGCTGTTGAGATATGTTTTATTTCGTCGTGTTTTGTGTCGAGTTGTGTTAAGCGGAAAGATCTTGATACTAGTGTGTTGAATACTGCCTGTTTTTGAGAGGGATGGTGATGTGATTCAACATTGAGATATCGGTTAATATGTGTGGGTTTCCGATGTTCATTGAAACCCAGGGGTTGGGTTTCCTAGTGAATAACAGGTCCAAAAAAGGAAATTGTTTATCTAGCGTGAATTGGATTCTACGATGGATATTGTTGAGATATGCGAGAAAATCGTCTAGGTATTCTTTTCCATGTGGCCATATTATAAAAATATTATTTACATAGCGTTTCCAAAATTTCGGCTCTAAAGGTACCTTTTGCAGTGCCTCTTGTTCGCAATATATCATAAGAAGGTTAGCTATAACTGGAGAAAGTGAGGACCCCATAGATGCGCGACCTGTTTGTTTGTATATTTGATTATTGAATATGAAATATGTATTTTTTAGACAGTGTTCTGCAAGTTCGATTGTATAGGTTGGCGATATTGTCCAAAGTCATCCAATGGATTTGGATATAGCAATTTTATGTCGAGACTTGCTAAGATGTCATTTTCTTCGAGATGACACCACGATCAGTTCTTAGCGATTAACGAGACGAGTTTCACTAAAAAATGCCAAAGAAGATTTTGGCGAAACGTCGTGAAAACGACTTTTTGAACGAACGGGTTGGAACCCGGAATAACACAACTATTCATTCCACCATCAGTTAAAATTTACATTTTACATCTTTACAGGGGGAAGGATGTTAAACGTTTCGATAAACTAAGATCAAAGAAATCAGCACTCCTCTGCGATATCACTTTCCTAATAAAATTCCGCAACAAAAATCTACACCAACTTGCACTAAACTCTCGTACAATCTAAAAACAAGAAGAACTATTTCGATCCTTATGACTGCTGGAAAAGTTCTCCTTCGAGAACAAATCCAACAAAAACGAACCCCCAAAATCCATCATGTCCTATGGAATGACATAGAAAAAGTATCTTGTTGACGAACGCAATCAGATACTCAGTTAAAGGTAACAAAACAACAGAAGAAATTTGAGGCACTAAAACAACATATTACTCACCACACATAGCAAATACTAGACTGCAATAAATTTGTTCATAACATCACCAATAATCAATTAACAGAACCCGAGAAATGCGTTCTTTCTAAAGGTTTATATTTTGCCGTAAGGCCAAAAATAGTCTCCTTGGAAGAGAAAATTTTAAATATAGAAGCTGCCCTAGAGAACAAGCCTGAAAAAAATGCCGAACAAGCCAAATAAGACAAACCCAAATTTTGAAATCAAGTCGGCCTCTCAATTCAAACTTAACCCGAGCAAATAATGAAATAACAATAATACCGGCAAATAAGTGAAATGTCACTGTTGTAATGAACACCAACGAATATATGCAAAAAATGTCAGAAATTCTCAAAGACGCCTCTTACAAACAAACAAACAGAGATCCAACAACATACCTTGAAAAAACATCTTAGCAAGTCTCGACATAAAGTCTCTGTATCCAAGCATATCACTGGACGAGACTTTGGACAAAATTTCCATAAACAAAGATTTTCCTACCTACACAATCGAACTTGAAGAACACTGCCTAAAAAACACATATTTCATGTTGAATAATCAAATATACCTACAAACAAACAGATGGTACATCTATTCTGTCCCCACTTTCACCAGTTATAGTTAACCTTCTTACGATATATTTCGAACAAGAGACACTGCAAAAGGCACCTTTAGAGCCGAAATTTTGGAAACGCTATGTAGATAATATTTTTATAATATGGCCACATGGAAGAGAACACCTAGACGATTTTCTCGCATATCTCAACAATATCCATCGTAGAATCCAATTCACGCTAGATAAGAAACTTCCTTTTTTGGACCTGCTATTCACTAGGAAACCCAACCCCTGGAAAATAAAACACATCTCAACAGCTCTAGAACTGAATAGTTTCTCACAATCAGATACAAAGAAAGCCAGAAAAACACGAGAAGTACACGACAAAAATCAAAGACCATGATCAAACAAGGAAAAAAGCCATAATCCCATACATAAAAGGAACAACGGGCAGAATCGGAAGAATCTTAAGGAAACACAACATACAGTCCATAATCAAACCACAAAAAGCAATAGCCAACGTCCTGGGAAATCCCAAAGATAAGACAAACCTGAAAATCATGGCGTTAACAGCATTCTATAGGCAGATTGCCATCTAACATACATAGGACAAACAAACAGACGCACATTAGCCAGAATTCTAAAATATGAAAATAGTCTCAAAAATAAACAGACAACCTCAGTTCTATATCAACATCACCAAACAACCGGACATACCATCGAGTTTGAAAAAGCAAAAGAAATAGCACCAGTACAAAACTACAAGTTACGCGTCATAAGAGAGGCCCTAGGAATCGAAAAAGCGGAACAGTTGAATAAACGAGACTATGCTTTAAATATTCCAGCTACATGAAAAACAGTAATAAAAAATCAAGAAACAAAACAACAAAAATCAACCAATATACAGGGGAACAGCATACAAGAATCAAATATATCACACTCTGCAGAGCGGAGGAGCCTGTGACGCATCTCGTCCAGTCAGAAAGCGAGCCAGCTAAATAAACCTCGAAATTTGTCGTCGCAACTCGTCGATGGGATTGAAATATTTGTCGTTAGGGATGCCTTGATGTGTATCTACATCAATTTCCCGATCAACGTCATTAACAAATTCAGAAATCTCGAAATTTTTCGGACTTAGCCACGGCGGATGTGGTAAACTTATGCGTCCATCATTTAATGTCGGTCTGAAAAAATGTTTGAATTGTAACGATGCACTTTGTGTGAAAAATCTTGGTCTAAATTCGTTAAAGAATGAGCTTTATTTAATTGAGACCAGGAGTTTAAGTCAATCATTTTTCTTTCGCGTGAGTTTACAATTTCCGGTAAACTATGAATGTTCTGTAAAAATTTATGAGAAGTTTGTCTCTGTTGTGAGTCGTAGCCCTTCGGATCTGTAGTAGACTCAAAATGTCTAATCAATTGTTGTACTAGACTCAAGGAATGGAGCTAACTTTTGTAATTGATTAATCGCATTTGATGATTCGGGTTGATTTAATAGGTCAAGGGCAACTCCAAGAGGAGTTGCCGAAGATCCGCCTTTACCACTCGGGGAGCCAAAAATGCCATCGCCTCATTTGACTTATAGGGATGATTACTGGTTGATGACATTCTGGATCAATTTAATTGAAAGAAATACAATGACTTCTATTCAATCTTTCTGGAAAATAAATTTGCAAGATGTTTGTAATTTCACGGAAGATTATTTTTGGCAATAATTCACAGTGGAATTTTAATCAATGACAATAAAAGATTATGAAGGAATATGTTTGGTGATAAATAAGAGGACTAAATTCAGTTTATTACGAGCTATGAAAAAAGGTAATTAACTGCCATGGGATTTTGGTTGATTTAAGCTAGCTGATAATTTTCGTGGAAACGCAAAAGACTTAAATGCATATACTTGTAAATTAATTTCAAATGCAAATTAATTTAGGCCTTTATCGCGAATTAAAAATTTTTAATAGATAAAATAAAATATCAATGTTGAGTCCGCGGAGAATATTCTCAGTCAGCATTAAAGTAACTAAGAACTAAGTTATAACTAATACAATGTTTTATCTTGACTTAAATTTTCAACGCACAAGTAATTTATCACTGTTTAAAGTTTTTGTACTTGGAAATCTTGAAATACTTTTGGATATGCAAAATGTCGCAAATCTTCTGGAGGTCTAAAAGTATTTTCCTTTTACAAATTTTGTTTAAGCACTATTCGTCTTTTATTGTTTAAATCGGCACTAACAATGTCTGTGGTTTTTCTTTTCTTTTCTTTCAACAATCAAATGGTTTAAAATTAATTAACATTAAAGCAAGACAGGCTTTGTTTTAATCAAATGAAGTTCAAAATCTAATTAATTGAAATCTAACTCATTTCAATTTAATTTGACATTTAAGTTTAGAAAATCCAAATAGAAAACTCAATTTTCTAGCAAGAAAATTAGTTGACCAATCGTCAATGCAAGAATGTTTATCACTTCGGAAATATATAAAATTAAAAAATTAATTATTGCCAATTAATTTTTTAAATGTCAAAGAAAATCAAATCGAAATCTTAATTAATTAGTTATAAATAACTAACTAATCACATAAAAACATCTAAGTCCAAAATCAGATTAATATTAATTAATTTTGAAAATGAATTAATAACTAGACATGTTTAGATTCAAAATCAAATTTTCGAAAAAATTTCAAAAATCAAATTTCTGACAGTATAAATTTCAATAATTGTTTAAGAATGTGAAGAAATAAATTAAGGTTTGCAAAATTTTTATCATTTCCAAATTAAAATTTTTACTAAAAAATCATGTATCTATGTTAACTATGACATCTCAACTGACAAAACTATAAAAATCAATTATAAGTCTTTTCAACTTAAATTCCGAAATAAAAATTTTTCACGAAAAAACCACATCTTGACATCATTAATAAAACTTGTCACAAGAAGTCAAAAAATTAATAAACTTTTTGTCTAAGTTCAAATTTAAAAATTTTTCAGAATTCATAAAATCAAGAATCATTTTCTTGACATTAATTATCAATGCATTCTTAATTGAAGGAGTTAAAATTAGTTTCACAAAACTCAATCACAAGATGATTACAAAAATAATCTTTTACAATGCATAAAAGTTTATCCTAATTAATAAAACTAATTGACAAAATCCAGCATTTTGCTGTCGTAAAATAAACGCTTGTTTTCGGTATTAACATCCGAAAAACAAATCTAACTAGTGTGTCATATGAAAGGACAAGTTTTCAATGTTCAATATCGAAAAAAGTCACAAATCGAGAAAACGTATTGTAAAATACACTGTCAAATCTGCGGAAATTTTTTATTTCGCTATTCTTAGTCATTTGGGTTTCTGGGAGATCATCGAGGATTGCCGTACTAACAAACTTGACTAGAATAATTGGAACTGTTCAACACCAAAAATCTATTTCGCATATGCTTCAACTCGCAAAATTATTAACAATTTTTTCATTAAAAGTCCGAAGAAATAAAACGCGATTTACTTCTAATGAAAGTCTCTCGAAAACACTCGTTTAAAAACACGGAAACTTTACCGAACGAATATAAACGTTTTTTATAAGTTTGCCGAGATAAAAAATGTTTATAAAAAAGTCTATAAAAAATTAAATAAACAATCCATGAAAAAAATACGTAGAAACGCGAACAAACCGTTTTGCTTACGATTTAGCAAAATATTATACTAATTTGACGAGAATTTCACGATTACTGTAATAATGAGAATAAGAAAAATACTAAGTGAGGTTCATCCCCTGTATAGTGTCTTTATTACACACAGAGTTCTCCGTCATCGAAATGCGCATAAAAATAGGTTAACTTTTTACTAAATATTTTGAGACTTCACTTCAGGATCTCTTCAGCTAAGTATAAAACATTATGCAATTAGTTAACGAATAAACTCAAGTGAGTTTAACAAAACAAAACTTAGCACAAGTATCTTATAAAATCTCTTGTTAGAGCGTCGTTAACAGTACTGCCCTCCAATGTTGCGATGGCATTATAGCTCAACGGTCCTCTTAATGTTCGCAAAAAGGTGGTGATCTAGATACCTCTTACTAGTTCAACTTTCCCTATCACGTGTTGAATAAAAATCAAATAAACAAAATAGCCCCTTGGAGTGGTAGGCATGAAGCTCCTTACCATTCGAAATCGAACACAGCTGACGTATCAATCAGACCAGAAACTAAGAGCGAGATTCAGATCAAAATTTGGCTTTTATACTCGTCTGGAAGCCTAGCCCATTTTTTACTGAATTGTTAAAATTTTTGTTAATTCTCACCCAAACAAAGTGAAATTTTTTATTGATTTTTCAAATTGAATAATTAACGTAAATAAGTCATTTCTACAACAAATTCAACAGAGACTACCGTCAGTTCTCAGCGAGTAACGAGACAAACCGTACTTGAAAATACCAAATGAGATTTTGGCGTAACGTCGCGAAAGCGATTTTTTGAACGAACTGACTGAAACCAGGAATAACTGAACCATATATATATATATATATATATATATATATATATATATATATATATATATATATATATATATATATATATATATATATATATATATATATATATATATATATATATATATATATATATATGAAGTAAAATACGAACGGTATGTTATTGCAAACTTCGTTCCATCATATCCTTTCCGTGTTAGAGGTTGCACAATTTGAATGAATTGCTACAGAACACAATTCATCCCATGACACCACCATCGAGATGGTGGCCTACTTGTACCACCATACCATGAAGAAAGTATAAACTTATCCTCCCCGGCATAGTGATACGGCAGAGATACATGTTTCGTCTCTACTAGACTCATCAGGGTACCAACATGCACCTGTTTGTGCAAAGGACAGATCGTAAGGAAGTACGCAACACTGAACGCGGCTTCGCCGACCTCCCGCCGGGTGGCGTATATATGTTTATGAGGCTTTCACGGATTCCTCCGTGTGAGATGCTATAGCGGTGGATATATCCACATTATGCCCTCGTAGTGCTGAAATCACATTCAGAAAACGTACAACTATATGCAACTCCGTGAATAGATGAAGTAAAATACGAACAGTAATTGCAAACTTCTTTCCATCATATCCTTTCCGTGTTAGAGGTTGCACAATTTGAATGAATTGCTACAGAATACAATTCATCCCATGACACCACCATCGAGATGATGGCCTACCTGTACCACCATACCGAGAAGAAAGTATAAACTTATCCTCCCCGCCATAGTGATACGGCAGAGGTACATGTTTCATCTCTACTAGACTCATCAGGGTACCGACATGCACCTGTTTGTGCAAAGGACAGATCGTAAGGAAGTACGCAACACTGAACGCGGCTTCGCCGACCTCCCGCCGGATGGCGTATATATGTTTATGAGGCTTTCACGGATTCCTCGGTGTGAGATGCAATAGCAGTGGATATATCCACATTATGCCCTCGTAGTGCTGAAATCACATTCAGCAAACGTACAACTATATGCAACTCCGTGAATAGATGAAGTAAAATACGAACAGTAATTGCAAACTTCGTTCCATCATAGCCTTTCGGTGTTAGAGGTTGCACAAATTTGAATGAATTGCTACAGAACACAATTCATCCCATGACACCACCATCGAGATGATGGCCTACCTGTACCACCATACCGAGAAGAAAGTATAAACTTATCCTCCCCGCCATAGTGATACGGTAGAGGTACATGATTCGTCTCTACTAGACTCATCAGGGTACCGACATGCACCTGTTTGTGCAAAGGACAGATCGTAAGGAAGTACGCAACACTGAACGACCTCCTGTATATATATATATATATATATATATATATATATATATATATATATATATATATATATATATATATATATATATATATTATACAATTCATTATATTAGTTTTGGCTTATAGTTTGTAGAATTTTAAGTTTATTTTCTACAAGTTTATAACTTATTTAATTAATTTTACCTTTTGTTAATTTCCTCATGAGACGTCGATGAAAGAAGGTCTGGAACTTTTTAGTAAATTCTATCTCTTGACAGAAGGTCTAAACATCATCAGATTACTCCTTTTTCTTACCGTAAAAGGTTTTAAAGCAAAACAGTCATGTATATAACGGCCGCCCGGAACAAATTGGTGTCGAAAGTGGATACTATCCAAAAAAGGTTAGTTTAAGTTAGAAAATTTGAAAAAAGGAAATTGAAATTGTATGCAAGTGGAAACTAGAAAACAGAAAGCAAAAATGGAAGAACAACTTCAAACTAGTTTAAATCAGATGCTGATGATGATACAAGATATGAAGACAAACCAAGATGATATGAAACAAGAATTGAAGACAAGTCAACATGATGTGAAATAAGAGTTAAAGACGAGCTAAGGTGATATAAAACAAGAATCGATGACACTGAAAACAAGCCAAGAAAACATGAACCAAAAATTGAAAGAAAACATTAAGAAAAATCAAGAAAATATAAAACAAGAACTAAAAATAAGCCTGGAGGACGAGACAGGAACTTAAGACAAGTCAAGAAGACAGGAAACAAGAACTTAAAGAAAACATTAGAAAAATCAAGAAGTATGAAGCGCATAGAACAAGAAATGCAACAGAAGGTTAGCAAAATTAGAGAAGATGTACGTGGTGAAGTACAACATGAGGTGGCTGAAATCCAGAAACAGATCCATCAGTTGCATTTGCAAATAGAGAAGGTAGCCAGCATAGGTATAATAAAGGTAGATGGTGTTCCTTCAACTAGTATAATGAAGCCACCTACCTTCGACGGCCTATGTCCGTCAATTCGAAGCCGCATCCACCGGCAATAACTGGAGTTCACCGAAGAAGGCACGTGCTCTTATTCTAACACTACCGGGTGAAGCTATGGAAGTTCTACGTAACATTCCTGAAGAAAAACAAAATGATTACGAGATTATTGTTACTTTTCTGGAGATGCGCTATAAGGAATCCCGCCTCCAAGAAGTTTATAAAGCCCAACTCCAAGAAAGAAGACAAAAATACAACGAAAGTCTACAAAAATATGAGGCGGCTAATAGATTTGACATACCTAACATATCCGGAAGAAATAAAGCAAAAGTTAGCAGTAAATAGTTTTATGGAAGGTTTACGTGACCCAGAAACAAGTTAAACTTTAAAAATGGCCCGACTGAAGAAAATTTCTGAGGCTCTTGCTAATGCCCTTCAGGTTGAGATAGCCAAACCGACCTCAAGGAACCAAGAAAGAATCATAAGAAGAGTCAACGTCTCCCGGGATTATCGCAAGACCAACGAGGAAATTTTCATGAGGCTAAGGAGGGAGTTGCAAGAATTTTTTAACAAACGGAAAACACATGACAATAAAAACACAATCTCTGTGTAGCAGAAATAGAAATCGCAGTTGGAAGTGTAGCCAAGAGGGGCATGTAAAAAGCAACTGCACCTGCAATATGGTTTCTGATTGAGATTCTGATGGCTATCGGCTTCGTATTCCTAATATAGGTGATGAAGTTCGAAGGAGCGACTTGAAGGAAGTATTTGCTCCTTAAGGTGAACTTAAAGAAGTTTGGTTAACTAATAGTATCCCCTGTTTTGGATTTGCTGTTTACAAAGATTAAAAAGATGCTGAATTGAAGTATGCGGTTGTCGCATTAGAATGACTTATACTAGACTAAGAAGAAGAGGTCAGGGTTGTCAGTATCATTCGAATAACATGTGTTATTACTAGTGCGGATACATTGGTCACTTTTACCGAGATTGCCTGGATATTACTACTGGTGGAGACGATAGAAGAAAGGACCATTACGAAGGAAATAGAAGGAGTACTCGCTGTGACCGTGGAGAACAAGAAGAGAGGGATCGTGGCCGCGAAAGGAACTACGAAAGAAGAACGTCTTACGGGTGATCCTTGGAAAGGTATAGAGACGATTACAAATAGAAAGCGATACAATGAAGATCCACTATGACCTCAAAGCCAATACTCGTGTATTCATGGTTGGTGAAAAAGTGTCGTTGTACAATCCAAAAAGAACCAAAGGGCATTCAGAAGTCATGGGAATGTCCGTATAACGTAGTGACCCAACTAAACAATTTAATCTATCGAATTCAGAAAAGCCCTAATGCGAAGTTGAAAGTTGTGGATCTTGAAATAGTGCACCATTATCAAGATCAAGCAGGTTGATCGGGACAATAAAGGCTTGAAAGGTGGCAATGTAACGAACTTTATAGCGTTATACAATTCATTGAATTAGTTTGTGTTTGTAGTTTGTGGGGTTTTAGGCCTATTTTCTACAAGTTTATAATTTATTTATTTAATTTCACTTTTTGTTAATTTCCTCATGAAACGTCGATGAAGGAAGGTCTGGAACTTCTTAGTAGATTCTATTTCCTTATTTTGAACATAGAACGCCTATGATAGAAGGTCTAGAAATCGCCAGATTACTCCTTTTTCTTATTTTTGTTACACCATGTAGTATGACAATACTTCTAGAAAATTAGGGAATCTTCTGGCATCAACCGAAAGGGTATATAAAGGATCCAAATCGGCTTTCGTAGACAGTTTATATTGAGCGCTCGTCGATGCACCTTTGAATTATTTTGATAAGCGGTAAAATTGTGACAAGAAAAGGTTTTAAAGTAAAACAGTATAAATAGCGGCCGTCCGGAATATATATATATATATATATATATATATATATATATATATATATATATATATATATATATATATATATATGAAGTAAAATACGAACAGTAAATGCAAACTTCTCTCCATCTTATCCTTTCTATGTTAGAGGTTGCACAGTTAGAACAAATTGTTATAAAACGCAATTTATCCTATTCCACCACCATCGAGATGATGGCCTACCTATACCACCATACCGAGAAGAAAGTCAAAACTTACCCTCCCCGCCACAGTGATACGGCAGAGATACATGTTTCGTCTCTACTAGACTCATCAGGGTACCGACATACACCTGGCTGTGCAAAGGACAGATCGGAAGGAAGCATGCAAACACTGAACGCGGCTTCGCCGATCTCCCGCCGGATAACGTATATATGTTTATGCGGCTTTCACGGATTCCTCCGTGTGAGATGCAATAGCAGTGGATATATCCACATTATGCCGTTGTAGTGCTGAAATCACATTCAGCAAACGTACAACTATATGCAGCTCGGTGTATAGAATGAAGTAAAATACGAACAGTAAATGCAAACTTCTCTCCATCTTATAGGATAGGATAGGATAGGATATATATATATATATATATATATATATATATATATATATATATATATATATATATATATATATATATATATATATATATATATATATATATATATATATAATTGTATCGATTATCTTTCACGATATTAAGTAGAAATACTGTTTTTCATGGAATACTTTTTTGTTTAAGTTCAACAACGAATTTTTATATGTCGTTGAATGTTTTAGCTTGTTCTTCAACAGCTGGATTCATTAACATGTTTTAAATTTAAAACCGCCTTAAATTAACAGCTGAGGTCTTAACTTGACAAACGCAACAGTAAGTCAGGTAAATTTTAAACCCTAAAAATAAAAACATAAAAAATCATTTTGTTTTATTACTGAACCAGCAAAAATGGAGAACCTTATTTGTTTTCGAGATACATACTTCTACTAAATATGTCCAGGCTATCCTTAATATTCCTATATAAGCGTTTATTTATTGACATATCTAATATAAATTATGACAATATCATAAGCAAAACAAAACTGGTCCACTATAAGATTTAAATTGCATGGCAACTAAATCGGGTTTAAATCTTAATTTTCTTAGTGAATCTGGGTACAAATATTTTTACCACTTTCTGATAGAGTTTTTTATACTCTTTTAAAAATTTAAATTAAAATATTTCAATATTAATAAAACTATAGTCTTCGAGTTAACACGAGCACGTGTTCATAATAACTGAAAAAAAGATAATAACACTTCAAAATTTCCTGTCCTATAAATTAGAGTAATAGATACACCTGGTTTGCATCACTGAATCTTGAAAAAGCTAATAACAATGCAGTTTACTGGAGCCCACAGGATCTGTCGATAAGCGCTCTCACTTACTCTCATTCTTGAGCGGTAACGTTCATTTCTTCTTACGTAGCATTTATTTTTATATTTGCTAATTACTAAAAACCGATAAAATCTGTGACAAAATACATTTTAAGCATTTTAAGGGTTGTCTGTTTCTATGTTTGCACCAGCTAAATCGTCTAAGGTGTCTACTTTTATGTCTAAAATTGATTTAAATTTCATATTATTTTAATATGCTTCTAATTAAAATATATTTTCTGTACCTATTTTTTGACAAACTGTTACCTTACGCAGTACCTTAGCCACCGGTGCCAGTTTATTTTTTAACTACTATGGAGTTACTATTATACAAAATTATTACCTAAGTAAAACACCTATCGAAAATTCATTTTGAGTTCTCCACTATAAGTGATCTAACGCCGCCAAGACTGCAAGGAAGTGTCGCAGAGAACAGACCAATGATTTTATAGTTCAGCCAAATTACACTAAAAAAAATTGCAAAATTTGCACATAACTTTAGTTTCTAAATAAATCACTCCTGAAAGATATCAGGAATGATATTTCAGAGTTGCGCTACTTTAAAGAGACGAGCTCGAAACAGAATAAATTATTTATAACAAAATTCTCAAATTTTGACGTATTTTTCGTCTTTTTTCCGTTATATCTACGTAAATATCCATTGTATAGAAAAACTGTATGGGTTATAATTTGTTCCCCAGAAAATTTCCTTTTCTACTTGTGCTGTTCCGAATTTCCAAATATCCTAATTGATTTATTACAATTGAAGAATTAGGAGATCCTAGGAGATTTTTCAAAACAAAAACTCTTTATTTGCTTGCAAACAAATTGAATATCTAGTTTTTTTTTATCCACATTTTATTAATAAATATACCCACTGATAGTGATTGGGACGACCTTTCGTTTGAAAATCCGTTCCAATTCCATCAATAGCTTCCATTTGATTGGTTTTTATCGGCTCCATTATTAAAGACACGTTAGAAGTTTCTAAAAGAAAAGAGAGATGTCGACATATTAATCATCTAATCAGTGATTACTCAAGCGTCAGATGTAAAGCCAGCTATAGTATTAGAGCATTGATTTTTTGATAATTTTTATCCAAACTTTACCCTATGACAAAAGATTATACTTCTTAAAACCAGCGAAAGGCAAAATCGCAACAAATTTGCGACAGCAATGGTTTTGGAGATTCCAATTAATCGGTTTTATACATGATTTCTTGGGATGCGATTTCACTTCGGCCTCTTTTAATAAAGAAAATAAAATTTAGTGAAAGCTCTTGGACAAGACCAAATACTAACCAGCAGTTCTGGTTTTTAACAAGACTGATATGGATAGAAATAAAATAGCCGAAGTATGTCAAACAGTAGTCATCACCCTTTATGAAGAAAAAGCGATACATAAAAGTGGAACGATTATAGATATTTAAGTTCTAAAGGAACATGGATGATGATGATAATAATGATGATAATTTTATTATCAATGAGCAGAATAACATCATTGCAACTCAACAGAAAGGATGCACGAGGGGAGCAATGGGATGCAATGAACAATTAATTGTTGACTCTGTCATATGTAATCAAGCCTGTACCAACCGAAGAAACCTTTTTGCTGCCTACGTGGATTATAAGAAGGCCTTCGACTCGGTGCCACATGAGTGGCTCAAAACTATATTGAGAATGTATAGAGTCGATAATAATTTTGTTTCCTTTTTAGAACGCATCATGTCAACCTGGAGAGCTAGGATCCAATTGCAAGTGCCATCCAGCGACACCATCGAAACTAACACCACTCCGATCCGAAGGGGAATATTTCAGGGCGATTCGCTTAGCCCATTGTGGTTCTGCCTTGCAATGAACCCACTATCACGCCGTTTGAACTCCACCAGATACGGCTTTAGTATTAGAAATAACAACGAAGAGGTAGTAAGAGTGAATCATCTTCTATACATGGATGATCTTAAACTGATGGCTGCTACCAGAAATCAGCTGGAACAAATGCTTGGAATTGTAGAGGAGTTCTCCGGGGATATCGGAATGCAATTTGGACTTGACAAGTGCCGTATTTTGAACATCGTTAAAGGGAAGATAAAACCAGGGGCTTTTGAAATGCAGAATGGTGAAACTATAGCTGCAATGGAAGAAGACCAAACATACAAATATCTAGGTATGAAACAGGCTAAAAGAATTGACCATCGCACTATGAAGGCCGAATTAACAACCGAATTTGTCAGGAGGGTAAGGCGGGTATTACGAACTAATTTAAATAGTAGAAATTTGTTTAAGGCGCTCAACACGTATGCTTGCTCTGCGCTGAACTACTCTTTTGTAATTGTAAAATGGAGCAGGATGGACATTCAAAACCTGCAAAGAAAAATAAGGACACTCCTAACAAAAGCACAAAAACATCACCCTCGGAGTGCTATTGAACGTACAATGCTTCCAAGACACCAAGGAGTAAGAGGATTGGTAGATATTGGTAAGCAACTCGACCAACAAATAATAAACTTACGTTCATATTTCTACAGGTTAGCGGACTCTTCCACGCTACATCGAGCAATATGCGAGGCAGACGATTCAACGCCGCTACAGCTGAGGGAACAAGATATTACGTCTCACCACCAATCAGACCAAGAGAAGTTACAAACTTGGCTACGGAAGCCACTTCATGGACGGCATCCAAATGAGATCAATCAGGACAATGTCGACAACTCAGCGTCGAACTACTGGTTGATTTCAGGACAGATGTTTCCGGAAACGGAGGGCTTCTTGTTGGCTAACCAGGTTATTCCGACGAAGAACTATCGGAAGTTCATCATTAGAGATCCCTCAATAGAAAATGACCAATGCAGATATGGCTGTCGAACATCGGAGACAATTCAGCACATAACTGGAGGATGTCAAGCGTTTGCCGCAACCGAGTATAAGGAAAGACACGATTCAGCCGCTAAGATACTCCACCAAGAGTTAGCAGAAAAGTTAAACCTATTACAGGTAGGAAAAGTGCCTTATTACAAGTACAATCCGGAGCCTATTTTTGAGAACAATCAGTTCAAGTTATATTGGGACCGAACAGTCCTTACGGATCAGACAGTAGCTCATAATAGACCGGAAATTATAGTAATAGATAAAATTTCTAAGCGAACTACACTGATCGACATTGCTGTGCCTAACAACAACAACCCAAGGCCAAAATACGAGAAGATCGCCAAATACAGAGATCTGGAGGTCCAAATCCGAAGACAATGGGCAATGAACAGCGTCCAAACGATTCCCTTAATACTGTCAACAACTGAAGTGATACCAAGGAGCCTCCTGCAGAACATCAAGGGACTGGGCCTTAGTGAGCATCTGTATAAACCTATGCAGAAAGCAGTTCTCCTTGCAACCGCGAGAACTGTCCGAAAGTTCGTGGGAAATACAGCAGACAACGTCACCTAGGAACCGATAACATGGAAAGGGTTCCCACAGAGCGTCATACTTTTGGTGTCTTTGCATGCCTGGTATGAGTGAATAATCCCTAGAGGGAGTGCAAAGCCGTTTGGCTTGTAAATCAAAAATTATCAATAACATTGATATAACTGAAATAATTTCGGATTTGTCCCTACCTATTTCAGGATAAACGAAGATTGAAAATCAGCCTGAATTGTCAAGCGATGATAGCTTCTTCGAACATGATTATCTTTGTAGCGGAAATAAACTCCAGAAATTGATGTAACGTATTATTTTATTGTGGTTCCCTATATGCACTTTTATTAATTTTGTAATATATATTACATGAATTAGGTAACGTAAGTAAAATATGCTATTTCATGTAATGAAATATTGACACATTGCGCGAAAAATACTTGTGCTTATTTTAATTATTAATATAGAAAATTACAATAAATGTAGAACTGTCGCAGCACGTCGCTTGTTACTCCCACCACCGCCCAGTAACTGTTTAGCTTCAATTCTCCAGAATTTTCAGAAACTTTTTACCTGTTTTGAACAATCAAACCGATGCACACGTCAAATTTGAGCTTTTTAAAGTGACCCATAAATTTGCCCTATTCAAGGTCGTGATGTTTTTAAATGAAAACAGCGAAATACCCTAGACTAGCTTACACATTTTTCAGGTGATAAACTTGGGTGTACGAACTTAGTTGAGCCAGTTTTTAAAACTAAATATGCTCGAATAAAGCAACGATATTATCCCTCATCACGTGCGATTCAAAAAGATGTCAACAATGTTGGCTAATGGAATTTTCCATGGTCTTCTCCTATTGTGATGGTCAAGAATAAAACCGGCGAATGACGATTTTGTGTAGACCACCGTTCACTTTATAAGGCCACTGTTTCGGATGCCTATCCTATTCCCTACAGGTCTGCTATTCTAGATAAGTTACTTGACGCAAAATGTCTTAGCACTCTAGATATCGTTTGCTTACTGGCAAATGCTTATAGCAACACAGTGTAAACCTCTCACTGTATTTACTGTACCTTCCCGCAGCTTATTTCAATTTAAGGGTATGCCGTTTGAACTTACAGAGACTTCTACATTATGCCCACGTTTGATTGATCTAGTGATCGGTGTTGATATGGAAAAATTTGTATTTGATTACTTGGATGACATACTTATTTTCACTCCCACGTTCGAGTAATATATTCGAGTGTTACATGAGTTTATTTTGAGATTTATGCGTGTAGAATTAATACTTCACCTTGAAAAATGGAACTTTTGCAAGCTTTAGCTTAAGTACCTCAGATACGTAGTCAATTTCTCAGGTTTCCTAGTAGATCCCGAAAAAACTGACGCAATATTGCGGATTCCTGTACAAAAAAGTAAGAATAATTGTCCGTCTAGCTTCGTGATACTATCGATTTGTGTCGAATTTTAAGTAAATGTTTATGTATATATAAATATTTGTACACATAGGTGCATATATGCATGCTTACATACATGCTTACAGACGTACTTAAATACATGATTACATACATACATAGTTACTTGCAGTCACACGTGCATACATTCATGTATACATGCCTTTATACGTACAGATATACATACGTACAGGCATACATATAGACATATGTACATGCATACATATTTGCATAAATACTTGCTTCCATACGTGCATACATACATGTTAATATACGTGGATGAATATACGTACACAAACTTGCATACTTACGTGCACACATTCTTCCAAATATTCCATCCTAAGGATTGTGGATAGAAATTTTGTCCCTTTCTCCACACAAAATCTGCATTTTTCTCTCTGCTAGTCCAAGTTACTTACGATACACGTTCAGCTGGAAGCGCTACTACTTAAGCTAGTACTTTTCTTGAATTTCTTTTGGTCATAGTTCCCAAAAGAATCTTCACTTCTCTCATTTTATGTAGATTTGACGAACAATTGGATCTCTCTTACAGTTTTGTTATTTTACGAACAAAACTATAAATAAGTTTACCAAAATACCAACAATCAAGCCAATACTCACCATAAATTAATCCCATATTTCCATCAAGTAGTATCTTTAATACATATAAAATAAAAGATAAAAGTCACTGTCACATCAAAAACCGGTTTTATAAAAAAATCAAGTGCACTTAAAAATGCATCAAACACTCCACTTTTACCACTTTCAACAAGGGTGTAGTTAATCATTGTCTTTTTTTTTGGCGCTCTTGAGATTTCTAAAAGCATCAGTGGAGAGAGTCTGGGCCAAGTCTTGGTTGTGAAAACTGACAGAAACCCAGAAAGCAGATCTTTTCTGATTTGCTAAGAGTACAATATTACTTTTATTCCTATTTGCAGCTAGAAGCATAGTTTAGTGTGTTAAGGCATCATCTGCCAGATATTGAGGATAAACAAAGTTTTTATTGTATTCGTTTTTGGTTAAGTGATCACACCTAAGAAGTCAACAGACCATCTTTGAGACTTTTAATACTTGGTGCACCCTTAAAAACAATCAGGTACATGCCATAAACAGTTTTTATTATACCGTATACTTTGTATTCGTGTCTAAGTTTAGATTTGCATGCCAGGGCCGGCATATAACACACCAACTGCTCTCATAGAGGCCATCGGCTATCCAGCTTGCCGAAAGTGCTTGGATTTAATAACAAAACTGCCTTTCAGATATTACAACTTCATAATAAACAGTGATATTACCGATTTTAACGTATACTTCATTTTCTCCTGTGATTGGGAACTAATAAGACTTTGTGCGAGCAATCACAGGACACTGTATATTTAATTTCATTTAAAATATCTTATAAACCGAAGGTATATGTATACGCTAAGTAATTTAAAACATCATTTTAATATACACACACATATTAATAATCCAATACTTTTAATTAGATTTAAATAAACATATTTTTAGTCTAGTTCGGCCTACTAGATAGTTTACTATTTCAAAATAAATATAAACATTTGAACGAGAGCAAAAGTAAGGTTATTCAACGTCGCTTTTTCAGTCTAAAGCTGGAGCTAAAGCTAACCGACTTGACGTTTGGCGCAGATGACGTCATACTATCAATAGTTCTATTGTTCGTTGTTTCTTGTTTTTTTCTTTGTAATTCACGTAGCAAATAGTCGCGTATTTATTTTAAATTAAGTTAAAATTCACATAGTTTGTAAATTAGAATCTTTTTTTTTTATTTTACTTATTGTTAAATATAGATTTTAATTGTTTTTGGAATCGGGTTGTTTTATTTTTGGATCAAGTTGTTTCCTATTTTCGTTAACATCATCGCTTCTTCTTACCGAACGGCCTAAAACAGGTGGCCCTTTGAATTTATATAACCCCCCTAATCTCCGGCACGCTAGCCTAGGCACTGCTCTAAAAGAAGGAGCGATCAACACCGAAAAAAATAACCACCTGTACAGGAGCATTTAATATTTAATTTTCATTCATTCATTTTCATTTTAATTATCTTTCTCTCTTGCGGCGTAGCATCTCCTATTCACTTTTTCTCTTTTTTGTGCTTTCAATATTACGCGTCTGCTAATAGGCATGATGACTTTAATGAAGGATCACTGAAATTATAACTTGAAGTAATTATATAGAATAAACAAATTTTAAAAAACACACTTATTTTTAGATTACAAACGACATTATGTTTATTTTGGTAAAAATAAAAACACAAATCATAGAAATCGGCCATATTAGATCGAACACCAATCAGAAGCGCGTGACGTCACGCTTTCGTAAACATCACATCAGTCATCATTGTTTACTGTCTTTGTGGTTCGAATTTGTCTTTATTTGCATCGTTAATCAGATATTTTGTGGATAAAACTATCAAGTGTGTCAGTTTCGTGCTAACGACAACGTCATGAAACGAGGATTTATCCGATTTATCGACTCTTTGATGCTGGGAGCGAGGTTAACTGGTGCACCGTTTTAACTTCAATCTGGACAGCTTTACTTCTGAATTTGTATAACATATATACTTGTACTGACTTATCAGCTGATTTTGAAAAGATGGTAGGTGTTTCTAGATCTTTAGTTCTGTGCAAAGCTAAAAAATAAAAATAGGTACTTGTGAACAAACTTTAACTATATACACATTATTATGTTCTATAATTTTTGCAACAGAATATAATAATAATAATAGGTACCACAAAGATTGTTTAGAATCATAACTATCTATAATGTTATGATTAAACCGGCAAACAGAAAAGATATAGACTTGAATTCAATAAAACAGGTTACCGGTATAAAAAAGCAATGGGTACGTACCTAAACTTTCTGATAAAGTGACTACCAGTTCTAAATGTTCTGTAGGTGTTTTTGTTTATGCTACATCTTTCTCACTTTCTTAAATTAGACATCTTCTTTGTTTTTCGAGAGTATAGGGATGCTCAGCGGTGTCAGAAGTTCGTTTGATTCTGCCTAGTTAGCATTCGAATCTTGTGGGTATACAACCTAACTTCATACGTATTTGTAAAACTGTACCCATTACATGGTACTGTATATAATTTTCCATATAACTAGAAAAAGAACAAGCTTTTAGTTAGGAACTTTAAATATAATACAGTAATAAAGAAATGAAACTTAACCTCAAACGGGATCGACAGTTTTATTGACAAATATTTACCTTACATATATTTTGTTTGCGAGCTTCGCCACTTATTTATATAAAATAAATACTTACATCAAAATGATCTTTGCAGAAATAAATTACTGAATTGCCAGATACAGAAGCTGGGTCTCCCCTTGCAAGATTTAGCTACCTATTTGTGATATTTTTCTTCATTGGCACGTTAATAAATAACTTATTTGGAGTTTTTATCGATGTATTATTACATCGCGTAATTGCACACCATCCATACACATTAGAATTCATGATTATCGCACAAAATAATGGAAAATATGAATCGAAACAGGCAATAGGATGCAACTTGTCAAGTGTTTACGAAAGGGTGACGTCACAGACGGACGCCATTACTATTCTAGAGTTTTGGTGCGAAATTTAAATTGTATTTTAAAACGGTCAATTTTTCCTTTAAAATATTAATTTTTTGTGGAAATAAGATTTATTTTGTATAGAGTAGATGCATAAAAACATCGTGGAATATTTTTCCAAAATCAGTCATCTGCCTATTCGGCAAAAAGTTTCATGCTCCAGAAATGATGTTTCAGCTCCCTTTCTTGCTAGTTTCTCTGCTATCTTCTTTTTTTCCACTCTCGTATGTTCCGGCATCACTGTATTTCTAGTTGACTTAGTTCCTCTAAGTAATGTTAGATTATCTTAGAGATGATTTCATGAGAACTTAGCAGACATGGCTGCTCGACAATCCGTCATGATAATGATCTCTCACCTGCAATAGTTCTTTCCTTATTATACTGAACGCATTTCTGAATAGCGTAAATTTCTGCTTAGCTAATACTTGTTGATTGTCCCAAGTTTTTGAACTGTTTGGTTCCGAGTCCACACACTTTCATTCGAGTTCCCTTTGTTGTTGTTTAATGAAGTTTTTGTTCAATGATATTTATGTTCCCTTTACTTTTAAGACACAACCTTCTGTTCATTTTGAATTCGATGATGTTTATTATTAAAATAAAACAAATCTGCTTTCTGATCAAGATCTGATAAGTATCTTTACCTCTAACATTCCACCTCCTATTCCCTTCCGCCTATTCTTTTCTTACAATATTGCACTCTTACTAATTCCAAAAAAAAATATTCAGGCTCCAGAAATGGTGTTCCAATCCATTTTTTGCTAGTTTATCTACTATCTCATCTCCTTCCACTCCAGTATATTCCGGCATCCACAAGAAGGTACCCGTGCTATTGTTGCCTAGCTCGTTCAGTTCCCGTACACAACTCCAGACCATCTTGGAGAGTATTACATGAGAAATGCGTATATTGATTACTGCTTAATTATTCGATATGATAGTGGTCTCTTGTTTGCGATAGCTTTTTTTCCTTATTAAACTGATAATATTTCCAAATTACGTAAATTTCTGCTTGGAAAATACTCGGTGAATTTTCCAGGATTTCGAAATGTCTGGTTCAGGGTACATACCCTCTGTTGTCTCCTTACTTTTCTCAACAGTGTCAATTCAGTGATTGACAAACGTTCTGGTTGGTTGCTCCCATGAACTGCAAAGGGCAACAAAGGTGCTCCACAGCTTAAGAAAGAGATGGTGGAGTTCACAAAGTTTGAAGAAATTAGGAATATTGGTACTTACTAATTATCCTAGGTGCAACTGATTTACTGAACCGCCAACCTAAACCAGAAGGTCAGCCGATGTTCAGAAGCCCATACATTTCGAGGATAGGAGCCAAGTAAACAAACACAAACTAATTCGACGTAAATTTGTTCACTTTCATTTAAAAATTTTTTGAAGATTTAGTAGATAGGTATCAAAATAAAACAATTTAGTATAACTGTACGATTTAAAAATTATTTAACGGTTTAAGATATAATAGATTAGTATCAAAAAATAGCAAGTGAGTATAATTACACACTTTAAAAGTTATATACCGGTTTAAGATAAAAGAGGTTAGTATCAAAATATAAAAGGTGAATATAGGGATATATAATAGATAAATTCATAAATAAGTGCACCCATTGTTATTTAATAACCAAACCTTGGCGCAAGAGTTATTACGTTCATTGTGCATAGTGAGAAACAATTCTGCAGGACATAAATCAGGGACTATGATTACGTGCACATTACCAACCGGATAAATCACAAACATGGGTATAAAACGGCTTAAAAGTTAACTAAATGAAGTAATAAGGTCTGACATAATGCAGCTAAATTAGACAAAATATCAACCAATTATTTGACAAAACTATAAGGTAAAATAAAAACCTGAGATCCAAGCGTCGTGGTACCCCTTGATCTAGCTACGTTAGGTCACTACGTTGCCATAAGGATGCTGTACCTCAAGACCAATGACAGAGTTTCGTCCTCAAAGTTTCACAAGCAGGAACACTAACAAAACAAGGAACATGAAGCAGATACAAAACCAGGAATACACCATATAAAAACAGGAACCCAAACAAAAACCGGAACAAAAAACTAGAACCAAAAACCATAAAAAGAAATAAAATCCACAGGATCCTTTATATACCATACAATCTGTATTTGACAGTTAACTTGGGTTCAGTTACTAAAATCCGATTATCATTTTTATCACCGAAGATGTTAAAACCTCAAAACCCAAATAATAAATTTTTATAAAGACTCAAGTATTAGCATTGAGAAAACAAAAGAATAAAAAAATAAATAACTAAATAAGTTTGAAAGTTTATCGATCCATTCACAATGAACCCATGTTGGTTCATAAAAAATACTAGGAAACTCTAAATTCAATCGATTAAAAATATATCGAGCAACACTTAATCTACTTTCACTTTCTATATTTAAGTTTAGATATATTTTGGCTAAATATTATTAATTATTTAAAACTATTAAGAAATCGATCATAAGTAAGCTCGACTAAAATGATAATAACGCCGAACTGTACCCAGAAATAAAATATTAAATATCCAAATACTGCAGTTCCCATAAGAAGGTCCATTTAACTGTTGAAAGGTTATTGCAAAATTACAATTAAATTTCACTCAAAAAATCTCTTGTTACTAGATATTAAGGCTTACTACTTAAGCACCCGGTACATGATTTACTTTGTCACGTTATTAGTACATACATTATTCATTTACAACAATTTAATTATATGAGTGATTGCCACAACAAAAACAGGTGATCTAATGGAAAAATTATCTATATAATCAGAGTGGAAATTAGATTTCCATGTCACCCTCCGCTCTTCGACCTTGGCTCCGCTCCCGTGTCCTCAACCTCAACCTTGCATTTGACCTTGGACTTGACCATGAACGTGGCCCTAACTAGACCTTGCAGGCGACCTCAACGTTGACCTTCGCGGCATAGAGCTTGTCCTTGTTATGATCTTAAATTTTGAGTATGACATTGGGCTTGGCCTTGAACGTGTCCTTGAGAATAACCTTGAAGTCGCCCTGAATATGATCTTGACTTTGACCTTAAGAGTTGTTGATAATGTGGGATGACCTTGAAATAGTTTTGATCTTGCAAATTCTTCTTTAAAACTGCTAGAGCCTGTTTACATTCATTCAGTGTGAGATGTCAGATACAGAAATATCTAAAGATAAAATTAGATCAAGGAGGCGAAGTAATTTGTTCGTACCAAAGAAATATAAAGAGTTGGTTTGATTTTGACGAAAAAGATCTAGCATTTTTCCCCCTCGAACATTTGAGCAGTTATGTCGATTCATTCAGTTTGCAGCAAATTTGGGATAAGCTGCCAGGATGATATCGGAGTGACAGGGAAGTATAGTTGAATTTACCCTGTTACATTTATTATGACCAAATATATCGTCCACCACCAACAGTAAAATAGTGTCGTGAATGTAAAAAATAAGTGAAAAAAATATAGACAATGATTTGCAAGAAATAATTAAAAGTTTAGTTGATGAGTTCACTGAAACAGCAAATAATTACATTAGTGATGCAATGAAAAGTCGACCAGAATAGGCACTCCATTATTGTGATTTGACTTCTGAATATCCAGATTCTGTGTATGCATGTCATCCATATTGTAGCAAAACATTAAATTTAGTTGAATTTATTTGTGAAAAAAATTAGATTTAGTGACTGTTTGGAAAAACTGATTAGTTTTATAAATGATTCGCTTGTACTAAATGAAATTAGAGTGTAGGATATATGTTCAATGTAGTACTTAATAGGAAAGGTTGAGTTAGAGAGATGAATGAAGAGTTTTTAATTTGTGCAGTCTCATCTGAATTTTGCGCATATAAAATGCAAGATTCGGAGGCTCAGGATATTAATATATTATTTAAATATATGGATCATGTTGAACTATGTAATTTAGCAAGTGTAGTTTTTGAGGAATTTTTAAAAGATAAAAATGAAAATAAATTATCAAGCAAACTGAAAAGTTTAGGTTTAAATTATTATATTTTGATCTTGAAAACGCCCCTCACTATTATTGGTGTGTCTGTCGTTAAGTCATCCCCCACGATTGACATAATTCGACCATGAAAATTCGCCATAAAGGTTAGTTGGAAAACAAGTAAATTCAAACAGTCGTAGATATCTGCGATAGTAACTTAAAAATATAGTGTTCGTGAAGTATTCTGAGAGTGCTGTTCAAAGTGATTTTTATTACATTTTTCAACAACAATGAGTATCAGTAAAGAATCTTTGGATAAAATTAAAAAATAATTAGTAAAGCTGTTGACTGGTTTGAACAGGGAATAATTTCTGCTTTAATTGTGATAAAGGCATGTTATTAAAAAAATAGTTTCAATAAATATACGTTTTGAGAAAACTATCCTTGAATGTTTACATGATGCAAGTGATAACGTGACATTTGGGTTATTTTTGGCTAGGTACTCGAGTATTTGCTGGTAACAATATGCGAACTTTCTTAAGTTTCGAAATACTTATTAATAAATTTATTATTGATATTTGGGTAGAAAAGGTATACATTTTAATAAATAGAACATCAGAATACTTAAAAGTTTTATTTATTTTCTGTTTTTTAAGAAGAAAACAAAATTTTCACTGAGTGTACTGGTGCCTACATAATTAAGTTGAGCCGTACATTAAGTAATATGGCAGAAGATATATTAAAATTTGCAACGTTTGATGGATCAGATACGGAAGCAAGTCTATATAGAAAATGCATAGCAGTTAATTTTATCGCAAGAACGCACCTGTGTGAAAAATATTTATAAAGTTCCATGAACCTGGATAAATTTTGTGCTGCTAAAATAAATGAAAATCTGGAAGAATTCCTCGTCGACATGCCACATTTACCAACTAAGTTGATAGACCTGTTTCCCAACACCGAACATGACACGGTCACCGATAATAGTGTTGAAATGGAAAATATGGGGTATGAAACTGAAACAAATGTGACCACTGAAGATTGATCTGAATTATGTAATGGAAAAAATAAAATATGTAATTTTTACATACTCAATGGATGTAAATTTTAAATAAATATTTACATCACTAGTCTGTATTTTTTTTTTCTAGTTGAAATATTTAGTATAAATAGAGCAAATAAAAAGGAAACAGTTTAGATAAGATTAAAAATAAGTTGTGTGAACAAGATAATTGAAAAATTTAGTCAGAAAGCTGATGAAAAAATCACACCTAAAAATGATAATGATGCTGTTACTAAACAGTATGTTTTTAAATCGATTTACTCTTTTGTTGTAGGACTTGCATCCATATTTAATAACAAAATTTTTCCTTCGTTATACAAAAATGACGATGAAAGGAAAAATGGAAGTTATTCAAAGAATACTTTATAATTAGCTTTTAAATCAATCACTAAGTGTACAGTTGAATCATCCGGATCTAGTTTAAAAAAATAAAAAAAGAAAACGAAAACAGTTTAAAAAAGAGCAGTCTAATATCCTAAGTTGCATAAACATAATTGAGAAGAAGAATAAGTCGACGATGAAGAACTTGAAATGACTTTGTGTCTAGTTTAGTTGTATTTTGTACCTAAAATAAGTAATATGATTTTGTATTATTTTTATGATGATGATTTGAATAAAAAACCTTGTATTGTTATATACCTTTATTATTTATTATACATTATCAATTAACAGTTACAATAATACAATATCTGACTTATTTATCCAAGAGTTAAACTGGTTCGGAAACCCCAACCATTTGACAAAACAATTATAGGCTTTTGTTATTGATGATAATATATGTAATGATTTGTAAGGAAGAGTGCTGTAGACGGAATAATAATTTATATTATATTTTTTATTAGTCTTTGAAAGTTACTTTTAGAGAAGTCCTTTCCTTGATTACTTTACAAGTTTGTTGGTGTATATGACGCATTTTCAATGATCTTTTAGATCACATTAGTAACTTGTAACGAAGTTACTAATTTTTGGGCATGAGTATATTCGCCGGGATTTAATTTATTATTTAACATCCGAAAATTCTGATTCTTGCGGGAAAAGATTGCTTAAAGTTTCAATATTACCAGAATATAATTAGATTTACCGCGTTATGCCGGGAAATATCATTTTCCGAGATTTTCAGAACGTCCGACCATAGTAATCGCGCTCCGCATACAGCAGTATTGTATGCGCGATCACCGCACGCCGTCACACGTCAGCGTAGTGGAAGCTCGAGCCGTCTATTTAAGCCTGAGCAGACCATTATTTCGCGGAGAATTGCACGTTCTCCACCCGGGTCAACAATCCAAACGGACTGGACTGGGTCGCTTGCCGGGCCGCGCCTTCCTGGTGTAGCAATGTAGGTGAGGCTAGGCTTGTGTGTATATAGTGTTTTACCATACACTTCCTTCCTTACGTCCTACCCCTCTAATGGCCAGCATTGCGGAGAACCCTTATAAGAACGGGCAATGTTGTGTCATCCTACCGTCACTACCGAGGACCCTTATAAGAACGGGCAGTGTTGGTTCCTTTCCTAATTTCCTACCGCTATTGGTCGACATTGTCGAGGACCCTTATAAGAACGGGCAGCATCAGTTCCTTTCTTTCCTTCATACCGTCACCGATACACACACGCACTAAATGCCGTCAATATTATCTTTGTTTCCGTATTGATCAGGAATGTGTTTTACCGCCAGGTGCACTCCGATGTCCGTTGACAAGGGCGCTAAACAACTGCCGCCCCGACGCTTATCGCCGCCGCCGCGTATAGAGATCACCGTCGCCCTGTAGAGAAGCCGCTATCGCCGAACGATGCCGAGTTATTGTTACCGCGTATACAGCCGTCGGTCGAATTTTAATACGAGGCGCTGTGAACCGTGAACGCGGATTTTAGATACAAAACGGGATAATTTGCGTACGAGCCGTCATGAATAGCGTCGCAACCGTATCGTACGAGGTACGTGAATAGCGTCGTGAATGATACCGCCGGGTTACCATCTTCAGCGCAACCGAACAGTACGAGCTACCGTGAACAGCTCTCAAAACAAACTCTTGCCCTCCAGACCGTTTATTTGTTGTCCATCTTAGATTGTAAGTTAGTTTTAGGCCATGTCTTTGTATAAAAGAATGGAATACAGGATACAGGATGTTTTTAGAACCGTTTGTTTTATTACCTAGTTCCATTTTTAACATTACATATAACAATTGGCAGCCGGCAGCCAGCACTAATAAGCATAATTGACCCCTGGCTTGCCGTTTCTTCACTGTAACAAGCTTCCCGGTGCATAAGTGGGCCCTCGACCACATGAATCCCGAGGGTGGCGCCCGAGAACTGACCACCGAGTGGATGTTTTGACCTTCAGGCAGTCAAACCGTTGATCAGTTGAGAGAGCAGGGATATCCCGAATATACGTAGATACCGCCGACCCGATACCCCTGCGCTGAGCATTTGACCGATGACTGTCTGCACGAGAAAGATCCATTGACCGATGTTCCGCTGCCGTGAACGAAGTAGATCCGTAGAGCTCAGCCTGCTCCCCGCCTACGAAAACGCGTCACAAACTTTTAGACCGGTCTTGTTTTTAATCATTTAGCATAAACAAATTTAGAGTAGCAATTTATATACACTAAAATATAACGATAACCATTGTTTTCATCAGTATACTATTGCATTTCAGCACAATCAATTTGCCACAAATCCTTCTAGTCTTTTTTTATTCTCATGCGCCTTCTCATAAAATTTTTTCTAGCCGTTCTATGTAGTTCATTAATAGTTTTGATTTTTCTTGTTCATATTATTACTATTATTAAAGGTTTCAGATCGAATGAAGAACTGAAAAATGTAATTGGGCTTAATATGTCATACCTTATTCTCGGAGTTCCTTCATGATTAACGTAATTTCATTTTCATGTCCAGTGTGTTTGGCCAGTAAATATTTTGAAATTTTTTTAGAAATAATTCTTTTTTTGAGGTAACTGTAGTTTTTCGGAAAAATTTTTTCTTCTAATACCACCACATAATTTTGTATATATTTGTCCCATCTCGTCTCCAATAAACCATTACTTTCTTTAAAATTCTTGTATAGAGCACTCGTGGATTCCAAAATATCCTTGTAGGTACCTTATCACTTAATTCTTGTTCCTGGCCTAGGCTTTGGGGTATTTTTAAAAATAACAAGTCATAAATTGCTGGTGATCCATCAAATTCTTCAATACTTTTCCCCTTTTTGTATAAGACAATATTTCCATTTTGAAATCCCACCTCTAAATTATCAATAACATTCTTGGTATGATCTGGTTTTGAACCAAAACGTATCATATGGTTTTAAAAGTAATTTTTCTAGGTATGTATTTAAACTATTGAAAGTTGCTGTGTCAGCTGATGCAAGAGATGTATTAGTTGATGTTTAAAATGTATCAAATATCAATTGACCAATATCCTGTTTTGAAATGTGCTGCTGTTGCATAGCTGTAGAGGTTTGAAAGGAATATTTAGATTGAGGAAAACCATTCATTTAAGTCGACTGCACTGATGTACTGGGACTCTGCAATTTTGTAGACAGATAATTTCGTTGTTGCTGTTATTGTTGACGTTGCTTGATCAGATATAATTGTCAATGGCTAAAAAATGAGCTCATAAAATTTTTCCATTTCCACATCATTAAATTCTTTAACCGCTTAAATTTGTTTAAACTTTTTTCTAACGGCATTGGTAGCATCCACTAGTTTAAATTTTAAGTCCATCACCTCGTTCATGATGTTTACAAAGGATGTTTCAACTATCATATAAATCTTTTTTCGCATTATTACAGTAATAGCTATCAAATCCTTTGGGATACCTTCTCGATTTCACATCACTATCTTTGTAAGTTACTAAAAATCCACACTTATTATCCTAACATTTGGGGTACATTTTTTGAAAATGTGTAAAAAATAGAACAGGTGAAGCATGATCAGAAAATATGTGTTTCATATACATTTTGTCTTATTTAAACATAATAATAAAATTTGTAGTGTCTCGCACAAGCTGCTTAGGCACCCGCGAATATGTTTGCACTAGATAATAGCGTCGATATTTTTATGACTTACCATGCTAAAGTATGATCTTATAACATTTTGTTTTTAGAGTTTGATTTTGCATCGGTGGCTTCCACATATTGTGGCAGTCCAGTAATATTATTGGAATCACTAAAAGCATAGTAGCCTAGACCTTAGATGGGTGCTAAAATTTTCCCTAAATACTCATATTTTGGTTGATATAGTGTTTTGAGTAAATATAGACATTTTCGAAATGTAGCCCTAGGAGGTGTGTAAGCAGTGAAATCATAACAGTTTTCCCATAAGTGGATGGTCCAATTAACAGACCATGAATAGAGCAAGGAAGTAAAGGATCATGTATCTTCATCATTTTCTTTTTCTTATCCAAGTTCGACTTTTTCATCGAGATTGTCAATAGGAAATTTTTATTTAAGACCGATAATGTGCATCGTTAACAAAATTTGGTATTTTAGAAGAAATCTTCATTCAAATGCCGCTTGTCATACGAAGTGGACGATCTCGCTTACCTATTAAGACTGGAAACGGTATTGTAAATTCATTAATTAATGGGCTTCCATTAGAGCTACATATCCCCAGTTATCAATATTGTGGACCTGGAACAAAAATTATAAAACATATAACAAGAAGTGATCAGGGAATTAACCCTTTGGATGCCGCATGTAAAAAATACGATTAAAGGTATTTACATAACAGATGCGACATAAGTGCGAGACATTGAGCAGATTACAAGCTTGCGCAAAGTGCTTGAAACAGAGTAAAATTGAAAGATTTTATTTTAGTCGAAAAAACTGCAGCTTGCTGAGTAACGATTATGAAAAGAGAAAACGATTCGGCATGGGTATGTTATCATCATCAACATCAAAATCAAGAAGGAAAACACATAGAGAAGGCAAACTTCGTGCTAAGTTATTAAAAGGGAACTGTGTTAGGTAAAGTAGATTTCGGATCAGCTGTAAGGCAACTAGTTCGAGTGGAGCTATTAAAAGCCAGAGGAAAAAATATAATGGGAAAAAATTTCCTGGAAGCATCTAAAATAGCCTTGTCAGCAGCATGTAAATCGGTGAAAGCAGCAGGTGGCAAAAGAAAGATTAGTTCGCCGAGAATAATACCAATCCCTAAAACTGGAAGAATATTACCACTAGTACCAATATTTGCCGGGCTTTTGACTTTGGGATCATTAACCGATGGAGCGACAGATTTTGTATCAGCGAAAACCCTGTAAAAAAAGCAGCGAGGAAAGAATCCGAGCTCGCTTATTTTTAAAATCGAAAGGAGGTGGCTTGTTTTTAAAGCCATATCGTGTAACCAGAAGTGAAGGTTCAGAATTACTTCTAAGCTACAAACCAAAAGACTAGTGAAATCCCGACCTCGAAAATCACTGTCTAACATCGATCTAAAAATTCATGCCAAGCAAAATGGAATACCGCACTTTAGAGGGGTGTATATGAGGGATTACCTAGACAAGGTCCCCGACGTTACAAAGTAGCAATCGTTAGTTTTGATAGTTTATCGGATGTAGGGACTCATTGGGTGTCATATAGAAAAAAACAATTTGAAACTAACATATTATGATAGCTTCGGTGATTTAACCCCTCCTATGGGATTGGTGCGATATTTGGAAACTGGTTCTGAAGCATCGAAAATTACTTACTATACATGTGAGCGTCAATAGAATTTTGGGACAGTCTAGGTTGTTTAAAGTTTCTTACTAAAACTTCACCATAAATTATGTCATTGATCACACCACAAATGGATCGTGCCAACTACACAAAAATCTTACAATCACTTACGCATATCATATAGTTAGTGAATTCCACAAGATGTCCGAGAAAGAGTTGGAAAGCATGTCCAAGAAAGAAATAATTGCACTTTCTCCAAACGAAATAGCATTAGTTTGGGATAAGTTACCGGAGCACCTTGATATCTTAAAATATCAGTATAATTGTGAACATTATTTTAGGAATTATGTAAATAAGAATGAGGGAGACGTTAGCCCCACACTTACGAAAATATTTTGTTGTTATTGTAAATTCAAAGTTGTAAATAGAAAAACATCATCATCAAAAGGTGTAAGAAAAGGTACGATGATAAACCTGGAGAAATGTTGCAAGTGAAAGGTAATAAAACCCAGACGTAAATTATTTAATTGTCAGTCATGTCTTACATCTTCACACTATCAGAACACTCATGTCTTAAGCGTCGATCCTTATCCACTCATCGCGTTAAATAAAACAAACAAATATGGTCTGGCACTCTCGGATTTTATACCTATAACTCAATATTTAAGGTAGATGAAAGTGGCAATAGCTTTACTTAAATAAAAGGTGGCTACACCACCTACCCAAAACATTTGCGGATTTCACGGGGAGCATACGAAGTAGATAAAATCAATAAAGCTTTGTTGGCAGCTTTAAAAAAATCAACTGGGGAAACTAAGGACGAAATATCTTTATTGACATCAATTAATAATACTCTGAAATGTAAACTAGAATTCAAAAATATTATAGAATTTACAGGTGCCGATAGTATCGGTAAAATGTTTGAATTCAACTATACATTGTCAAAAAGTGGCATATAACACGAATCAATTGAAATGGTGGATACAATAAGACTGCGCATTATACGTTTAGATTGTAAAATATCTGGAGCATGTCTGAATTCTGTGGAAGATCATATCTTATTTGAACCTGTTTACAAAATCAGAATAGAAACATAAAATAATATTTATATGTCGTCGATTCCGGAAGGACGTCAATTCATAGACAACATTACTGTACGCATCTTGAATGATTGAGAAAAATTTCATAAAATTCATCATTATCATCATGATCATCAACAAAGCATAATAAAAGTAAAGGAAGAATGAAAGTGAAAAAAGACATTCGATCACAAACATCTCATCAGTTGTCTGCTAAAGATTATAACTTTTAAAATCAATCCGTCTAAAAGTACAAAAATCACGACTACAATAAGTGATAAAATTGAAGTTTTTACCGAACCTATCTTGGAAAATTTCATTATTAGTTTAGGAAAACATACATATGAACCATACGAATCTCCATCACTTAACAATTTCAATGAAATCCGTATTTCTATTAATTATCAAAATATTATACTGGATATTGCAAAAAATTACATATATATCGAAGTAAAATTTCGATCTACTGACGTTAAAACCAATGATTTCATTCGAAAGTTTGCAACGTAGTTCTCTCATGACATGCAATTGGGATCTCTACGAAGCATACCAAGAAATCGTAGATATCGCAAGTTCTGTATTTTCTGGAAAATTATCTTTAAAAGATCTTATGGCATTCGCCCAAGATTATACAAAAGATGTTTTCAATTTAAAACAAAAGCTTATCATGATTATTTCTCGTACTTTTATCAATTGCTATGTTGGCGAAGTAGACGCCAAAATTCGCCATATTATTACAGATGATAAGCAAAAACTGAAAATATTGTCTCGCATTAACACAGGTAGAAATAATGCTAATATTCAAATGGCATATGGTAAATGGGAACTGTACAATTTACCAGCTTTGCAACAAATGTTCTCCTACATATGTGCCTCAAGAACGAGCACAAGTCTAGAAAGACCCCTACAGATAATTATCGGACTTCAGGACAGTAATAATTTTGACAAAAAAGAAAGAAATGCAACCCAGTTTACCCACGCCGACGTATGTGATATTAGACTACATTTAAATTCAACCGTATTTCCCTACGAAAGATGGATTTGAATTTTGCCAAGAAACTGTATGCAACAGCTTATTATAATTATGAGAACTTCTAAAGCAGCTACTATGGGCGCGAAATAAACGAACTAACCATGACATTTGCCGAATATATTAAAAGCCTCGTTTTTATTATCAGTTGCAGTCATCAACAAGCGGCTATTAACTCATTCACCCTAAGAGGTGAAACCAGAAAGAATAAATTTCCCAAAGACACTAAAGTGTATGGATTAGTTATTTACGACTTATTTTTCAATTATAATGTATTAAACTCTTCCCTGACCAAAAAATCTATATTTTAATGTAGTTTTTGATTGTATGTAACACATATTATTTTAATAATGTTAAAACATATTGACAATGGTATGTCAATTAATGAATCTGTAAAAGTCAAATAGCAGTTTTATATTTACTTAAAACCTAAGAAAAAAATAGGCCAATCCATATTTATATTGTCACCAAAATGAGTGGTTTAATGTATAAATAATGGTTTGATGAGATCAGTCAATTCCGTTGTTTCATAACTGCAAAATGCCTTCAAATGCCACTAAAAGTCCAAAAAAATTTCTCTCCAGACGCGAATAGCTAAACCAGGAAAAAATCAATAGTTCTTTCGTTTGTACGCGACTTCATTGCACGAAAGGCGAATGGGATAGTCGATACACCAACGCGGTGTACCTGTCGTCGGCTAACGAGAGGGGTCCAAAACGTTGCGCGACGTGTGACTTAGGGTGCGTTCCACTAAGCACCCACAACGATCACGCTCATGATAGCAGTTTTTCCCGTTCCACTAGCTTGTGAGCATTCTTATCATAAACCCAAGTGGAATGGGATTGTGGACGTCTTAAGTGTTGAGTTAAATATTACAAATGGCGGATTTGAAAATAAATCAGTAGCTTGAAAAGGTTATGTTATAATTTTTAAGCTTTAATATTAATAATTTGTTATAATTATTGGTTAACTTGCTTTATATTAAAGAAAAATACTATTTAGTTTCTTATATTTTATTTTAGTGGAATCTTTAAGTAATTTACGTTGAAAAATAATCAAAATATCTTTTGTGGTGACAGTTGGATTTAATGGTGGATCGTAATCATGCTTCAGAAAGTATTTCATCTAGTCTAGATGAAGAATGGAATGCAGTTTTACAAAGTCGGGAAAAGCGAAAACTTAGGCCACGTATTATTGATTATGAGAATGTTATTAATCGTTATTTAGATAAAGAATTCAAGTCATTTTAGGATAAATTTTATATAATTACTACATTCTATAAATGTGCTTGTATATAATTACTACATTTTTTAAATCTATTTTTCAGTAACACCTTTTGTGGATTGGACTACACCATCTAATTCAGTGTATTTTGAATCTAAACTAAATTATACTTATATTTTTCTCATATGTTACACTGTAATTTTGAAACTCTTACATTCAATTGTCTTTAAATTTAAAAAACCGCGCCAAAATTCTGAACGTCCACTTTGACCCACCTTTTCAGATGGGTCGTTGTGAGCTTGGCGTGAGCGAGAAGAATGACGTCATTAATGACGTTTTCGCCGCGACCGCGACGACCGTAGTCATTATGTGGAACGACTGAAGGAATATTTTGAGCGTTGTGAGCGCCTAGTGGAATGCACCCTTAGTATGGTATGAAGAACCATAAAATCGCGCGAAGCGCGAGGTTTTATAGCGCAAAGCTCTTTAAAGTCGCGCAAAGCACGACTTTCTATTATGTTTTTTATGAGTTCTTAGTTTGAAAAGCGTCTTTTGCTGCTAAATAAAACCAACGTGATTTGTCGTGTATTTAAACGTTTGAACAGTATATTGAACATATCTAACAATTGCGCACCACTATACTCCCTTTAACTTTCTTGGATATATTATAACGTTATTCTTTGGACTGCCAAGATTGAAGGTGCTTCAAAAATGAAGATCGGCATTGTAAGGCCATTTGCGGCAGGACAAGGTAAGCAATGTATATGTGGGGAGTGCAGGGGTACTGCACCACCGTCAACCCCCTCTAAAAAGCACGAAGTGCAACCCAGAAGACCAAGGGCTGCACCTAGGTCGGTATTGCTATCGTGAGGTATTACGCCCCGGTGGACAGCCGTCCCTCCCCACCCCTCTTAGGGCCACAAGAACGGTCGTTTTCAGGACCATATTATATTTTGATCGTAGTTTAGGTATCTTAAATTTTGAAACGAGATATTTTTTTAACGACCGATTGTCTCGTTGCTTAAGTGTCTAATTATATTCTTGAGAACGAGGTAGTTGCTTAATCGAAGACCTATGAAAATATTGAAAGTCTAAACAAGATTTCTAAAAATTTTTTAATGTATTCTCTAAAAATATGAAGACTTATTTTCTAAACTAAAAAACAAGTTTCGTGTTTTGTTTCAATTTTTTAAAAAAATTAGTGATTTTGTAAGTTCTCATCAATAGAAAATATTTAGAAAGTTTTGGTGAGGGTAGTTCGTGCCTATGTAACTAAAACCAGGTGGCCTTTATCTTCTTTGGGTTTCACACAATCGACATGAAACCAGAGAGATCCCCTAGCAGAGGTTCTTCTGTGTTTATCGACAAGACCGTCGGCAACAATGTTACGGAGTTGGAAGACTTCGAGCCTAAATGGCAATTTGACGTCCAACGATGATTCGACTTGGATGTCGACGTACCCGTTCATTTCAATCACGATCTTGAGGTGCTGGACGACTTGGGCGACTGGGTGCTCCAACCTTTAAATGAAAGGCTTCACAGTCCACCGCCAGATCCGGACTCTACTAACGAAACGGCGTGGGAAACTCTAGCATCGCCGACGCCCGAAAATCCCCCAGCGTCCATGCTATTCTTCGAGTTGGTGGTTTGCTAATGAGGATAGGCCACCATAAACCCCACACCCTCTCCGGTTCTTTTCAAGAGCACAAAACAACGATCCTTTTCAGGACCACAAAATACTTTAATCTTAGTTTTAGTTCACATTGGTAATTTGTTACTAATATTGTATTTATAGAACATATAACATTGGAAACAAAATATTAAAAGTTTAGGCGGTGGTGATGGTGGAACCCGACAAAACCGTTCGTTCCTATTCGAAACCATAAACTGCCTTGTTCCCAATATATAATACGACATTTGTCGTTACCTCCACCACAAATATGTTTCTATATATACGGCTACCAATACTCACATCATTAAGAGTAACATGTTCTGTTTCTCCCCCTCAACCTCACAAAATAGTGCTTTTTAGGACTACATAATTTTTTTTTCGTAGTTTAGTTTTCTATCACCTATGTGTCAGTGTATTCGTTTGGTAACAGATTCTTTTGTCACCTAAGTGCCAGCTCATTGGTTTAAGAACAAATTGTCTTTAGTGATGCAAGGTAATCAGTTTTAGCGCAATTTACTAGTAAATATTCACCACGGTATTACATAAAACTAGTGGGATGGATGGATGGTTAAGACCATCGACGAAAGAAATATTTCTTTTAAGGAATATTTTTTATTTTTAATAATTTATAGACTTTTTTTTATTTAAAGCGTCTAATACTATAATTTATAAAGATAAAATATATTTGAAAACTTAATACTATAATATACAAACCTATAAATACATAACTATCTTACTCTTTACACTACAAAAACCTCTTAAAGTCCTCTAAGTTTTTTGTATTTCACCCGCTCACTTTTAATTATCTTTAATTTTCTTTTCCGCTATGTCCATTTCACTCTCACTCATTTTTTTTACTATACCTTTTTTTAATCTATAAATTTCTGACACTTAGAAGACGCGATCGGAAAAGCACTAGCTATCTTCAAAATGTTGCTTCATCCGCTTTGTTATGGATTTCAGACGTCTCACTATAACCGGAGAGAGTGGTGCATCACTCATCTTGATCGTCATCGTCGTTTCTTTTTCTACAGGGGGTGGTGGTATACACGGTATTGGTGGTGGTGACGGAGGTGTCGCTGTATCGGGGCACGCATGTATTGTCACATTTACGGACAGTGACTCCTATGATTTTAAAATGTCATGCGTAGGCCCTCGCTAGGTAGGGTATTTGAAGGTAAACTTCTTTTTCTTCATCGTTGCTTTATACGGCACCACGGTTCCAGTCCTTGAAACGATTGGTGTTGTGAGAAACTTCTTCAGTTTTGATAAGACGACGGATTTGTACCCTTCCTTTTTGGACGACCACAATATCGCTTATGATTTTCACACTGTCTTTCCTGTCAGCCCAAGTTTTAAATTAAACCGCCGCGGACTTTACCAGCTCTTTATCTCGTCAATCGACTTCTTCCTTTGCATACTGCCCGTGTCATTCGGTGAAAATCCCGAGACTCAACACTTCCAACTCCGCTTCTATGCCCCACAACAGCTCTTCTGCACTGACTGAACTTCAAAGCATTGAAAAATGAACTTAGACTTTCAACTGTAAAGCGTCCGATCTAGCAAGTACGCTTTTTTTACCCTTTCCCCACCATCATCACTACCACCACCACCACCACCAACATTACCTTTTGTTTCTGTTGACCTTTTCAAGGTTATTTCTCCTGCGCTTCCTTCTAGCGTGCAGCGGTTGAAAAATTATTTTTAACAGCACGTTGTTTTTTCACGTAAAGTCTTTTGGAGCAGCCAAAATATACATGTACCGCTAAATTTTGCTGTGATTTCATTTTTTCTTTTTAAGAGACGAGGAGTCTATTGGCGAAACAATGCAAAACTCAACTTTAACTACAGTGACTTTTTGAGAATTCCAATTTGCGACCTGGACAAATTACTGCACGCTACATACGAAGAAAAAATTGGCTACTAAAAGAATTCTTTCATATTAAATGTATTTTTTTGCTTTGTGTCAGATTTTAAAGTTCTGCTCGCACCCTCGGAACTTACATTGGATGGAAATTGCAGCATGAAAAATAAAAGATTATGCTCTTTAGTGAAACCTGTAGTAAGAGATGAGCCAGCCACACGTAATTGTGTTGACAACAATCTTATTCAGCGTGTTCATGATACATTGCAAGCTGTCCAAGACTCTGTATCGGTTATAAAAGATACTGTCAAAACCCATATTGAGGCTTACGTACCCAATACAGTAATTGAAACTATTCAAGAACTTAAAGAATACATCGACGATGCAGTACTTTCATTATTTGCCAGTAGACAAGACATATTGGAGAATCTTTTCTAGAGATACAAGTTTAATCTATACCTATTATATTGGTATTTAAACGATAGATTTGGAATTTTCAATAAAAAAAATCAAAGATGATATGAGATAAATGATTTTTATTTAACAGGCAAAAATATTTTATTACCTTAACAATTTTTTTCGTGTATCCTTAAATTGATTTCTACATTATTCATTGTCGGCTAATATAGACAATGTGGCTTTTTTGGCATTGCTAATATAGGAATTTTATTATCTATGCAAAATCTTTTACAAAAATGATTCCATGACTTGCAACAACATTCCCACATTATCTTGCGGATATATTTTCTAAAAGTCTATGTTGGTATGACTCCAAGGTAAAGTTTTTGTGGATGATGGAATTACATAACATTTATCATCGTAATGTAAATGAGCAATTTTATTTATTAATAGAGTGTAAACATACTATAATTCACTTTAAGTAATCTTCATTTTTCGAAATATTAATCCACCCTGTCCGACTGTGTGACGATTAGCCTAAGTCTGTTTCTATGGCCTGTTTTTAAGTTCTGCAATGAACAATGTATTTCTTTTTATCATTAAGGTTTTGAATCAGTTTCGGCAAATTTGCTTTTTCAGTAGGTGGAGTGATGTTTCCAACTAGAAATGGACCAGAATGGCCATCATGTAATTCTACCAGATAATGTACATCCACTTCGAAAACTTACGCATATGGGCTATCATCATTCACATCCATTATATTTAAATCTAATATTTCACGTTTTGACAGCCATTTAAAACTACCGAATGGTAATGTTTGGGACATACTATGGGATATACCATACAAATTAGTGCGTTTAGATAAGTTGTAAGTGAAGAAGGTTTAATGAGGTCATAGTTAGACAAATACTTGTTATATCCAATATGTTGCCTTTCCGTACACTGACTTATGCCACCTCGAAAACCTTTCTAAATCATATCGATATTCACCAAAATCCAAATGTACCTGGGTCATGCGGAACATGCAATTAAAAGTTAAACTTCGTTGAGAGTAGTACTGCGCTGGATCCAATTTATAAATCGACAATCACGTATCGCAAAATTGTGCGAAAACATCAGTTAATTGCAAGTCAAATTTTAAGTGTAAGTCCAAATATTCTGATAAATTCTTACACTGAAGCAGGTGTCACACTTCTTTAGCTCTATCATATAATTCGTCAGTGATATGTTTTTCCCGTTACTGATCATAAAACTCATCTTTCGTTGTAATATTTAGGTTATTAATTTTTTCCAACTTATCGATAAAATTGTATAGAAAAACACCCTTTTCCGCATTAAATTAAATTTGGCATCGTCGGAAAAATATTTCCCTAAATTCATTTATATTTAAGCCATTACCTAAATGTTCCAACGATGTCGACAAAAATTTAAATTTTAGTTGTAGGCCACATTAAATTGAACAACAGAAAATTCTTTGATTATGAAAATTCTACAAATACCAGTTTTAAATGAAATTGTATCAGACAAATATTTAATCTGCTATAGTAAATTCACTATCTTGAATTTTAAGAAATTAATTTTAAATTCGTAACCTAGGCCCCCCAAAACCACCCTATAATAAAATTGAAAGTACTTGAGATATGTCAATTTTGTCTGACATACTTTATTCTGCATATTGAGTTTGAAGAAATTAATTTAGAATCCGCAATATACGCCCTAAAAATCCGCAAAGTAGTGTGTATTATCCGGAGATCTCAATCTCCCACTTCTTGTCCATGCATACATGACTTGACTTTCAACTTGACCTTGATAATCAACCTTGCATTGATGTGATCTTTACCTTGAGATAGGTTATGGGTTCAATGTTGTGTCATTGACTTAGACCTTGATGGTCCGCACATATATTGGTGTGTACTTTAATTTGATGGAGGTCAAATGCTCAGTTCTAATTGTTTTGTAACTTTTGTCATTAATCCTTGAATGAGATTGTTATAAAGGGAAACAGGCAAACAGCGAAGATTTGACAATGCAGTCATCATCCCTATATAGATAAAATATTGTGTTTGTGTAGTGTTCTGACAATGCTTTTGTATTTACGGTAATTTTTTATTTTATATCATTTTTCGAAAATGAGTATTCCAAAAAACTTTATGAAATGAATGAAAAAGTTAGTGAATATTTTGAAATTTTAGAAAGAAAAAAATACTGAATGATTGTGGGAAAAGTTTATAAAATTCAAAAATTGGTTCCAATGAAAATTAGCTTTACACGGAGACAGTGATAATAACACATTTGAGACTTTTTTTCCAAAACGTGTAGCTCTAACACTATTAGATGATAAGTAAAACTAAAGATAAATACAGCATAACCTATTTCGGGCAAGTTACTTGAGTTTTTGGAAACAATACTCGAACATTATTAAGGTTCAGTTCATTAGAGTAATTAGTAAAGAGTGTTTAAAAAAAAAATTGATTTGTAAAATATGTTGCACATGTCATAATACTTGCACGTTTTCATTATTTCTATTAAATATGTCTGCTGATACGATTTTCAATGAATGCGTAGATAGGTACATGTTTTGACTGGAAAAAGAATTAAGAAATATGGCTCACGATATTTTAGATGGTGGAAATGATTGGTCAAATATTGAGACAACCGTGAATCAATATAAGGATGAGATCAAGAATGCAATCAATTTTTATCGCTGGGCACAATTGTGTGAAAAATATTTTTATAGTTCCATAAATTTGGATACATTTTGTGCTGAAATGGTCAATGAAAAATTATTAGAATATCTCGTTAATAAACTACATTTACCTAGTGAGCTAGCTGTAAAATATGAATTGGTGTCTGCAACAGCAACAACCTAAGATGTTGATGATCGAAATCATATTGAATGGTATAAATTTTTCAACAACAAAAATGAAGATATTACTAGTGTAGACAATTAATTTTAATAATTTGAATTTGTACATTTAAATTATTGTTAATAAATATTTGTAACTTATCACTGTTTTACTCAACCTACTTACTATATAATTTTACTAACCAACTACATAATAGTTTAGCTCGAATTAAAAAGAAAATTGTTTTTAAATAACTTAAATGAATATGTTATATAAATGAACATAACATATAAAATAAATTAGTTTAAAATCATAATGGAACATGGTAACAGCACAACTGATAAATTTGGGCATTAAATATTTGATGAGAAAAATCCTATAGTGCTACTCGGACCGTCAGGAGTAGACAGTGAACTCAATGTAAAAATTATCAAATTAGAAAAAATACGTAGTAATCTTGATCCCAGAATGCTTAACATTGAGCAGTTCGTCGAGACGTGGGTTATATATTATATGAATACAAAAGAAAATGAGCTCGAAGATAAAATAATTAAATTTAAAAAAGTACGTGATGACCTTGACCCTAGAATGTTTAACATTGAGGGGAATATCGAGAAATGGGTCATAAAATATGGGAACGAAAGAGATAATGAGCTGTATGAAAAAATGACTAAAATAGAAAAAATAAATGATTATCTAGATTCTAGAATAATTAACAATGAGAAAGCGATATCTGATTTAAAGAAAAAAATTAGATAGAGCCGACTGCTTTAATATATTATGTAATTTGTTCGGCTGAAATAAAACAAATATGTTGTAAATATGTGTTTATCGGATGCAATTTTTAAAAAAGGTGTAAAATATAATTATGGCTACATGCAATATCTGATGTAGGTATCCATGAGTTTAAGTTGTTGGGAAAACGTAACCACTTTACAAATAAATGATAGCTGTGTTTTTTTTTTATTTGTTTAAGTACTTTTTCAAATAAATAAATGACTGGGCTATTCGTCTTTGGTAATTATGCTTGACAAAAGCATCCTATTATTGATTGACCATCCATAGATTCTAATACATAAGTCGGCGGATTTGTAATATTAACTTTAATTACTTTAAATTTTTCTGTCAACCACGAGGGAATTTTGCCCTTTTCAAATATGTTTTATTTAAACTTCTTTGGTACTATTTTTCAATGATCATACCCAGTAATTTTAGTTTGTGGTCAAACATTACATGGCTTCATTCCAGTAGTAGTGTGTTTCATGTTGTTGTAAGTTTTTGTTACTGATGGCCAAAGTTTCAACTATTTATAGATTCCTTTCGCTAAAAACTACTAATACAAAATATTTTTTAAAGTTTTTAATACTCGTTCAACAATTGAAAATTTTTTGAATTTTATAAAAATAATTTTAGATTCGTTATGTACGAAACCAAAAACTCCGCCATATCAATTTTCGAGAAAATCTGACAAAGCTAATTTTTTGTCTGTCATATTATCAGCGTCATCTTGGATTTTACTTAACCAACTTCACCCAAAATAAAATAGAACCCGGCAACAACTTCCTGAGTATTATGTAAAAAATTTCATTCAAATCGGTGCCACCGTTCCGGAGTAATCGATATACATACTTAAAAAAAAGCATAGCGATCGAAAATAAAACGACCTTCTTTTTGAAGTCGCTTAAAAATTTAAACAATACTGAAATTCTATACTACTGTTAATATTTTAAAAACGACGAATATATCTGAAATAATGTTTGTTTGAGCTTGTGGCAGTACATTAGGGACCAGCTTTAACGAAACGCCTTCCGAACCAATTTAGTTATTTTATAAACACAATATATTAAAGATTCTACAAGAAATATGGAGATATAATTTGCTATAAACATAAAAGTAGTCAAACTCCATAAATTTTGTAATATGCTGTTTTATACATAGAATTTTTAGAAGAATTCGCAAATTATGAGTAAATGAAATTGTGTACAGGGAATGCTTATTCTATAGGAATTTTTAAACCATTCTGTATGATGAAACTAACATTCTCAAAAAATAATGATGACAAAGCCTCTTGCATGCTCCCTTATTGTAGTAAAAAAGTTAAAAATATAATCTATTCGCAGGACGGAATATACGGCTGGAGTGCATTAAAAACTTCCTAAACCGATATAGTAAAAGGTATTAAAGGCGTATCAGTTGCCGACAGTAGGAAGCCCGGAAGCTGAATAATTTAGAAGTGAGTATTTTAAAAGGACGCACAAAAATCGACATGATCTACTGTAAATATATTATTCGAATATAGAAAAGCGAACACTCCGCTAGCAACTAGCTCAGCCAAAAAAATATACAAAAATATACGGAATGTATAGTGCAGCTAATTTCCGAGCGTCCAACTTCTGCACTTGTTGGTTGTTGCCCAACTGAAAGAAATTCAATGTGCAGCGGGCATTATATGCGGTTCTAGATCGTACCGGTTGATTGGCGTTAGCTCAACCCTATTTTCGATCACCGTTTATAGTGTCAGTCTCGGGTTACACGTCACCTCGGTACTATGGTCCCGTTTGATAAAAGTCTTCCAGGTGCAAGAAAGAATAAGTGCATCGTGTCTCTTATTCAGAGTGCCGTTCTTTTCAATTTCGACGGATTCGCTAATCAAACTTACCTTACAGTGTTCTATATAGCGATTTGCTGATGGCTGTCAAATTCAATTTTGTCTCGTGCTGATGTTGAAGGAGGGTCGATGTTGTTTGTTTGTTTCTGATGCTAAATTTATGTTCTTCTAGCCTTGGCGATATTCTTCTGTTGGTTTGGCTTATGCATGTTTTACTGCAGGGGTCTCAAGCGATCTTATTTACGCCTTGAGTTTCTAGATTGTTTTTATCCTTTAGGTCTCTAACAGATGAGCCTATTGTTTTGTGTGGATTACAGGATGTAGATATACTACGTTTCTTGAGCAGCACATATATTATATGTGCTCGGCAAGCCGCGAAGATTGAAAAACGGATCAACACCAGTATATGTCTGATAATGCTTAGTTTTTAAGATACAAGTTGTTAAAATTTATTATTATTTTTAGTTTTTTAAATTTACGTCATTTGTTTTTAAAAATAATAAAGTCAAAATTGGAACACATTACAGTTTTTCAGTTTTAAAAAAAATTATTATTATGTATAATATGCAGAGTATTACTTCTTTCCGGGTCTCTAAAATTTAACACTCTCGAACTTTTTTTTCGGTCGCCACTAACTCGATTTGATTACTCAGTTAGCTTTCCCATCTTATTGTAAATCTTTCTTGTCTCTTAAGTTTTCTTCTAAAAGTCAATATTTTTTCCGCAAAAAAAAAGAAAATATATAAGTAAAAAACCATTATGTATTTATTTTAATCAATTTTCATTCATATTTGTTTTAACCAACAGGAACCAGGAAAAAATACCACATAATAATAACAGAATTTGAACAACAGTAACAAAATACTAATAACAGAAATTACAACAAATGTTGAAAATGAACACCTCCAACCATAATGCAAGAATCCGATCTTCGTTTCATTGAAGAACGTATTCGTTGAATAATCCTGGAGTATTTCTTATCCTTTCGCAAAATGCAATAATATGATTTCTCAAATCTTCAATATCTTCAAAGATTTAAGGAAACTCCAAGTGCAAAAATCCAGAGAATTTAGATCCGGAGATCGGGCAAACCAGTGTTGAGTTCCCCCTTGCCTTGTCCAATGATTTGGATACACTGCCTCTAAATGACGGCGTACATTGATATTGAAATATGCTGGAGCACCATCATGCATAAACCAGAACTTTTTTCTAACGTGAAGAGGTAACTCTCCCTCGATATATATATATGGTGTCATCGGCATTTATCTAATTGGTCCATGTTTCCTTCCATTAAGATATATAATATATATATGTATATATATATATATATATATATATATATATATATATATATATATATATATATATATATATCAATCTTTGGTGGTAATCTACGGACGCCTTTTGTTACGACAGCGGAACATCGGTAGGTGTATATTTATCGTGCAAACCGTCATTGGTCAAATGTCCAGAGCAGGGGTATTTAATTATGCACGGCGGTATCTACCTACAATCAGGATATCCGTCCTCTCTGAACTGTTCAATGCTTTCACTGTCTGGTGGTTAAAACATCCAGTCGGGTGCCCACTTATGGAGAAACGGCAAGCCAGGGGTCAATTGCGCTTATCAGTGCTGGCTGCCGGCTGCCTAATGTTACCTGAAATGTTAAGAATGGGAACTCGGTAATGAAACAAACGGTTTTTAAAATATCCTTTCTTCTGTATTCCATACTTTCTACAAAGATATGACCTAAAACTAACTTGCTATCTAAGATGTACAGCAAAATAAACAATTAAATGGTTTGGAGAGCAAGAGTATGTTATGTGTGCTGTTTACGGTAGCTCATGCTTGTAGGTAACGGTAGACGATAACTCGGCTGTATCATTCACTACGCTATTCGCGTTACCTTGTACTATACGTTTACGACGCTGTTCGTGATGCCTCGTACTTAAACTCTCGGCACTCCTTGCCTGAAATCTGTGACGCTGTTCACGGCTCCTCGTACTAAAACTTCAACTAGCAACAATATCCGCAATATGTCCAAGAGTTACCCGGAATCGAGCGGCGGTAGGCGGTGTCTCTATACGCGGCGGCGGCGGTAAACGTCAGGGCGGCAGTTCTTAAGCGTCCTTATCATCGGACATCGGAGGGCACCCGACGGTGAAACACATAATTGGTCATTACGGAAAGAAAATAAAATCGACGGCATGCAGTTAGTGTGAGTATAGTCCTCGACAATGTCAATCAAGAGCGGTAGGAAATTAGGAAAGGAACCAATACTGTCCGAGCTTATAAGAGTCCTCAACAGTGTTGGTAGGATGACACACCATTGTCCGTACTTACAAGGATCCTCGACAATGCTGGCCATAAACGGGGTAGAACGTAAGAAAGGTAGTGGATGGTGAAACATCATAAGCGCACAAGTCTAGTCTCATTTATATTGCTAGACCAGGAAGGCGTGGTCTAGGGGGCGACCTAGGGAGTCCATCAGGAATGTTAAGTGGATGAAGAACGTGCAATTCTCAGCAAATTAATGGTCAGTTCATGTTTAAATAGCCTGCCCGAGCTCCCACTACGCCGACGAGTGACGGCGTGGGGTTATCACACATATAGTACTGCGGTATACCGTGTGCAATTACTAAAGACGAACGATCTAAAAACCGTCGAAAAGTAGCATTTTCCGGCATGATATGTATATATATATATATATATATATATATATATATATATATATATATATATATATACATATATATATATATATATATATATATATATATATATATATATATATATATATATATATATATGTTTAAGCGGCTTTCACGGATACCTCTAACACGGAAAGGATATGGTTGGAGGGAAGTTTGCATTTACTGTTCGCATTCTACTTCATATATATATATATATATATATATATATATATATATATATATATATATATATATATATATATATATATATATATATATATACATATATATATATATATGTATATATATATATATATATATAATAAAATGTTCAAATGTGATATAAGAATAAAACAACCACTTGCTACTTGCTACATATGAAAACACTTTTCTTTCATTTTTGTCCTTTTTTGTAGCCATAATAATCATTTCGATGATCAACAGCCAACATATTTGTTACACCATTTTAAATTTCGATATTTTGATACGAAATTTGTAATCAGCCTTGCCATAAACCTCCGTAACCGAACTTTCAACTAAGTTGTATCCTTCTTTATAGCCATAATATATATTTCAAGGGTTATCGACTGCCAAACTGGATAAGCCATTTTAAATTTCGATATTCTTACGCAAGATTCATAATCAGAGATATCATAAACCCTCGTAGTCGAACTTTTAAGTAGGTTGTACCCTTCTCTATAGCCATAATATGTATTTTGGAGAATATTAACCGCCATATTGGATCTGCCATTTTGAATTTCGATATTCTGATGCTAGATTTCTGATCAACGCGGTCACAAAAAATATATGAATTGCTTTTCTCTGCGTTTTCAAAAGTTTGTTGGTTTCATTTATCCTTATTTTGTTGCTAATCAAATAATTGTACATAACTTTTGTCTTTGCTAGGTTCATTTTTATATCTATTTCATTACTGGCTGTGTTGAGGTAAAGCAAAGATTATTATAGGTCACACTCTAGATATCTCACCCTGTCTTCATTTTTGATAACTTCTATGTAAGAAGACGATTTAGAATTGGGCTCCATTTGCATTCTGAATGGCCTGCTTGTCTGTTGTGATTTGCCCTGGCATTTGTTTCGTTGTCTTTGAATAAGCTGCGCAATGAATGTTCCGATGTTAAAATAATTTTATTAGATCGACTTTGACAATAATTTCTGCTTCGATTGAGATAAAAATTAGCCAAAAAAATAGTAGTCACGTGATTAGCATTATGTGTCAGATTTTAATTTTTTCCCAAAAAAAATCAAAAAAGGGGTTATGTCTCAAAATATCGAAAAAGTTATTGGAAAAAGTACTTTTAAATGCAATTTTTAACCCGTATGAGCTGTATATGGTAATTTAGATTTCTTGCCCATTTTTTGCAATTTGCACCACTGTTGCAAAATAAGACTCAATGCAGCCTATATAAAACTTTTTAGTTTAGAAAATGCTTCATTCCAGACATATTTTGTTTAAAGTAGCGCCATATTAAATGTGTGTTTTTCTACAAAATCCGAATAGGGCTATAAAAATTTGGTCCTATGTGTGCAAAGTTTATTTGCTTTTGACTCTGTATAAGGTCACTTCATAAAATAACTATTTTTGAAAACGCAGTTTGTATTTAAAAGTAATACACATTAATACCAAGAAATCAGTTTAGTTGAAAAGACTCAAATTTTCTAATAAAAAATCATAATATAAAAATTAAACGCATTCAAAATTTATTTCCCTCCTAATTCAGACTTTACTGATGACACTGTTTACTTAATTATAATGTGTATTACTTTCAGACACAAACTAGGTTTCCAAAAATAGTTATTTTATGACATGTATCCAAACTTTCATAGCCCTATTTGGATTTTGTAGAAAAACACAAATTTAATATGGCGCTACTTTAAACAAAATATGTCTGGGATGAAGCATTATCAAAACTAAGAAGTTTTATATAGGTTACGTTTAGTATTATTTGACAACTGTGATGCAATTCACCAAAAATGGGCAAAACATCTCAATTATCTTATACAGCTGAAAATTTGCATATTGGTTAAAAATTGCATTTAATAAAACTTTTCTTATAAATTTTTTCAATATTTTGAGATAAAACCCAAATTTTGATTTTTTTTTGTAAAAAAAACTAAATTTAACATGTAATGCTAATCACGTGCCTGCCGTTTTTTGGTTAATTTTCATCTCTATCGAAGCAGAATTTGATGCCAAATTCAAATTTATAATAAAGCAATTAATAAAAAAAATCCATACCACTAATTGTTCCAAATACATTTATTTTGTAAAGTAACATTAACATTACTTAGTCGTTTGTTCAACCAAATCAAAAATACAGACATAAAACATAGTCCATTGGAGAATCATATTGTCAAAAATACCAAAAGCGCAAAACAAAAAATTACTAGAAATTAAAACCATAGTGAACAAGTCGTAAATCTGAACAAGCTGGTGTCAGCCGTATTTGAATAGTTGTTATATATTTATTCTCCTTTCAGAGGAAAAGAAAGAATACAAACAAACAGTTTATTTCCTGCAAATACCACGCTGGTTCTTTCTTCATACGCATTTCGACTACCTCATGGTCTCGTCAGTGGAGCTGTATCGGATCGAGAGCAACATTCGCAGGAAATAACTGATATATGAAATACAAATTCCAAGGTGTGTCGGTAGGATATTGCAAACTCGCTACCTACCGAGCTCGATGTAGAAACTGGAAAATATCGCCAGTCGAACGACATCTATGAATCACCAGAATAATGAGAAATTAAAAAAAAAATCATTATTTCAGTAAGAAATAAAGTAGTCTATTTGCCGTATTTAAATAGTTGTTATATATGTATTCCCATTTCAGGCAGAGAAAAGAAAAGAATATATAAAAACAGTCTATTTCCTGCAAATATCACTCTGGTCCTTTCGCCATACTCATTTCAACCACCTCATGGTCTCGTCAGTGGAGCTGTATCAGACCGAGAGTAACATTCATAAGAAATAACAGATATATGAAATATAAATTCCAAGGTATGTCTGTAGCATATTGCAAACCTGCCACCTACCGACCTCGATGTCGAGACTGAAAAATATCGCCAGTCGAACGACATTTATGAATCACCGGAATAGTGAGAAATTTTCTGAAAGATCAGTACGAAATAAATAAATCTATCTCCCGTATTTAAATAGTTGTTATATATGTATTCTCCTTTCAGGCAGAGAAAAGGAAAGAATATATACAAACAGTTTACTGATGTGATTCATAGATGTCGTTCGACTGGCGATATTTTTCAGTTTCGCCATCGAGGTCGGCAGGTGACGGGTTTGCAATATTCTACCAACATACCATGGAATTTATATTTCATATATCAGTTATTCCCTGCGAATGTTGTTCTCGCCCCGATACAGCTCTACTGATGAGACCATGAGGTGATTGCAACGCGTATGGAATGAGGACCAGAGTGGTATTTGTACGAAATAAACTGTTTGCGTGGTTGCTGGGTAGATTGAGTAGCCCAGTGATTATGTTGCCGGTCCCAAGCCCGGATAAAAGAGGAGGGTTCACAGGCGAGGCTAGCAACCTACCTGTGGTAAAAGAACCGCAATGCTCACAGAACTTCAAATGCAGCCTCGGATAGGACGGATCACAACGAAGATGACTTGGCGAGACAACGGAAAAAACGAACTTAGAAACGGAAACAGAAACAACTTCGAATCGCAACCTGGAACATAACATCGCTATACAATAAAGACCAGGAAATCCTGATAGAACTGAGGAAACATAAAATAGACATCTGCTCATTGTCGGAGACCAAAACGAAAGGCAAAGGAAATACAAAACTCACCGACTACAATCTGATATACAGCGGTAAAGACAAAAACGAAAGAGCAACATCAGGACTTGGCAGTAGTGAACATAACCCGATCCTCTTCATCCCCCCACTCCTCGCCCTTGACCTTGACCTTGCCCCACCCCTCTTTGGCCCCGCCCACATGTCCTTGTCATTGACTTTGAAAGTGCACGCGTGCTTTGTCCTTGGCCTTGACCTTGTGTTCAAGGTTGTGCGTGTGTGACCTTGACCTTGACCTTGGTCGAGACGACCTTAACTTTGTTGGGGGCCATCATGAGTGTGTGACCTTGAAGTAGTTATTTGTGTCTATTTACATTCATTCAGTGTGAAATGTCAGATACGGAACTATCTAAAGAAAAAATTATAGAGCAAGTCGGCAGAGTAATTTGTTTATATCAGAGTAATTTAAAAAGTTTGTGTGAATTTGAAGAGAAGGACCTAGCATTTTTTCCTCTCGAATATTTAAAAACTTGCGTTGATACGCTGAGTTTACGGCAAATTTGGGATAAGCTGCCAGCGCCATATCGGTGTGACAAGGCACTACAGTTAAGCTTACCCTGTTACATTCACTATGAACAAATATATCGTCATTATATAGATGGGCCACCACCAGCAATAAAAAAGTGTCGTGAATGTAAAAAATGAGTGAATAATATGAATAGTGCTTTGCAAGGGACAGTAAAAAAATTGGGCGATGAGTTCACTGAAACGGCTAGTAATTATTTCAATGATGCAATGAAAAGTCGAGCAGAATGGGCGTAGCGCTATTGTGATTTGGCTTATGAATATGAAAAGGCTGCGAATGCATGTCGTAAATATTGCAGCAAAACAATAAATTTACAAGACTTTGTTCGTGAAATAAAAAAGTTGGGGTTTAGTGACTGTTTGGAAAAACTGATTAGGTTCATTGCAGATCCGGTTGTGTTAGATGAAATTAGAGTGTAGGACTTAAGTTTAACGTAGTAGTAGTTAATATGGAAAGTATAGTGCGAGAAATGTACGAAGAATTTCTAATTTCTGCAGCCTGTTCGGAATTTTACGCATTTGAAATGCAAGATTCGGAGGCTCAGGATTTTAGTGTATTTTTTAAGTATATGGACCATGCCGAAATGTGTATTTTAGCGAGTAGAGTTTGTAAGAATTTTCTAAGAAATAAAAACAAACAATTATTATTGAACAAATTAAGAAAATTAGGTTTAGGTAATAATGTTACACGTATAGAAGAATGGCAGAAAAAAATCAATCAATAAAGTATATAAAATGTAGTTATTTGTTTCATTATATTTTGTCCTTGAAGTTATCCTTATACCAATTTAAATGTGTGACGTCATTTGACCTTGAATACTCCTCCCACTATTTCTACCGTTAAGCTACCCCCACCATTGTTACAATTCGACCTTGAAAACTCGTTATAAAGGTTAGTGGGAAAAGAAGTGACTTTAAACAGTCGCAGCTATCAGTGGCATAAACAGCAAATATTGTGTTCGTGTAGTGTTCTGAAAGTGCTTTTATATTCACGGTAATTTTTGGATTTATATACCATTTTTTCAATAATGAGTATTGCAAAAGAAACTCTAGATGAAATTAATGAAATGTTCAGCAAAGATTTCGAGGTTTTAGAGAGAAAAAAGATTACCGAAATGATTGTAGGCAAAGTGTATAAAATTGTAAAGATGGTTTCAATGACTACACGATTTGGTAAAACTCTTGTAGTGGCTTTACACGATGACGGTGATAATAGCACATTTGAGACTTTTTTGCCAAAACGTGTGGCCGAAACACTGTCTGACGATATTGTAGATATTATGAGTAAAACTAAAGGTAAATACACTCTAACTTATTTGGGGCAGGGCACTAGAGTTTTTGGAAACAATACTCGAACATTATTACGTTTTGACTCATTGGAGTAAATTGTATGTAAATTGTTTGAAAAAAAAAGGATGTAATTAAATTTAAAATATAGTTGCACATGTCAGAATACTTACGCGTGTTCATTATTTCTGTTAAAGATGTCTGCTGATGCTACGACGACCGCCAACGAATGTGTAGATAGATACATATTTTGGTTGGGGAGAGAATTAAGAAATATGGCTCACGATATGTTAGATAGCGTAAATGATTGGTCGCATATTGATGCAACCAAAGATCAATATAAGAACGAGATCAGGGATGCAATCAATTTTATGGCTGGGGCACACTTGTGCGACAAATTTTTATATGGTTCCATAGACATGGATACATTTTGTGCTGAAATGGTTGAAGAAGAATTAAGGGAATACCTCGTCAATATTCCACATTTACCAGGTGAGCTTGCTGCAAAATATGAATTGGTTTCTGCAACAGCAACAGCCCAAGACGTTGACGATCGAAATAGTGTCGGATGGGATAGAATTTTGAGCAACGAAAATGAAGACATTGAAAATTAATTTTTTATAATTTTTGTATTTGGGCAATTAAATAACTGTAAATAAATATCTGTTACAATCACAGTTTTGTTTTATTTCTTTTATAAACATGCCAACCCAGTAGATCATAGTCAGTGTTTCTTTTTCTCAGCTGAAATATTTAATATAAGTAGGGCAAATAAAAATAAAATAGTTTAGTAAAGATTGAAAATGAGTCGAGGAAACAACACAATTGATAAATTTGGTCGTCAGAAATGTAATGAAAAATATCATATATTATCTGGGCCACAAGGGATTGGTTTTAAACTTACAGCGGATGGGCAGTATGATATGGGTGGAAAAATCATAACCAACTTAGGCGAACCTAAAGATGATGACAATGCTGTGACAAAACACTTTGTTAATAGAAAGTTTTACAATTTTGCAGTTGTAATATGTGACATATTTAACAAGGATGTCCTCCCCATGATATACCAAAATAATAGTGAGCTTAAAACAAAAATTGAAATTATTCAGAAAATACTCTATCATCAGCCTTTAAATGACTCATTAAACGCACTGTCGTACGGCTCGACTTCAAAAAAAATCTAAAAAAGGGAAAGCAGGTTAAAGAATAGGAGAACGCACTCCGAGTGGCATAGCCTTGAAGATAACGTCGTAGTCGTCGGTGAATTGGACCTTCCCTCCAAGAATATTGAAATGTTATTTATGTGTATGATGTTTTATTATCATTGTTTTTAATGATGAAGATTGAAATAAAAAACTTTATTTTACAATATATTGTTTATTTATTTTACATTTTAAATTAAAAATATAGTCATACAATATGTTATTTAAACAATATTAGCTTTATCTATCCAAGAGTTGAAGAGGTTGGGAAATCCTAGCCATTTGACAAATAATTGATCGGTGTGATTTTTCTTGCGTTGTCTAAGGACCTTTTCTACTAGATAAACGCCAGGACTGCTTGTTTTTTGTAGTTCTGATTCGTAAAAACACCCTCTTATAGGCTGACCTTCTAACGATTCCAACAAGTAAGTAGGTGGATTTGTAACGTTAACTTTTACAACTTTAAACAATTCGGTTGACCAAGAGGGCGTATATCCTTTCTCGAATAAGCTTTTGTACTTGCTAATACGCACAATGTCACCCATGGAAAACTTAAATTTTTTAAGTACAATTTTTAAATAATCGTATGCTTTAATTTGTGTTTTTTCTTGCACGTCTGCAGGCTTCATTCCAATGGTGCGATGTTTCGAATGGTTATAGGTTTTTGTTACTGCCGATAATATATGTATCCATTTGTAAGATCCTCTTGTCGAGAATTGTTTATATAAATTATTTTTAAAGTCCTTATGACTCGCTCAACAATTGCAGCTTTCTTTGTGCTGTAAGTGGAATAATGATTTATATTATATTTTTTCATCAGGGCTTGAAAGTTTGTATTATAGAACTCTTTTCCTTGATCACTTTACAGATTTGTTAGTGTAAATGATGCCTCTTCAATGATGCTTTTCATCGCATTAGTAACTTCTATACCAGTCTTGTTTTTTATGGCTTTGGTATAGACAAATTTAGAGTAACAATTTATACAGACCAAAATATAACGATAACCATCGTTTTCATCAGCATACTGTTGCATTTCAGCCAAATCAATTTGCCACAAATCTCTGTAACCTTTTATTATCGTGCGCCGTTTTACAAAATTTTTTCTGGCCGTTCTATGTAGTTCATTAACAATCTTGATTTTTTCTAGACTGAGCTCCATATTATTAGTAATATTAAAGGTTTCAGATCGAAGGAAGAACTGAATAATATCATTAAATATTGAGCTTAATATGTTATATCTTCTTCTCGTAATTCCTCTATGATTGACATAATTTCATTTTCGTGTCCAGTGTGACCGGCTATTTTGGAACTCCACAACAAACGTAAACGATCCACCAACTCTTTAGCTTTGTTCCAATAGACATATTGAAATTTTTTCGAAGATAATTTCTTTTTTGTGGGTAACTCTAGTTTTTCCGAGAGATTTTTTCTTGTAATAGTACCACCTAATTTTGTGCCCATTATCAGAGGTTTAATAATTCGTAAATATTTGTTCCATCTGGTCTCCCGTAAACCATCACTTTTTTTAAAATTATTGTAGACAGCACTGGTTGATTCCAAAATTTCCTTGTACGTTAAAAGTACATTATCACTTAATTGTTGTTCCATTTCGAAAACGCACCTCTAAATTACCAATAAAATTTTTGTTATAATCTGTTTTTGAACCAAAATGTACACCATATACAGTATCGTATAGATGGTTTCGAACGTAATCCTTTTAGGTGTGCGTTTAAAGTATCGGAAGTTGTGGTGTCAGCGGATGCGAGAGATGTATTAGTTGATGTCGAGGGTGTATCAAACACCGATTGGCTAATATCTTCTTTTGAAATGCGATGGTGCTGCTGCTGCTGCTGAATAGGTGTGGAGGTTTGAAAGGAATGTGAAGGTTGGGGAACAACTGATATTTAAGTCGACTGCATTGATGTACTGGGACTATGTGACTTTGTAGCTGGATAATGTTGTTGCTGTTGTTGTTGTTGTTGTTGTTGCTGCTGCTGCTGCTGCTGACGTTGCTTAACCACATCAGATATAGTTTTCAACGGCTTAGAAATGGGTTCGTAAAACTTTTCCAATTCCACAACATTAAATTCTTTAGCCGCTTTAATTTGTTTAAATTTTTTTCTGACGGCATTGGTAGCTTCCACTAGTTTACGTTTTAAGTCGATCGCGTTATTCATGATGTTAACAAAGGACGTTTCAACAATCAAATGAGTGTTTTCTCTTATTATTACAGTAATATATAGCTATCAAATCCTTTGCGGTATCTTCCCGATTTCACATCACTGTCTTTATCAATTACTAAAAATCCATACTTATTATCCCAACATTTTGAGCACATTTCTTGAAATTGAGTAAAAGTTAGATCCGGTGAAACGAGGTCGGAAAATATGTGTTTCATATTCAACTCATCTTGTTTAAACATAATAATAAAATTGGCATTGTCTCGCACAAGCTGTTTAGGCACTCGCGAATATGTTTGCGCTAGGTAAAAGGAGTCGATATTTTTATGACGTCCCATGCCAAAGTACGATCTTATAACATCCTGTTTTTCATATATAACATCATCAAAGATAAATATTGAGTTTGGTTTTGCATCGGACGGTTTCACAATATTACTGGAATCACTAAAGGCATAGTAGCCTAAACCTTTGATGGTGCCAAAATTTTCCTTAAATACTCATATTTCGGTTGATACAGAGATTTCGAGTAAATATAGACATTTTCGAAACGTAGCCCAAGGAGGTGTGTAAGCAGCGAAATCATGACATTAGTTTTTCCACAATTGGATGGACCAATTAACAGGCCGCGAATAGAGGAAGGAAGTAGAGGACCGTGTCTCTTCATTATCTTCTTTTCAAATCCAAGTCCGACTTTTCATCGAGATTGTCAATAGGAAGTTTTTGTTTAAGATCGATAACGCGCATCTTAGGAAAATTTGATATTTTATAGGCAATTTTTCACAAAAACTATCATTCAGATGCCGAGCGTCAAACGAAGTGGACGGTCTCACGTTTCCAATAAAACTGGACACGGTATTGTGAATTCGTTAATAAATAAATTACAATTCGAGGTACACATTCCTGGTTATCAATATTGCGGACTCGGAACAAAAGTAATAAGTGTAACAAGAGGTGATCCAGGCATTAATCCTTTGGATGCCGCATGCAAAAAACACGATTTAGCCTATTTACATAATAAAGACAACATAAGTGCGAGACATCGAGCGGATTACGAGCTCGAACAAAGTGCTTGGAATAGAGTAAAATCGAAAGATTCCAGTTTAGGTGAAAAAACAGCAGCTTGGTTAGTTACAAACATTATGAAAGGAAAACAACGTTTTGGTATGGGTGTACCATCATCATTATCAACAAAAAAACATCTAGTAAAGGCACACGTCATACAAAAAGTAAAGGTGTTAATAGAAATCGACATGTTCGGAAAGTCAGTTTCGGAACAGCTATTCGACAAGCAGTTCGAAAGGAATTATTAAAAGCCGGAAGTAAAAATGTGTTGGAAAAAAATGTCATGAATGCATCTAAAATAGCTCTGTCGGCAGCACGTAGATCGGTAAAAGCGGCAGGTGGCAAAAGGAAGGTTCGTACAATAAGAATAATACCGATTCCTAAAACTGGTGGAATATTACCATTAATACCAATTTTTGCCGGGTTATCAGCTTTGGGTTCATTAGCCGGTGGGGCAGCGGGAATTGTGCGCGCCATAAAAGCTGTAAAAAAAAGCAGCGAAGATAAAACCGGTGCCGGCCTGTATTTAAAATCGAAAGGAAATGGTTTGTTTCTAAAGCCATATCGTAAAGGTATGGGATTATTTTTAAATCGTAGATCAAAAAACTAATTGAATCCCTACCTCGAAGACCACTATCTAACATCGATATAGAAAAATATGCCAAAAAGAAAAGAATAGGACACTTTCGAGGCGTTTATATGAGGGATTCATTACCTAGACAAGGTCCTCGACGTTACGAAGCAGCAATAGTGAATTTGGATAGTACGCGTGGTGCAGGGACTCAGTGGGTAGCTTATAAAAAAAATAATTCTAAAGTAACATATTATGACAGCTTCGGCGATTTACCCCCACCGATTGAATTGGTACGATATCTACAAACGGGATCGGAACCATCAAAAATTATTTACTATACATACGATCGTCAGCAGGATTTTGGAACAGTCTGGTGTTTAAATTTGTGCTTAAAGTTTCTTGTCGAATCATCAGCGTAAAAGATGTCATCATCATCATCATCATTAACACCGCAAATGGATCGCAATAACTATACTAAAATGTTGCAATCACTGAAAGCATTTCATCTAGCCGGTGGATTAAGGAAAATGACCGTGAAACAGTTAGAAAACATGCCCAAGGAAGTATTGACTGCATTAGCCCCAAATGAAATTCCATTCGTTTGGGAAAAGTTGCCCGAGCACCTCAAAAGCGATATCGATATATTAAAATATCAGTGCGGTTGCAAACATTATTTCAGCAGCAGCAATTTAAACGAGGTTACGGCTGATGAGGATCTTACGGCTATAAAAATATTTTGTTGTTATTGCAAAATCAGCGATGTGCGCATAAAAGCAGAAAATAGCATAAAAACATCACTATCTAATGCAGTGAGAAAAGGTGTGAAGAAGAATCTTTTTAAATGTTGCCGCTAAGAATAAAACCGAGATGTGTTATGTTTTAATGGTTAGTCATGTCTTATACGTTCACACTAACAGGACACTCGAGCGTCTTAAGCGCCGATTTTTATCCACCAGTCGAATTAAATAGAGAAAACAAATATGGTCTGGCATTGCTGGGATTTTATACATACAATTCAATTTTTAATGTGGACGAAAGCAACAATAAGTTTGCCTACATGAAGGAGGGTTACACCACCGAGCCGATACAATTGCAGATTCCACCTGGGGCCTATGAAATAGATGAGATAGGTAAAGCTATGTCGGAGGCTTTGAGGATTTCAACTGAAGAAAAGAACGATGGAATCTTTTACTTGGTCGCTAATAATAATACGCTGAAATGTGAACTGAAATCCCAATATACTATAGATTTCCGGGGAGAGGCGAGTATCGGTAAAATGTTAGGATTTAATCATACAGTGTTAAAAAGAGACAAAAAGCACGAATCAACCGAGATGGTGGAAAAAATGAAAGTACGCATCATACGCGTAGATTGTAATATAATTTCCGGAGCATATATGAATTCCGTGGAAGGTCATACCTTGTTCGAATTCGATATCGACGTGGAGCCCGGTTACAAAATCAGTAAAGAACCACAAAATAATATTTATATGCCGTTAATGCCAGCAGGACGTCAGTTTATCGACAACATTACTCTTCGCCTCTTGGACGATAGCGGTGATCTAATCAATTTTCAAGGCGAGAAAATAATCGTGAAATTGGAACTGAAGAAACTTTCATAGAAATGGGTTTTTGCTTCAATCGTCAATTGTGTGTGTTGTCGACTAAGATGGGGGAACCGCCGAAACATAATAAAAGTAAAAGAAGAGTTAACGTCAAGGTTAGTCGTCGTCCAGACGTTAGATCACAAACATCTCAATAGTTATCTGCCGAAGACTATAAATTTTTAAAATCAATCGGTCTTAAAGTGCGAAAATGATTTCCACCACCAGCGATAAAATAGAGGTTTTCTCCGAACCCATCTTGGACAATTCCATTATTAGTCTAGAAGAGCATACGTATAAACCATACGGATCTCCATCATTCAACAATTCGGATGAAGTCCGTATCTCCATTAATTTTCAGGATATTATACTGGATATCGCCGAAAGTTACATATATATTGGAGGAAAATTTAAACCCATAGACGCAACGAAAAGATGTTTTTTATCAAATAATGCCCTCGCATTTTTGTTCGATGAAATTCGCTACGAGATGGGAGGTGAGCAGGTCGCCGTGGTTCGTAAACCTGGAGTTACGACGACATTAAAAACCATGGTTTCATTCGGGAGTTTGCAACAAAGATCTCTCATGACGTGCGCATGGGGTCTCGACGAAGCAAACCAAGATATCGTAGACACGGCAAGTAACGTATTCTCCGGGAAATAACCCTTAAAATACCTTATGGGATTCGCCGAAGATTACGCAAAAGGTGTTTTCAACGTAAAAGAAGAGCTTATTATGATTATAGCTTGCACTTTTACCAATTGCTACGTCGGCGAAGTAGAGGCAGAAATTAGTATCGACAAAATCGAATGGAAAATTCGTCACATCATTCCAGACGACAAGCAAAAATTGAAAATACTGTCTCGCATTAATAAAGGTGGAAACAATGCCAGTATTCAAATGGCATATCGTAAATGGGATCTGTACGAATTACCAGCTTTAAGGCAAATATCTTCCGACGTGTGGGCCTTGAGAACGAGTACAAGTCTGGAAAGACCGCGCTATATAATCGTCGGGTTTCAAGACAGCAATAATTGCGACAAGAAATAAAAAAACGCAACCCATTTTACCCACGCCGACGTATGCGACATTATCTGAATTCAACCGTTTATCCATACGAAAGATGGAATTTAGATTTCGCCAAAAAACTGTACGCAGCAGCCTATTATAATTACGAAAACTTCCAAAGCAGCTACTACGGGCGCGAAATAAACGATCCGATGATAACGTTCGCGGAATATATGAAAAACCCCGTTTTTATTATCAATTGCAGTCATCAACCAGAGGCGATTAACTCATCGACAGTGGATGTGAAATTGGAGTTCCAAACGAGAAAGAATAAATTCCCCAAAGACACTAAAGTGTACGCATTAGTTATTCACGACTCATTTCTTAGTTATAATGTATTAAACGGTTCGGTGACCAATAAATCTATATTTTAATGTATCTATTATATGTAACACAAAATAATGTTAAAATAAGGTACTTGAATCAATAAATTTGTAATGAGTGAAGTAGTAGTTTTATATTTATTTGAAACCCAACAAAAAAAAAAAGCGGACCGAAAAGCCCGCTCTTTAAGAAAGGAATACGGGAGTTTAGATAATGGTGGTTTATTAAGTGGAAAAAAGAGCTTAAAAACAACGATTTAGAAAATTTGTAGGAAAGTAACGGTTAGGAATAGGGCAAAAGTTATAAGAAAAAATTATAGAGGAAATCGAGTACTATAAGCAAGCATTTTTCTCGATAGTAAAACGTAAAAAAAATTTTTTTCAAAAAGAAATTGAAAAATTGTGAATGCGCGCCAAAGTTGAACTTTTGGAGCAAAATAATGTTGGGAAATTAGAAAGAAAATTTTTTTTCTACATATGGTAGTACTTTTCAAAATTCGGAAAGATGAAATTTCAAGAAAAGGGTTATAGTAAGTTAGTAATTTGGATTTTTTAAAGCGCTGTAGCTCGGGAACCGTTCAAGATAGAAAAAAAATAAAAGCACTTTAATTACCTAGAACTTTGAGGAGAATACAATGGTAAAAAAAAATTCGAAAAATCTTAAAAATGAAAAAAATTTAGACGAAAAAATTGAAATTCTCGAGTTAGGAGGTTGGAGCGCCGAACGGGAGTATGTGGAAGTTGTAGAGGAGGTCATTGGGGTTTTTTTTTTTATTAGTGTGGTGCTTTCGCGCTAACGCGCTACGCACCACACACCTCCTCCACCTCCCCTCACCACCCAATTTAGGGCGGGGAAGTTTATTTTTCATAGTTTCAGAGTGATTGCGCGACTCCTTCACCATTTTTTCGCATTTTTGAAATATTGATTTTTTAAATTTGCGGTGACAGAAGTTCGGAAATTTTTTTTTGAATTCTAGAGAAAATTTCCCACAATATATGTATTTTTCCAATTTTTTATCGTCAACCGTTACGACGCCAGAGCCCATCCAAAATGAGACGAAAAAATTTTTTTTACATTAGCGAATCGGGAAAAATAGTGTGATATACTTCAACTCTTCCTTATTACGATTCCGTCAAAACATTTTCAAAATTTTCCTTACCTTGCCTGAAAATAATTAAAATATGCATAATTTGCATTTTTTGTAAATATGTAGCAAAGTAATGGTTAAAAATATCAAAAAAAATTATTTGAAAAAAATTTAGAGGAAGTTTAGTACTATATGCTAGAAAAGTGGAGGGGGGTAGTTTGTGTCCATACCAGAGATACGGTGAGTTATAAAATCATATTATTCTCAAACTTATATATAATGCATATATGCACTCCACCTTACCCCCTCCAACTTTTTGAATGTATATAGAGGCCGGTATTAGAATTATTTCATCATTACACATTCGACCGTCAAGATGGAAGATACACCAAAGAAGATCATTGGCATTGTCAGGCCATTCGTACCCGGCAAACTATGCAAGTGTGAGGAGTGCGGGGGTACCGCACCAGGAACAGCACCTTCGGCACCACCCGCAACACCGACACCACCAGCGCCAATGAGAAGACCAAGGGCTGCACCTAGGTCTGTGTTAATATCGTTGGGTATTACTCCACGGTAGGCACCCGACCCTCCCCCCAGGCCCTTTTAGGGCCACAAAAACGGTCCTTTTCAGGACCACATTATATTTTGATCGTAGTTTAGTAATCGTCACTTATGGGGCGAGATATTCGTTTAACGACAATTTGTCTCGTAGGTTAAGTGCCAAGTTATATGCTTGAGAACCTATGAAAATGTTAACAGTCCAAACAAGGTTTCTATTAATTTTTTTTTTTGTAATGTATTCTTCACAAAATGTTAAGAATAAGTCTTATTGTCTAAACAAAAAAAAAACAAATCTAATTCCTTATTTAAAGTTTTTGAAAAAATCAATAATTCTGTAAGCTCTCACCAATACACAACATTTAGAATCCGTTGGTGGGGTGGGGGTAGTTCTATATATATGAGACTGGGCCAGTTACACAGTCATATATTCATCAACTATCATACGATGAACATGGAGGAAGAAAGACTCGCCAGCAGAGGCTCATCCATCTTTAGCGATGACACCGTCGCCGACAACGTTGGAGACCTGCAAGTCTTCGATGACGAAGAGGTGGATTTTGAAATTGACGTCCTACGTTGGGACGACTTGGATGAGCCGATTCCGCTAGTGTATGACCACGATCCGGGTCTAGTGGAATTAAACGATGCGGGCGATTGGGTCTTACACAGACTCGAAACTCCGTCGCCGCAGCCAGAGCCGGACTCGACGGAAGATGCGGTGCTGGAAATTCCAGTATCACCAACACCCGACGATCCGCAGGGCCCCTGCGATTCGTCAAGCTGGTGGTCGACCAGCGAGGATGGGGCACCATAAGCCCCACACTCTCCCTGGCCCTTTTTAAGGGCACACAACAACGGTCCTTTTCAGGACCACAAAATACTTTGATCGTAGTTTTAGCACATATTAGTACTTTGTTACTAATATTGTATGTATAGAATATACAATATTAGATACAAAGTATTAAAAGTTTAGGTGCTGGTGGAACCCAGCTAAATCGTTCGTTCGTATTTGAGAGCACAAACAACTTTTGGTCTCAATACGTAATACGACATTTGTTTTCACCCCCCACCATTAATTTGTCTCTATATATACGACCACCAATACTTATTATAATCATTTTAGTTCAACATGTCTGCGAGTGAACAGCAACTTATCCAATTCCCTGTGGTAGATTCTACCACAGAGAATTGTCTCGAGTGGGAGTCGGACGATCCCAGATGGGATGAACTTTGGCGGTTCATAATCGAATATGCTGAGGACAGCACCGCCACCACCGCCGTTGATGATGACGGGCCGTGCGACTCCACAACACAATAAAGAGTCGCATGTTTTTACAACCATACGGTCCTTTTCAGGACCACAAAATACTTTGATCGTAGTTTTAGTTGGTTATAATACTTTGTAACCAATATTTTATGTTTTTTTTTTAATAAAAACATACAATATTGAGATGCAAAGTATTAGAAGTTCTGGCGACAGAACTTTAACTTCTTAAACCGAACCATGTTTTAGCATACTTGTAAATATTATCAAAAAATATTTACAACTATTGCTATTGCGTAGTTTTAGTGGATTATTCACTCTTTTTTATTACCTAATATTATGTGGGACAGGGCCTATATGAAATAACACACAAAAATAAATTTTCAAGTCATTTTTATTCTCTTTATAAAATATAAAAATCTGATCAAAGACTTTTTTTTATTAACTAAAATATATATATATATATATATATATATATATATATATATATATATATATATATATATATATATATATATATATATTTATATATTTGAAAAAGTTATTTTATTCTCCTTACGACCGTTAAGAAAGGGGACAGACAGTATATTCTCTGCGAATTCCACTCTGGTTCTCTCTCCATACTAGTTTCGACCACCTAATGGTCTCATCAGTGGAGCTGTAACGAACCGAGAGTAAAATGCACAGAAAACAAATGTCTACTTAAAATCCCCATATCGTAAAATATCGGCAGGATATTACCTGCAGAACTTGATGCCGGACTGTTATCTTAAACAGTACAAACGAACATCTGAATATACCCCGGAGCGGTAGGAAATTTATTAAAAATAAACAGACAGATAAGTAGACATTTGTTTTCTGTGCATTTTACTCTCGGTTCGTTACAGCTCCACTGATGAAACCATTAGGTGGTCGAAACTAGTATGGAGAGAGAACCAGAGTGGAATTCGCAGAGAATATACTGTCTGTCCCCTTTCTTAACGGTCGTAAGGAGAATAAAATAACTTTTTCAAATATATAGACCGTGAATTTGTTTATTTTTAATAAATTTCCTACCGCTCCGGGGTATATTCAGATGTTCGTTTGTACTGTTTAAGATAACAGTCCGGCATCAAGTTCTGCAGGTAATATCCTGCCGATATTTTACGATATGGGGATTTTAAGTAGACATTTGTTTTCTGTGCATTTTACTCTCGGTTCGTTACAGCTCCACTGATGAGACCATTAGGTGGTCGAAACTAGTATGGAGAGAGAACCAGAGTGGAATTCGCAGAGAATATACTGTCTGTCCCCTTTCTTAACGGTCGTAAGGAGAATAAAATAACTTTTTCAAATATATAGACCGTGAATTTGTTTATTTCTAATAAATTTCCTACCGCTCCGGGGTATATTCAGATGTTCGTTTGTACTGTTTAAGATAACAGTCCGGCATCAAGTTCTGCAGGTAATATCCTGCCGATATTTTACGATATGGGGATTTTAAGTAGACATTTGTTTTCTGTGCATTATACTCTCGGTTCGTTACAGCTCCACTGATGAGACCATTAGGTGGTCGAAACTAGTATGGAGAGAGAACCAGAGTGGAATTCGCAGAGAATATACTGTCTGTCCCCTTTCTTAACGGTCATAAGGAGAATAAAACAACTTTTTCAATATATATATATATATATATATATATATATATATATATATATATATATATATATATATATATATATATATATATATATATGTATATATATATATATATATATATATATATATATATATATATATATATATATATATATTTACAAACTTAATACTATAAATAAAAGCTAATACCTACAACTACCTTACACCTACTACATAATTTATTAAGTCCTCTAATTGTCTTTTATACCGCACTCATTCCATCTTTTTTAACTCTAATTGTCTTTCCAGTTCAAAAATATCACTCTCACACGCACTCACTTTTTTCACTAAGTGTTTTTTCATTCGATAAATGTCTGACAGTTTGCTCTTCTGAGAGTTGGTGAAGTCTTCAACCCACTCCGATTGCGATGTCTCGGAACATATTAAAGAAGAAGAAGCGGTTTCGTTTGGTGAAGACGACGATAACGACGACGACGACGACGACGAAGCAGCAGAAACTTCATCGCCTCCAAAACACCGCTTAAACCGCTTCTTCATATGTTTCCGGCACCCCAATATCGGCGACAGTGGCGCAGGGGAAGACTTTACCTCCGACACTACTTCCTGCTCTACGCTGGCCGGTGTTGGTGGCGTTGGTGGTGATGGTCCATCGGGGCTTTCTATCACTTTCACTTCTACCGACAACGGCTTTTGTGGTGCTGTTTTCAGGAAGTCGGGTAATGGAACAGAGGTGGAGGGATGCTTAAAGTTAAACTTCTTCTTCTTTCCTTGTCCCACACCTTTAATCGCCGAATAAAAGGTTTTTTTATCGGCGATTCCCGACTTCCGCATAGTCAAAAGCTTCTTTAATTTAGAAGCTTTCGGAGAAGATTCCCTGTTAGGCCTCGATGCTTTTCGCACAACCACATCACTTATTACGTTGATCTTCGGCTCCTTCTTCTCCGTCCAACATTCGAGGAATTGCGCAGCCGACTGAACCAACTCTTCGTCGCGACCATCATTCAGGGTTCTGTCTGCGGCATCTTCTTGCTCCCTGCCATTCCAATTTTCGAATACCCCCGGACTTAACACTTCCAAGCCACTAATGTTTTCCAACATGCCTTGTTGCGAACCGCAGCTCACGTCAAGAGCATCCAAAAGAGACCTTACACTCGATGACATCTTCGATATTACAACTCACACTATAACTTTATCTTACTACTGCACTGCTTGGTGTTCTGACGAACTGTGAAGAGCTCGAGCCAGAAAGTTTGCTTTTATGCCCATTTCCCCCACTACACCACCTTTATTCCTTTTGTTCGATGCATTAAGTATAATATTTAAACTTGTCAGATGCAAGGCCAAGACCAAGGCCGACGTAACCGACAATACCAGGGTCGTTTTCAAGGTTGTAATTTTCATGGATTTTTTTTTGTCCCTGTCAAGGTTATTTTAAAGAAACATATAAATATAGTACTAACCTTGTCAGATGCAAGGCCAATGCCAAGGTCAAAGTACCCGTCAATGTCAGGGTCGTTTTCGAGGTTGTAATTTTCAAGGATTTTTTTTTTGGTCCTGTCAAGGTTATTTTAAAAAGTAATACATAAATAGAGTACAGCGATTGAAAAGTACAACATATTCAAACATCATGTTGCCAACTGATGAACAACCTAGTGAAGCAGCCAAAACATACAGTCATATACCAAAAGCTTTTTATTTAACTTGTCATCATTGTAAAAGACTAGGTATCTGCTGGCGAAATGATCTTACTTACGACTTCAACTACATTGACCTTTTCAGGTTTAAATTTTTACAATGCGGCTTTTGTGGACTAGTTTACTACCAGTTCAAGGACATTAATGAACGTGCCATCCAGAGAAGAAATTGGGTCATAGAAGAAGCTTACCTGTACAGAAGAAATTAACATGTATTTTATTTCTTAATTTTTTAATTTTTTTGTTTGTTATATTTTTTTATTATAATGTTATATTTTAATTTTTTTTTCAATAAAACAATAGTAAAATGAATCTGTATGTGTATTTATTAAACATCCCCTAAAATACGTTTTGCAATCCATATTTTTCTGCAGAGTCCTTTTATTAATGAAATAGAACCATATATTAAGGTGAAATCTAATGATTTCAAATCAGTCTCACATAACAATGTCAGAAGTAAACACTATTGATAAGTTCGGTCGCAAAAGAAAATTTAAGGATTTTAACTTTATGCGAGGTCCTTCAGGTATAGGTTTTAAACTTACACCTAATGGAGATTACGACATGGGAAGCAAAAGATTGTGCTATTTAGCAGAACCTCTTGAAGGAGACGATGCGACCACACGAAATTATGTTGATAATAACCTTGCTCAGTGTGTGCAAGATACGCAGAAAGCTTTACATGACTCAACAATTGTTATTAAAGATATATTCAGAAACCAACTTGAAGGTTACGTAAGCAAGAAATTAATTGAAACCGGTCAAGAACTTAGAGGATACATTGATGATACTGTTATTGCAATATATGAACTTAGGCAAGACGAACTGCGTGATGAACTTAACTCTAGAATGTTGAAAATTGAAAAGACTATGGAGGATCTTGTCAGCAAACCTGTTTCACATTAAACATTTACTCGTAGACCTGTGCGTTTAATTTACTGTTAGACAAATTTTTCAACAATAACTTTTACAGTTTGTTATTTGTCGACACTTCATTATATTTATAATTTTAAAATAAAGGTTCAATAAAAAAGCAATCAAGTAATGAATACTTGTTTTTTATTTAAAAAAAAAATTACAATAATATCGTTACATATTAATGTTGTATGTTTAATAGAAATAATAAAAACAATACAAATAATGAAATATGGATTTTCCAGATTACGTGCTGTCCCGACTTAGAAATGATTCCAACACGGTGACTAAATTTGCTAAGTTTTCTTCCGGGTCTGTTTTGTAAAAATCTATGTCTGCATGCCCCCAAGGTGGAGTTTTGGTTGAATTGGGAATTACATAACGTTTATCATCGCTATGTGATAATGCTACTTTATTTATTATGTTGGTATAAATGTTATGTAATTCACTTCTAAATGTCTTCATCTTTCTTAATATGAAACCACCCCGTTCAACAATTCTTTGGTAGTCTTCCTGATGAAGGTCTTTCTCGATAACACATTTTTTGATACCTTTGGCTTTTTTTAATTCATTATTAATGGACTTTACATAATAAGCCTTCGCGCCGGTACCATAAAAACTTATTATCGGATCACCAGGAAACTCATCTTTCATTCTACCAACTACAGAATTACTTTTAATTATGTTGAAATTATTAATTTCGGGGTAATTTGATGTATCAAATTTTTCGGGGTTTTCTGATATAGTTTGATAAAAGTTTTCCGTATACACTTTTAATATAAGCGAGTCAGTATCGGTGTAAAGTAACGAAGCATCATCGCCAAACTTGGATTTAATAAAATTATAATAAAAATCGTATATTACAGTCTTTGATATATCTAATATGGAAAATCCGATATAAATTGGTTTATTGTACAATATTTTAACTTTATTCATATGTAAAGCAACAAAGTTCTCGGTAAATATCGAGCTACTATTGAAATTGGGGCGGGATATTAGGGCTCTAGCTCCATTTCTGCCTACACTGTTATCCCAATGTGTTACTAATTTTATATCCTTTCGATTTTCCACATTTTCCATAGTTTTACCATATATCGCGTTATTTTTTAATTTAAAAGTGTCCTTCGCAAATTTTGTGGTGGCCTGGTATTAAAATCAATATACGATTTAGCCATTTTGATTGCTTAAACTGTAATACTCGATGGGTTTGCATAACCACTAAGCCTTTGGCGATGGCTTGTTTTAAAGTTCTATAGTGTACCATGTATTTTTTTTATCTTGTAAATTAGGAATTAATTTCGGTAATTTAGCGTTTTCTGTTGGTGGTATGATATTTCTACTAGAAATGGAAGATCAGAATGTGCATCATGCAACTCAGTCGGATAATGCACATCCACTTCCAAAACGTAGCCATGTAAACTATCATCACCAACAGCCATAATATTTAAATCCAGAGTTTCGCGCTCGCTTAACCATCGAAAACCACCATATGGTAATGCTTGTGACATACTATGACCATATAGATTTGTAGCATCAAGGTATGTTATAAATAAAGAAGGTTTTGTTGGGTCATAGTCTGGTAAAAAATATTATTAGCGATGTGCTTCCTTTCTGTACACTGGCTTATGCCGCCGCGTACACCTTTCTTAAAAAAAAGTAACATGTCTATATTAGTTAAGAGCTCTAACTCTACCTTAGTCATACGCAGCATACAATCAAATGATAAACTTGGAGGGGTATAGTAATGTGCTGGATCAAGTTTATCGAATTTTAAACAATTATTCCGAAATTGCTCAAAAACATCACACAATAGCAACACATCTGATTTTAAATACACGTCCGAATAGTCCCCCAAAGTTTTACACCCAAACAAGCGCCATACTTCTTTTGCTCTTCTATAGCTTTCATCGCTAATATGTTCTTCCCGTAAATTATCATAAAATTGATCTTTACTTGGAAGACATGTATTTTCCATTTTTTCTATAGAGTCAATAAAGCTATAGGGAAAAACACCCTTTTGACGCATCAAATTAAATTGGTTGATATTTGAAAAATGTTTCCGCGTTTCAATAAAATCGTCGTCGTTTAAACCGCTGCCTAAATTTTCCAAAGACGTTGACAGGAATTTAAAACTATCAATAAATCGCAACTTTAAATATTTCCTCTTGACTTTTCCACATTTACTATCAAAATAATCGTGCACATAAATGCTTTTGGTAAATGATATGTACTTTTCCTTACTTTGAGCCAAAACACCAATTTTATCCCCATATTTACATAACTCTTTTATAAATAAATGGCTGTCGTAACCGCTTAAGTTATGAAATATGATAGGGATAAAAGAGGGTAATTTATAATTTAAATTACAAACGGAATGTGCAGCACCAAATCTTTTTGCACCAGTTATGTGACAGTGGTCTCGTACTTTAATCTCACCCTCTTCAAAAGGGCATTCACATATACCACATATTTTAGCATCATTAAACTCCCTTTTTTCTTCAGGCGTTAACGGTTTCATAGGCTTAATGTCTTTTAAATATGTGTTGTATAGAGCCCTTAAATCACACTCGATACGATATGTTCATGTTTAAAACTTTTTACAGTGTAAGAATTTTGTGGATTTGGTTGTACCGTTTCAACGGGCTTTAAAACAGATTCGAAATCTGCATAAACCACGAATGGAACGCGCATTTGCTTTTCTATACCCTCGAATTTTAAAATATTTTCCGGCACACTCTTTCCAAATTTATCGATTTTTAAATCCACTGAGGGTGTTTGCGTGAAAATGTGGTTACAATCGTAGCTTTGATGTAAAGTTAAAGCTGACGGTGTACTAAAATAAATGAGGCAACCATCACAGAAATATATTTTATGTTGTTGACAACTAATTTGACTTGAAACTAAACGTGATAAATCCCGAATCAAACAATAATGACTCTTTGAACAAGTCGTATCACAAAAATGTTCACCGCCATTTTACTACTACAGTCTTTTGTAATTAACAATAAATTTACATGTCTATCCAACTTTTTTGATGCATACCTCAGTGGACCAATAACTTCATGTATTACTTCATTATTTTCATATTTAGATTCCAGACCGTATACGTTAATTGATATGTTGTTCATTTCCTCAAATTTTTTAATGTCACGTAATTTTACTGGAAAATCCATACCTGTTAAATTTAGCACTCTAGAAAAATGGGGGTAGGATGTCTTCTGTGAAGGCGAGGCTGTTGGAGGAAACAATGCTGATGTTACAGCCCACGCAAAGCAAAATTCGTCCTGGTTAATCACATTGACGACAGCTCCTTTCTTTTCAATAGAACACGGCAACTTGATGTATGATGAGCCACCCATAGGGATATACTTGTTGATACCAACTTCCAAGTATAAAATTCGCACAAGAGCCCATCCTATAACAAGAAAAATAATATATAAAAATCAGTTTAATATATCGGGTTTTGATTTTTCCATACCTGAATCTTTCTCCTGGAACTCTGTCGCCTGCGTTTTTATTAATTCGGTGAAAGAATGGTAAACGGCATCCAAATCACTTTCTACACTAATTATTTGATTAGCAGTGTTGAAGGATTTTTCACTGAATATTTCTTGTGATGGAAGCATGTACTCGCCAACAGCTGTCATGATAACTTTTAAAGCATGATGCACACGCAATAAATTATTAACAAGTTCCACCACCTTGGATTTTAATGTCTGCAAAGAACATTACGTAATCGGAATGCTCCATATCACTGCTAACCCGATAGGTTGCAATTCTCCTTTTGAAGGCACATTCAACGAGTTGCACACCATGACATACCGGCAAACATGAATTATTTTTATGTTGTTGTGTTCGTTTATGCGCTGACATATGATTTATTGGAACATCTACATTACATGTAGCGCAATTAATTACCGGAATCGTCGATGTATACTCTTCAATTCGGAGACGTTTTCCTCCAGGCACTTCATTAAATCTCGCCGCACACGATTCTCTTTTATGACGTCTCATATTATAACTATTAGTAAACTTAGAACCGCAATTTTCACAAACATATGCCATGATTTGTCAAATATTAACACATGTACTACCTATAAAAGTCAGAGCCAACTGATGAATGGAACTGCCCCATACCTTATATAAAACCATTCTAGGTCACCCCAAACCACGTAACATATCTTCAAGGTCACACACCCAAGATGACCTCCAACAAAGTCAAGGTCGCCTCGACCAAGGCCAAGGTCAAGGTCACACACAACCTTGAACACAAGGTCAAGGCCAAGGACAAAGCACACGTACACTTTCAAGGTCAATGACAAGGACATATGGGCGGGGCCAAAGAGGGGCGGGGCAAGGTCGAGGTCAAGGTCGAGGAGTGGGGGGATGAAGAGGATCGGGTTATGTTCACTACTGTTGGCATATTCATTCACGAAACTTTGAAAAAAATATAAAGGACATCATATACATTAATAATAGGATACTGCAAACAACACTCGCTCTTAAGGAAAAGAAAGCAACACATATTATAAGCGTATATGCCCCCGATATGAGTAAATCACAGGAAGAAAAAGGACAACTTCTACTACGAATTGCAAAACACACTTGACCGAATATCAAAGAAAGACAAGATTATCATACTTGGTGACTTAAATGCACGAGTGGGCAATGAGATCATACAGGGAATCAAGAATAGATTCAACGAAGAAATCATCAACGAAAACGGCCAACAACTTATACATCTCTGTGCCGAAAATGAACTAAGAATAGACAATACCTTTTACCCTCACAAACCCCAGCACAAATACACCTTTGAAAACACAAGAGGACACAAATCTATGATAGACTACATCATAACAAACAAAAATGTACAACCCTCTGAAATATTAGATGTGAGAGTATTGACCTCAGCGAACACTGAAACTAATCATAACCTTGTAATGTCAAAAATAAGAACCACCATAATGAGGAAAGAGAAACTTAGACCAGAAATAACTGAAAAGCTTAACATAGAATCTTTTGCAGACGACACCATCAGAAACCTATACCAAAACAGATTGATACAAAAAATTAATGAAAACAGAATCACTGAGGAAGATGACATCGACGCCGCGCTGATGAAAGTACACACAAACATAAGGAAAGCAGCCGAAGAAGCACTGGGCAAAAGAAAAGTGAATAAAAATGGAAAACACAACAAAAAACCATTGTTTACAAATGAAGTGAAATCCTTAGCAACATAAAAGAGAAAATCATATTTGAAGTATAGAAGCAAAACAATCACATACGGGGAATACAAAATAACCAGAAACAGAGTAAACGATAGCATCCAATTAATTAAGCGAAGTTACTGGGAAAAGTTCTCAACTGACATGGAGCATGATCTTTATGGAGGGCAGAGAAAAGTCTGGAATATGCTAAGAAACCGCAAAAAACCCGTGAACGAATACATTCAAACCACTGCAATAACAACAGAACAATGGCAGAAGTACTTTCACAATCTGTACGACAGCATTGCACCCGCAATAACACAGGAAACCCAGGATGAATATGCGGAAAGAAATCAGGCTCCAAAATGGATTATCACAAAAGAAGAAATAAAAACAGCAGCCACCAAATTGAAAAATCAAAAAGCCCCTGGACCAGATGGCATAACAAATGAAATGCTCAAATATGGTGGAATGGCACTACTAGAAGAGTTACATTCCCTCTATAGAAAAATACTCAACGAGGAGAAAACACCAGAACAATGGAGGGAAAGCTTGACCATACCCATATTCAAGAAAGGCAACAAAACTGACCCGAACAACTACAGGGGAATAACACTTCTAAGCTCAACCGCCAAGCTACTAACGAAAATCATTGCAAAAAAAATAGAATCTAGCGGAATCAGTGAGGAGCAGCAAGGCTTCAGACAAAACAGGTCAACAACTGACGCCATATTTATAATTCGCCAAATTACAGAGAAGGCCATCGAATACAACAAAGAGGCATATATGTGTTTTGTCGACCTCACAAAAGCCTTCGACAGGATCAGACTTTATGACGTTCTCGAACTACTTAAGGACAGAGACATGTCATAACATCCTGGAAGTAATTAAAGACTTAAACAGCAGAAATACAACGAAAATTAAAGTAGGCAACAAGACATCGAACCAAATTCCAATATCTACAGGCATAAGGCAGGGAGACAGCCTCAGTCCAATTCTATTCAATGTCATTATGGACGAAATTATCAGAGAGGTGAAAGAGGCCGGTAGAGGATATAGAATGGGAAAAGAAGAACTAAAGATAATTTGCTATGCCGATGATGCAGTACTGATATCGGAAGACGAAGACAACCTCCAACGGCTCCTGTACAAGTTTGAAAAGACCGCTGAAAAATTTAACATGACAATCTCCATAGGAAAAACCCAATCTCTCACGATCAGTAAAGAACCAAGAAGATGTAAGCTCGCTGTACACAATCAAAGCGTCGAACAGGTCATGTCATTTAAATACCTGGGAGCAAACATCACCAACAATAGAAACTTAAAAGCAGAAGTTCAAGAACAAACAACCAAAGCTGCCGTAATGTCAGGATACCTACGTGATATTATATGGAGCAATAAACATATGACGACACAAAGTAAGATCAGAATATATAAGACCTGCATACGACCCATAATGACTTATGCCATCGAAACAAGAGCAGACACATCAGCAACCAAAAGACTACTCCGGACAACTGAGATGAGAACGCTAAGAAGTATCACGGGTCATACATTACGCGACAGACTCAGAAACGATGAAATCAGAAAAAGATGTGAAATACAGGACGTCGTAAGATGGGGCAGAGGAAGAAGGAGAGCATGGAGGGATCATGTCGACAGGATGACCGACGACCGAGTGGCAAAAATTGCAAAAGAAGGAATACCAAACTCCTCAAGGCTTCCTGGGTAGCTATTCTGGTTCTTCATTGGAAGTGATCATTCTCTTGAGAGAATAGGGACAATCCCATCCTACGGTTATTCTCTCGATCGTGTATTACCGTATTCTCGTAGGATGTGATGGGAGATCGGAAACAAAATCTAGTAAGCTATGTTGCCAAGCCTCAATGGTGTATGTAACCATATAAATTCTGCATTTAACTCTAAAAAAGAATGTGAACATGGACATAACCCTACTTAGCAAGTAAATGTTCGAATTTAAAATGAATATAATAATTAATATTTTTAACCTATTTAATATTCTTAACTAGAGAAAAGAATTAGAAAGGGAGTTTTATAGAGAAAAAAATGAATATGTAAAAAAACAAATCGAAATATTTTAGTGGCAAAATAGCCGTTTTGCGTGAAATTAGTATCACCTACAAAGATGTAAAGGATATCATGCGAAATAAAATTAATATTTTCATTTCCTAAAATACAAATTTAGTTTATTTTCTACTAGGTTGGGAAAAGAAAGACTTCCCTTATTTTTGCAAAAATGCTATTTTTTTATACTCCCCATAAATATCAGGGAATAAATATACAAAGTAAAAAAACAAAATGAAATGTGTAAAAATTTATTTGATCATTAAAATACATTCTGCATACTTGAAATATATATATTCCCATATTAAAAAATTATTATCTATCTATCTTTTGAAAAACATCTAAATTTATTCTTCAGGACACCACAACATCTTTCAAAGGTACTCCATAATGAACATATATCTATTAAATCTTTCCTCTGGTGTTCCCAGTTGTGAAATATCTTCCAAAGGCTATGACCTTAAAAGAAATCCTGAAAAAATTAAACTTGGTTCACTTATTATATTTAAACATATTCTAAATTAATAACAAATTATCAGTTTACTGTACAATTAATTTACCTGAATCTCCAATGAGGAAAAATGAATCTGGGTTTCTTCTATAGATCATTTCAATTATATTGGAAATGTTAGATTCATTCCAAATATAAGAATCATGAGTACTACTAAGAAATTTAGCATTTATATTCATGATTTATAATATTTCATCGCAAATTCTAAGTCACCTGTTACTGATCTTGTAATTGCAACATGAGTGCTGTCAATGTACCTTAAAATACCAGGGAAATTATGTTTAGTATAAAACCTAAAACATTATAAAAATCTCGGTATATTTCAAAATTAGCTTACATATTACCTATTTAACATCAGTTTTAATTCTTTTTTAAAAAAACAAATTACATTTAAATTTTAAGTTTACAAAATACATATTACTGCTAGCTGTATATAATTTACAATTTAATAGAAAATTACCCAATTGGACAAGCTCATAATTCATTTAAATTTTGTAGCAATTAGATAGATCCACTCTGAAATAGCATAGTCTCTATTTAAAGCATCTGGGTTTTTCTTCTACAATACTCCAACTGACACTTGGGCGACTCACTCCAGAAAAATATTCAACCCAGTTATTTTGTGGTAGCTGTTAGTCGCAAAAAAACCAAGAACCTACAAATATTTATATTTTAATAAAATTATATTAATATGGGTACCTAAATCTAAAAAGAAAAATTAATATTAGCTTAATATTCTCCAAATTTTTTAAGAGTAACTATAGCAGGTAATATATTACAAATATGTATAATCCAACCAAGTAAAAAAATCATTAATGACTTGCTACTCTTGCATATGCTAACTTTATAGTTACCAAATATTACCATGACTTCTGGCAAAGATGATGTTGCCTCCTTTCATGCCCTGAGAATTCTATAAATTGGGTTATTTTTAGTACAAGATATCTTCTTTGATCTTTACCAAGCCAGTAAAATAAATTAAATGAAGCAGAGTCCGCCAAGTTCCACAAATATTTATATAATAGATACTTACCTAAACAGCTTCGTGAATTCTGAATCATTTAAATCTCCAAATCGACGCAACCGTGGTACAAATCGACGATTTTAACTTGCCACTTGTTTTTTCGCTAATCTGACATCCTTTGGTCTATCGTGGTTCAAAATTACTTCCTCAAAACCCATTTTATATATGTATATTTGCGAGCAAAAATATTTTATAAAATTTACAATATTTTCAAAACAATCATGAATTTTCTAGAACTTTTATAACCTAAAAATACCGCATAATGACGGGAATGACAGTATCGTTCTCTCAAAATCTCGCCGTTCTCTTGGTTCAGACTAGTAGAACAAGTTCTCACAAGATTTGATGGATGTGACCATCGCTTAAAATCACGAGAATACGGTTTCATACTTTTTCGTGAGAACCACGCCCACTTTCCATCAAGATGATCGTTCTCTCAAGAACGAGAATAGCTACCCTGGTCGACCGCCTAAAAGATGGAAAGAGAGCTGGACATCGGTGTCATTGGAACAAGAATAAACGAGATGCATTGACAGTCAATACAGGACAAAGTCCTATACTAAGAATAAGAAGAGAAGAAGAAACTGTTTGTATATATTCTTTTCTTTTCTCTGCCTGAAAAGAGAATACATATATAACAACTATTTAAATATGGCAGACACCAGCTTGTTCAGATTTACGACTTTTTCCCTATGGTTTTAATTTCTAGTAATTTTTTGTTTTGGTATTTTTGACAATATGACTCGCCGACGGACTATGTTTACTGTCTGTTTTTTTGATTTGATTGAACAAACGACTAAGTAATGTTAATGTTACAAAATAAATGTATCTAGAAGAATTAGTACATGTATGAATTATTTGGAGACTAGCAATTCTTTTTGACCTAAGCAACGTTTGTATACGTAATATAGGAATTAATTTTTCTTGAACCATTAAGTATGTTTTAAGTTGGTTATTTTTTTTGGGTATATGGTTCATTTTTATATTAAAACTACATATATAAAGTCACACTTATTATATATATATATATATATATATATATATGTATATATATATATATATATATATATATATATATATATATATATGTATATATATATATATATATATATATATATATATATATATATATATATATATATATATATATATATATATATATATTCGTTTGGTTTCCTGTAGAAGTTTGCAGATGTTTCGCCAAAATCTCATTTAGCATCTTCTGTGCTTGGTGGTTGAAGATCAACTGAAAGAAAAGTCAACGTGCAGTGTGCTTTATACGCGGACGCAGATAGTAACGGTTGGTTGGCGTTGGCATTGACTCCGCCTCCCTCTCAAGCGCCACCGTTGGTGTCAGTTTAAGCGTGGTATGCGTGTCGGTACAGTGGTCCCACTTGAAGAGAATTTTCCAAGTAGAAGGCAGACTAAGTGCATCGTCTCTCTTGTTCAGAGTACCATTCTTTTCAACTTCGATTCACGAATCAATCTTGCCTTGTAGTGTTCTATATTAGCGATTTGCTGGCCGGTGTCAAAATCAATTTTGTGTCCTGTCTCGTGCTGGTGTTGAAAAAGCGCGGATGTTGTCTGTTTGTTTCTTATACTGAGTTTATGTTCTTCTAGTCTAGCTGATATTCTTCTGTTGGTCTGGCCTATGTATGTTTTATTGCAGGTGCCACATGTGATTTTATATACGCCTTGATTTTCTAGACTAGAAGAGCCTATTGTTTTATGTGGTTTGTAGGCTGTAGATATATTGTGTTTCCGGAGTAATCTGCCGATTCTGTCTGTTGTGCCTTTTATGTAGGGAAGTTTCTTGCGTTGGTTTTTGTTGCAATTTTATTGCCTTATTTATTGTTGGTGTCTTGTAGCTGTTTTGTTGGAGGGCCCTTTTTATGTGTGACAGTTCCTTTTCTTTTCCTTGGTCATCAGTTAGGCGAATGGATCTTGATATTATGGTATTGGCTACGCCCTGTATTTGTGAGGGGTGATGGTGAGAATCAGCATTCAAGTATCTGTCCGTGTGTGTTGGTTTTCAATATACTATGTGTCGTAGATCTCCATCCATTTTTTTGGTTATGAGAACGTCTAGAAATGTAAGCTGATTATTTTCCTCTAGTTCCAGAGCAAACTGTATCTTTGCGTGGATAGAATTGAGAAACTCATGGGAGCAGTTAAGCTGTTGTTTGCCATGAGGCCATATTACGAATATATCATCAACGTAGCGACACCAGAGTTTGAGTTTGAGGTGGAATTTTTCAAGAGCTTTCGTTTCGAGATAGGTCATAAAAAGATTTGCCACGGGTGGAGATAGTGAAGAACCCATAGCAGCGCCATCTATCTGTCTATATATCTGACCATCAAACAGAAAATATGCGTTTTTAAGACAGTATCTAGTTGATATGAGGGGAAATCTTCTCTTTGAGCGATCTGATCCAGTGCTTCATCCATCGGTATGCTCGGATAAAGGGATTTTACGTCGAAACTTGCAATGATGTCGTCCTTGTCAATTCTTATGAAGTGTAGAATGTTTAAGGAATGCTCCGAGTTTTTGATGTAAGAGGCGGCATTCTCAACACGTTGTTGCATGAAGCCAACAAGGTATTTTTCCAGTTTTTGAGTGGCAGAGTTGTAAGCGCTAACGATGGGTCTTAGAGGGACATTTGGCTTGTGGATCTTCGGGAGTCCGTATAGTCTTGGGCACTTGCTGGATTTTTCCCGTGGTATCAGTTTCTGTTCGACATCCAGTTCTATGGGTGAGTCCATAATTTTGGACTTTGTTGTTTTCTCAAGATATGTAGCGGGATCTCTTGACACAGGTTTGTAAGCAGGATCTTTTAAGATATCTTTCATTTTTGCAGTATAGTCTTCGGTATCCATGACTACAGTTGCAGTGCCTTTGTCTGCTGGTAATATTATGATGTGTTCATTTTTGTTCAGGTCCTTTAAGGCTGTAAATTCTGCTCTACTCAGGTTCTGTTTCGGAGGATTCGATGTTCTGAGAATTCTTGACACATTCTGTCGTATTTGCTCAGCCTCGTGGTTGTCTTTAGAAGAAAGAGTAGACTCGATTTGTGTGATTATTTCCTCCATAGGAATCTTTTTCGGAGCTATTGCGTAGTTGAAACCCTTATTTAAAACTGTTTTTTTTTTCTGTTTCAGTTAGTTTGTGTTTGGATATGTTGTACACTGTTCTATTGTTGTTAGTTGTCGCTTGTGTGTTCTCTTGTCTGTAGTGGTGTTTCATGATATTATCAAATTTCTTTATATGCGTTTCTGTTTTTATGGTTTTTGTAGTTTCTGTTCGCCAATAGCAAAGAGTTTCTAAACGGTTCCATAGGACGGGATGCATTAAGTTACTAAGAGTCAAGTGAAGTTGGTAGAGTGCCTGTTCCGTTGAGCTTAGTTGTATCCTTTTCTGTCGTATTTCTTCTCTAAGTAGGGCATTTCGAGATTTCTTCAATATTGTAATTATTCGCCTTGTTATGGTGTGGTATCTTTGTAAAAGTTGGGTACACGTTGTTGTCTCTGCATCTTATTAAGAAGGTGAGATCGCATAGGAGTATGCAGACTTTCTCTCTCAATTTTCCATATACTTTGGTTTGTTTGAACATCTCCTCCCCGTAGAGGTGTACAATGTGTATATATATATATATATATATATATATATATATATATATATATATATATATATATATATATATAATAAAATCTACCTGGTTTAAATGTCTAGTATGTGGATATCGGGACAAATCGATCTGCTCGAAAACGAAGTTACCATTATTTTGTTTTTACCATTTTATCATTATTTTATTTTCTATATATTTTTAAAGAATCTCATGTTCATTGAGCCACAATAATGTTAAAATTTGGATTAAGTTTACATTTCAAGTTCGTCACTGTTTAGATAACACAATATGAAAAGCTTAGATCATTGTATATATATTTTTATAAGACATCCGTTTGAAAATAGAATATGTAAAGGGTGTCTACAAGTAATTCCATGTGATTCAATATGCTAAATTAAAGGTAGCTAGTAATTTACAAAAATGTCAAATTTCGTTGGGTTCTTAGTAGTCTATAGTCCCAGGCCCTTTTTTTTAGTGATTTCTAGCAGGCTGAAACTTCGTTAATAGCTTCGTTTTGACGAGATACCCAACTTTTCTTTTTGTGAAAAATCTCCCTAATAGTAACTAATAGAGTGCACAAGCATTAAACACGTCGATTGGGTTAGTGTTTTAGTTAAACCTTGAGATAGTTTGATCGAAAAACTCGGAAAAATTCTTGTCCTCCAAGATATATGGTTTATCCAAGGAGTTCCCCACTCTGAACATGTCCAACTATGTATGTAGGTGTATGAAATTGGGAAACAGTACACTGCGACCTAGTAAATCTTGTGTTTTCTTTCTGCTACGAAGTCGTTGCCGACTAGAGTAATTCCTCCATTCCTATCACTCCTAAGGAACCTTAAGATGTTGGATAATTTAAAAGTGAGTAATTCCTCTTTTTTATTTGGTATGCTCCCAAGAACCGTATTCTAGGGTTTTCTAAAGCGCTACGCTCTGAAAGAATGTGAATAGAGGTTTCGTCCTCTTCCTCGCAGAATCTGAACTCTTCTCTTTCTGCCAATCCGAATTTCTTGAGGTGTCCCTTAAGGTAGTCATTCCCCGTAAGGATCCTGTCAGAACTGAAAGTTGGTGTTGCTTAGGCTTATGCATTCCTTGAATCTCTTTTGGTCGCAGTTCCCAAAAAGTATTTTCGCTTGTCTCATTCCTTGCAAATCCGTCTAGTAATTGGATCTCCTGCTCTCTTCCTCTTTTTTAGGTCCTTCAGCATTGCACTGCTAATTATTCCACAGAAAGGCTTGGCTCCCAGAAATGGGGTCAGAGTCCCTTTTCGCTCGAGCTTGTCTACTATCTCATTCTCCTCTACCCCGATGTATACCTGCACTCACAAGAGGATAAGCTTATTATTCTTACCTAATTCGTTTAATTCCTCTGGGAATTTCCAGACTATTTTATAGCTGATTACTTGAGAACTCAGCGCACTGATGGTTGCTTAACTATCCGACATGATGAAATCTCCTGTCCGCGATAGTTTTTCTCTATGCTGCATTAAATATATTTCCTAATGACGTGTATTTCCGCCTAGAAGATGCCTGGTGACTTTCTCTAGCTTTCATGGTATTTATTTCTGAGTCCATAAACTGCTATTCCAGTTCCCTCCATTGTTTTGGAGCCATCTGTATACTATTTAATGGAATCTAGTTGAGTTTTTCAATAGTGTTTCTGTCCCATTTACTTTAACAATTCAACTTTATGTTGAAGTTTTTCAAGAAGTTGAACTTCTTTTTCATATCATCTTAGGGTATATCTCAGATTTGTTGATATCGGAATAAGAGACTGAGCCTTCGTTTTCACATTATTTCCATAGCGGTCATTGGGCAGGTTTGCACTGCTCCAGTTACACACGCACGGTTCAGTCTTTAGACTTTCGTAGTGGCCAGACTGGTTCTTTTACTTCAGATCACTGCACCTTATGGCGATTGGTCTCACTATTGCAGTATACATCCACTGCAGGATTTTTGGTTTTATGCCTCAACTTTTTCTCATAAAGTTTCTACAGACCATCAAGGCTTTTGTAGCCTTGTTGATTTCTTCTAACTAAGGAGGCCATAAAAATTTATTAATAACCAGATAATTTTTTGACACTGCCTAAGAAAATGTTCATATAATTTAATGGCCTTATTGTCCTACAAATTAAATGGAATTTATTCCCAGTCTTAAGCTCGAAAATTATCTATTCAACCGTAATACTTTATTTATTACAAACCACCTAAATTTTTCTTCTTGGGTTTGGGATAAAGTGCAGAATATGATTTAACTACTGTTCGACAAATTTATAAAGTATTGAAACAAAACTTAAATTTTTGCTTACTCACTGTTACACTTATATATGTATATCTGTATATACTTGTAAGAGCGAGTAATAACGAAATTATATTGTGAACAACAAACTTTCCAGTAAACTTATTAAAAATCGATTTTTTCTCAGTGGTAAGTAAAGGATTTAAGAAGCCATGCATAGCCTAATTAATTTTTCCGTTTTTAAAAATTAATGGAAAAATAAAAGAAGTTAGGAGTCAGAAGGATTCGTTTGGTCGTCTACTATCCTTTGAATTCCTTTTCGTTTTCGCTTTGTCTTTTTTTTGTCAACTATTTACAAAATATCAAACTCTGTAATTATTAGCGAATTACTTCAACACCAAGCTGAAATTGTAGATCCTCCAGAGGCAAACATTCATGGATATTATTTCTTGTATCCCCTAAAAAATTCTTCCAGAAAGTTATGGAAAAATATCGAGACATATATTCAACATACATTTAATAGAAAAGAAGTGCATATTATATTTGATAAATCCAAGAACTCAAGTATTAAAGATCTCGAGCAAAGTTCTGCAAATTATTGGAAAGTTCTTTATTTAAAGAACAATTTGTCGAATTTTTGATTGAGGATTTGACAAAAGATGACTTTTTAATTTTAATGACAGGAAAGATGGTTAAACACATTTATAGTAACTGCTACATTTATGAGTTATCCACTGAATATAAAATAAAAGAGTGAGTGAATAAAACCTCTCATGTTACCACAAAGAAGTTGACACAAAAAATTGTATATCATATTTGTCAGTTTAACACTAATTATCGCGTGCAGATGCATGCATAATGTTGGTAAATTTTAAGTACCTTAAAGAAAAAATTGAAATCGTGATGTGTTTGAGTACAGGCAAGAAGATATTGTACTTAAACATAAAGGAAATGTATGCACTGCTTGGAGAAATCTGTAGAATATATGCGTTAAAAACGAAAATGGTGTCATAAATTATTTGAAAAAGGCTACAAGAGCAAGAATTAAAGCGAAAAGTTTTAAAAAGATCATAGGATAGTTTGTCACAATCAAAGCAAGAATTGTTGCAGCAGATAAGAAGGAACATATAAATCAATGAATAAATAAATAGTATCATGCCCATATGCGTAACCCTACCGATAAAATGCCTGAAAATTATGGCTAGACTATAATCGATAACAAATTCGATTATTATTGGATCGATGGTCCTCAAAGTCCATTCTTCAAAAAATTATTTTCTAATTTCCATAGTAACCTAATAATAATTTTTGTTCTTACTGACTTTTCTGCAATTGTTTAACTTATTTTATTATTTTATTACAGAGGTAGATAACATGAATGAAGTACATGATTGTTCGCAAGAAGATGAAGATGAGGATATTATCGTACCATATCATTACCTAGGTATGGTGACATATAATATTGCATGGAAAATTCGACAAGAATGATAATTTGCAAATTTCTTGTCAGACTAGCATTAGGTACTAATTTTTTAGGACATTTATTTATTTGGACAGAGAATAAGTTTACCTATCGTGTCTTATCTTTGTCCTACTATTGGTAATGAATTTAATATTAAGGTTGAATAGATAATTTCTGAGCACAAAGCTTGAAAAACGTTCCATTTAATTTGTAGAACAACATAACCATTTAATTATACCAACATTTATTAAGCCACTGTCAAAAAGTTAGCTGATTAGTTTTTATGATCTTCTTAGTTGGATATATTAGGAGTGGGGGACGCCTCGGGCAAACCATCCATTTTGTAAAACAAACTTTTTTCGAGTTTTTGATCAAATTATCTCAAGGTTTAACTGAAAAAGAAACCGCTAGTAATAAAAATTAGATAATTATTTTATCGAGGTATTTAAGGCCTGCACACTTTATTAGTTACCACTACCAACATTTTTCACAGAGAGAAAAGTTAGGGTCTCGTCAAAGCGAACCTACTCACGAAGATTCAGCCTACTATTAATCATTAATAAAAAAGGACCTAGGACTGTAGACTATTCGTTAGAGGTAAACAAATTTTTTTGAATCGAATTTTTTGTACAGAAAATATTTTAATACCGATTTGCGGTCAAATGGTAAGATTTATTGACGTGAAGTAAGAGTACGTTATTTGGTGCATTTTTCACTAGCTTTAAAATGACCTCCTTATTTTACATTTAAATATGACTGTTTATTAGGCTTAGCATTCATGACAAATATCCGCTTTAGCCGTCAAGAAATAAATTAAATATGAAAGGAAAGCCAAATGAAAATTTTAACTTTATTTACCTGTAACTATGAAACCTAGATATAGAAATTTCTAAAAATTATACAGGCCAGCAAGTGTCAAGCAACAGAAGCTCTAGTGTACTCTGCCGAAGGATTTATGGTACACTGAATCTGAACCTCGCGTCAGAATTACTCCATCACGTCAAGTTTTTGAGATATCCAAACCTAGGTGTGTAAAAAAACACTGTTTTTTTACCATATTTGAGATTAAGTAATATTTTTCACAAAATTAGTAGGAGCAAATAACGCTTTAAAATCATTTCTGAAATGTCTAGATATCTTTTTGTTTTCACCGAGATATGTTGAAGTTTGCATCTCACCGATCTACTCGAATGCAAACCAAAAACAGAGTACAAGCTGCCTCTACATTTCAAAATTAATTTTAAAGAGAAACGACCATGCTTTCAGGTGCTTTTACTAGTTTTGCAAAAAAAGTTACCTTGTGATTTTACATGCCTTTAATTATGTCGAAAAAGAGTATTTTTTGCACTTTAAGGTTAGGATATTTCAAAAATCTGATGTGATAAAAGTAATCTGAAGCCAAATTCGGATTCAGCCCCCCAAAATTCTTTGGAAAGGTATATTAGAGTTTCTGTTACAAAAAGTCAGTCAAATTTTGTTTGCCTGTAGTATTTTCTGCCTTCATTTTATCATATCGAAATACCTTCTTAAGTTTCCTGGCTTTGTTTCCAGACAATCTGTATATATTTCTTTATATTTTAATTGCGGTATATCCTATCAGCTTATTTATCTGTTTAGTATGGCTTTAAACTAAATTTAGTCGCGTTTTGAAGAACAAAATATTTTACACTTTGAGTGCGCTTCGATTATCAATTTATTGCCAACGAAATTAAAAAAAAAATGGTAAGATTCAATATATAATATAAATTTTCATTGTAGTTATATTAACACCTACGTGGCTAAGCTTAACACCTATTTTAAAGAAGACGCTACACCTCGACACATAATATTTATTAGGATTCCTCTATTTAGAAATCAATTCTAATTAATATTAAGGTAGCTTTATAAATATTTTTCAGTTTCAAAAATGTATATTTAATCAGTAATATTTGGAAATTTTTCAATACCGTTAACTATTTCTGTTTTAAATTTTAAAATTTGAGGTAATTTATGACGGACTAAAGATTTCTAGTAAAAAGGTCGAAATGTGTTAATAATGCAGGTAATTTTTGAAATGTATTTTTGTTAACATGAAAGGTTCTTATTTCTGTGTACAAAAATAACTTAGGTAAGAATTAAAAATATTGCATTGATTTATGAGTTGGGTTATTTTAAACTAAATCACATATTTTTTTAATTAATTTGAGAGACGCAAAAAAAAGTTTGGTGTGTGTATTAAACTTTCAATACTTACGATATTTATAATATTTTATTTAGATATTAAGCCACGAAACATGATACATGCCTTGGTAGAAGTAGACTTTAATCCAATAAAACTATAGGATATATAGTATCCTAATATCTTTCTAAACATTAATTGGAATTGTGGTATTTTTTTTTTAAAACTCTTTCACGATACAATTTTTATTTACACATTTTCTTTGACTGAATTAAAAATTTGTCTGTGAACAGTTAGGTGAAAAATGTGAACTTACACCTTAAACAAAAATAAAACAATAAAGCAAAACAAAATTTTTATAATAAAAATTGCACCGATTTCTAAAAGTGCGCTAAAAAGTGAAAAATAACTATAAATTTTTATAGGAAATTGAAATTTTTGAAGTAGGCGTCGAACTAATACGTGACAAAATATGATTTACATAAAAAGATTAAAAATACTATATTTGTAATTGCTTTCTTACCATAATTTGTCTATATTACTAGTCATTTATTTCCTTTAGAAACAATTTGGCGCTGACTTCCAAAATTTCAATTTCATACATAAATTTATAGTTATTTTTCACTTTTTAACTCACTTTTAGAAGTTGGTTCAATTTTTTAACCGAGTTCTAAAAGAAGGAGGTTCTCAATTCGTCGGCTACATATTTTTTTATGTATATTCACCGACTTCTCCGGAACGCCGGAACCGATTTGAATGAATTTTTTTACATTATGTTCAGGAAGTTACTGTGGTGGTCCCGTATTATTTTGGATGAAATTGGTGCAGTAAAATCCAAAATGGCGCTAACAATATGAAGGCCAAAAAAATTAATTTTATCCGATTTTCTCCAAAATTGGTATGGCAGAATTTTCGAGGTTGTACCCAACGAATTTGGAATTATTTTTAAAAAATTCAAAATAGCGGACAAAAAAATTAATTTTGTCCGATTTTCTCCAAAATTGGTAAGGAGGAGTTTTTGGGATCGCACATAACGAATCTAAAATTATATTGAACAAATTCACTATGGCGGATCCAGCATGGCAAACAAAAGAAAAATCAATTTTGACCGATTTTCCCCAAAATTGGTAAGGAGGAGTTTTTGGGATCGCACATAACGAATCTAAAATTATTTTGAACAAATTCACTATGGCGGATCCAGTATGGCAAACAAAAAAAAAAATCAATCTTGACCGATTTTCCCCAAAATTGGTATAGGGGAGTTTTCGGGGACGCACATAACGAATTTGATTTTTTTTTTAATTCAATATTGCAGATCTAATATGACAGACAAAAAAATTAATTTTGTCTGATTTTTCCAAAATTGATATAGGGGAGTTTTTGGAATAGCCTGTGACGAATCTGAAATAATTGAAAAAAAAATTAAATATGGCGAATCCAAGATGGCAGTTTAAAGATTATCTTGATCTCTCGATTTTGTCTAAAATCTGTATTGGTGGATTTTTGTTAGTATGAATAACGAATTTAAAATATTTTTTGAAAACCTAATTGGCGGATCCAAGATAGCGTCTTAAAAATTTTATATCTTTCGATTTTCTCCAAAACTGATATTGGGGGTTCTTGAGGATACAAATTATGAATTTAAAATTATTTTCTCAGGATTCAATATGGCGAATCCCATATAGTGGACTAAAAACTTTACGTTTTTGGATTTTGTTCAAAGGTAGGACTGAATCGTTTTTGAAGATGTAAATAGCGAATATAAAATTACTTTAAGAAAATTTAACATATCAAATACAAAGAGACGGTCTAAAAGTTTTAAATTTCCCCATTTCATTTAAAATTGGTACTAGGGAGCCTTGAAGGGTTTAGATTTAGATTAGATTAAGACGTTAATTTTTTTTTGAAATTCAATATGGCAGATCCAATACGGTGGGTTGAAAATTTTACCTTTTTCGCATTTTTTCAGATATAGTATTAAGGGGTTTTCGGAGTCGTATATTACGAATATGAAATTAATTTTTTGCAACTTTTAGGTTGATAAGATACAATATCAGAGACTGAAAATTTTACATTTTCCGATTTTGTCTAGAATTGATCTTGCGGAGTTCTTTGGGATTATACAAACTCAATATGCAGTATAAAATATATCGGGCTAAGAAATTTACATCTCAAGTTCTTTAAATATCGATATTGGAAGGTTCTGGCGCCTATAATACCAATCTAAAATTAATTTGAATTTTAAGGTATTGGATTTACTTTGACAGACCAAATATTTGTTTGACACAATTTTACTGGTATTTAGAGAATTCTAAGAATCAAAGAATTTTTAGTGGTTTACTTTAGGATGATTTACAACTTTGGATAAAATGGTACATTTTTGCCACATTGGCATCATTGCGAGGTATTCTAATCCCGATTAGTACTTAGTTCAAATAATTTATGGATATCAAAATGAATTCAAAATTAAAAATTGAAAAATAAAATTCTTATAAAAAAAACTGAACCTACTTCTAAGAATGCGATAAAAAGTAAAAAATAACCATAAATTTTTATATGAAATTGAAATTTTGAAAGTCGGTGCCAAATTATTTCTAAATGAAATAAATAACTACTAATATATACAAATTATGGTAAGAAAACAATTATAATAAAATATTTTTAATCTGTTTATGCGAATCACATTTTGTCAGGTATTAGTTTGGCGCTGACTTCAAAAATTTCAATTTAATATAAAAATTTATGGTTATTTTTCACTTTTTAGCTCATTTTTAGAAGTCGGTTCAATTTTTTTTTTTTAATTTTATTTTATAAAAATTCTATTTTCGATTTTTAGTTTTGAATTCATTATGATATCCATAAATTATTTACACTAAGTACTAATCGAGATTAGTTTACCTCGCAATGATTCGAAGATGAGAAAAAAGTACCCATTTTATCCAAAATTGAAAATCACCTTAAAATGAACTACTAAACATTCTTTGATTCTTAGAATTCTCTAAATACCATTGAAATTGTGTCAAACAAATATTTAGTCTGTCATAGTAAATCCACTATATTAAATTTCAAATTAATTTTAGATTGGTAATATAGGCCCTAAATCGTTCAATATCGATATTTAAAGATCTTGAGATGTAGCTTCCTTAGCCCGATATATTTTATACTGCATATTGAGTTTATATACGCCCCAAGAACCCCGCAATAACAATTTTAGACAAAATCAGAATACGTAAAATTTTCAGTTCCTCATATTATATCTTATCAACCTAATAGTTGTAAAAAATTAACTTCATATTCGTAATACACGATCCCGAAAGCCCCCTAATACCAACTCTGAAGAAATACGAAAAAGGTTAAATTTGCAACACACCATATTGGATCTATCATATTGAATTTCAAAAAAATAATTTTAACGTTTTAATCTAATCTAAATCTAAACCCTTCAAAGCCTCCTAGTACCAATTTTGGATGAAATCCGGAAATTTGAAATTTTGAGATCGTCATATTGCATCTAAGATATTAGGTGTTTTCATAAAATATTGGATCTACCCTACTGAATCCCGACTAAAAACTTTTAAATTCATAATTTACTCCCTCACGAAACCTTTATATCAGTTTTGGAGAAAATCGAAAAATGAAAAGTTTTTGGAATACACCAGATTGTTTTTCAAAAAATATTTTAAGTTCGGAATTAACTCTAACAAAAATTCTCAACACTGATTTTAGACAAAATCCGAAGATGAGAATCTTTAATCCGCCATCTTATATCAGCCATATTTTTTTAAAAATAATTTCAGATTTGTAATGTGCGATTGCAACAACTTTCATATCATATTTTGAAAAAAATCGGACAAAAATAATTTTTATACGTTATATTAGATACGCCATACTGAATTTTTTTAAAATATTTTCAGATTAATTTTGGAAAAAATCGGACAAACTAAAATTTTTTTGTTTGGATCCGCCATATTGAATTTTTTAAATATAATTTCAGATTTGTTGTGTACGACCCCAAAAATTCCCCCATACCAATTTTGGACAAAATAAATTTTTTTGCCGGCATATCAGCGCCATCTTAGATTTTACTAAACCAATTTCATCCAAAAAAATATGGGATCACCGCAGTAATGTCCTGAACATAACGAAAAAAATTTCATTCAAATCGGTGCCATCGTTCTAGGTAATCGATGTACATACATAAAAAAAACATACATGTCGACGAATTGAGAACCTCCTTCTTTTAAATTCGTTTAAAAAGAAAAAAGTTATTTAACTAACTAAAAGAAGTCCATAATGACAGTTTTATTTTTAAAGTACAATACACTTTCATTCTTAACTTTTTTCAGAAATAGATAATTTGAATTGGATAGCAAAATTTATTAATTTCTAAGAATATTCGTCCGGTGAACATACAACTCAAATTAATTAGAAATACCACATCCGACTGCCAAAAATAGAATCCGTCTAAATACTTTTTAATATTTAAATGGTATTGCAACTTTTTCTATTACTCACTGATCATTCTTAATAGTACAAACCAGTATATCTACAATTTATAAACATCGCCGAAGTGCAAAAGTAACAAAAATGGGGTTTTAAATGCGGTTTCCTGATTGGCTAAATTGGAAATTTACATAATTTGAAAAAATCATGGGGAAGATATATTTTTGACCCTAGAACCAGTTCACGTATTTCTATCACTCTCATCAAGTTGGCGACAATTGCTATGTTCCGATACTACAAAATCGCATATATAACATTAAAACGAAATTCCACTTTTTATTTAAATTAAGATTTAAGTAAGACATAAATATAACCATTTTCTGCTGTGTTTACATAGTTGTCTATATATTCTCTTTTCAAGCAGATAAAGGAAAGAACATATACAAACCTGCGATTTTTTTTTTGCAAATACAACTCTGATTCTATCTCTGTGCGCGTTTCAACCACCTAGTGATCTCGTAAATGGAGCTATCTCGAACCGAGAGCAACATTTGCAGGAAACCATTGTCTATATAATATTTAAAATTGGAGTCATGTCAGCAGGATATTAAATCTGCGAGACCATTAGGCTGCTTGAAAGGAGAATACATATAGGCGTACTTTTCTGTGATAAAATAATGTTGATATTCTTTCACAGGATGACTGAAGTTTTCGCAAACACTTTCGACTAAGCAATTCTAATGGGCAACCAAAATATAAAGTTGTTTTTTCTTTTAGTAGAATTTAAAAAATGAGTTCTATGGCAATTTACGAACTGGTCACATATGGTTTTGTCAACGATATATCACTAAAAATCTGCAACGTGTTGGATCGTTTAGATCCATATCAATTGATTTCTCTTTCAGATAACCTGTCACAGAAAAAATATTTGTAAGAAATATAAAAAAATCAAATGTTTACTCATATAAGTAAGAAAATTTAATTATTATGTTTCCTTCTTATAACCACTAAATATAACAATATTTTAATTTAGAATTTATCTGTGAAAATTGGGTCAGGTTTTGAGCGACATTCGACTATGTTGTAAATCAGCTAGATCGGTCTAAAAAATGACAAGATAAAAACTACAAGGAAGGTACCTGGCATGTTCGGTTCCGATTTTAATGACACTTCAATATGTTGTAGAGGGTAAAAAAATAAGAGACACACATCTGCGGAGATTCATTATAACGGGGTAGAAACTGCCCCTAAAGTTCACCCAAAAAAACAGCATTTTCACCATGAAGAATATTATCCCTTATTTTTTTATTAGTGTAAACCATGTATTTACGCACGTAATTTAATCCTAAAAATTACAAAATTTAATGGAGTTGTTTGAAAATATTTTTTTCACGAATACCATAAGTAACTTAAGTTGACGAATTTCGGGGATTCTAAAAATAAACTAGTAAAAGAGGGTGAGCCACCCCTAAACACGTTTTTTTTTTAATTTCAAGTCTTAATTGAGATATATTTACAAAACAGAATGGAAATTACTTGTTATTTAAAATTATGTTGAATTGTGGTATTTTTACCTTCAAAAATATCATCCCTTATTTCTTATAACGGTAAACCATCTAGCGCATGTAATTTAATTCTAAAAATTATGAAATTTATTAAAACTCTTTCAAAGTATTTTTCTCACAAATACCATAATTAACTCAAATTTTCATGTTTTGTGGTTTCAAAAAATGAAGTAGTAAAAAAGGTCACCTCCAAATACTTTTTTTTCTAATCTCAAATTCTAATTCAGATATCTTTACAAAACAAAGCGGAAATTACTTGTTAGTTGCAGCGAGGTTATACTATGTTGTTTTAACCCCATAGATATTATTTCTCACTTTTTATGAGGTTTAATTTTTTAATCCATTTACATAATTTAATTCGGAACATATTTTTTTTACGAATACAATAAGTAACTTAAGTTGACGTGTTTCGGGGTTTTCGAAAATAAACTAGTAAAATAGGGTGAGCCACACCCAAATATGTTTTTTAATGCCTCTAGTTCTAATTCAGATATCTCTACAAAACAAAATGAAAATTACTTGTTATTCGAAATGATGTTAAACCATGGTATTTTCGCTCCCAAGGATATTTTTTATAAAAGTAAACCATCATTTCATACATATATTATTATTCTTGAAATTATCAAATTTTAATTTAAAGGACGTTGCAGAATTAGAGACCACTATTTGTCATGACTTATAATAATTTATAGATATGAATGTTTAACCAATGAAATAAGTTTATATTTTTTTATTAATAAAAAAAAAATCAGTAAGCTCTTTATCGTTTATATCAACTGAAATTTGGCAATTTTAAAAATAATTATAGATATAAGAAATGACATCCTTCGAATGGTATCCTCAAGGAAGTTAAACTATAGTATTCATTTGAAATAACAAGTAATTTCCAATTTGTTTCGTAAAGTTATCTGAATTCGAACTTGAGATGTAAATAAAGTATTTGTGGGAGGGGGGGGTCCACCCTCTTTTACTAGTTTATTTTTAGAAACCCCGAAACAAGACAACTAAAGTGACTTTTGGTATTCGTGAAAAAAATATTTTCGAACAATTCCATTATATTTCGTAATTTTTACCATTAAATTACGTACGCAAATATATAGTTTACCCTAATAAAAAATAAGGGATGATATCCTTTGGTGTGAAAATACCATAGTTTAATATAATTTCAATTAAAAAATAGTGTTCATTTTGTTTTTTATAGTTATCTTAAATATAACTTGAGATATTAAAAAAAAGTATTTGGAGGTGACTCACCCTCTTTTACTAGTTTATTTTTGGAAACCCCCAAAGATGTCAACTTGAATTAATTATGGTATTCGTGAAAAAAATATTTTCAAACAATTTTATTAAATTTCTGAATGAAGTATAAAAAATAAAGGATGATATACTTGGGGATGAAAAAACCATAGTTTAACATCATTTCGAACAAGTAATTTTCATTTGGTTTTGTAAAGATACCTTACTTAGAACCTGAAATATTTCGAAGATACTGTTTGTAGGGGTGAACTTTAGGGCAGTTTTCACCCCCTTAAAATAAATTTCCGCAAATAAAAAAATACTTGTATCTTATTTTTGTACCCTCTACAATATATTAAAGTTTTTTTGAAATCGGAGCCGAATACTTAGGTATCTTCCTTTTAAGAGAAAGCGACCAATTTAATTAAAGTACAACAATGCTAAATATTTACAGATTCAATACTGCTTACATAAAAACTTAACGTTTTGATATTAAAAAGAAAACATTTTAGTTCTCAACCTACTGAAAATATCTTAATACTATAAAGACAGGCATACTCGGTTCTAACACGGTTAGAGACAAACCACTATCGCAGATTGCAAGAAAATATTAGAAAAGGATGGAAGCCTCTTCTATAGCAGTGCATTGCTACCTACAACTCGGCATTGAACTCATTGATTCTCGTCAGTACAGGGTAGGCAAGTGCACCTGAACATAAGAATTGTGAATCCTTTAATCAACTTATTTCGGACAAAATATGAAGTCTAATACAAACAGCGCCTAACATTTTCGCACAATCTGAATATTTAATCTCGTAGAGATCTATATACCAATAGTGGATACAATGTACTTGCAGTTGAGTGAATAAATACTTAAATATTAGAGAACCCATTTTAGTTCTCAACCAACTGATAAACTTCATATTATAATGGCAAACATACTCTGTTCTAACACGGTTACAGACAAAGCACTATCTCACATTGCACTCCCCTGATATTTCCTTGCAATCTGCCCTTTCCTTGTATTTTCTTGCAATCTGAGTTAATTCTATTCTTGTTAGAACAGAATATATCTGCCCTTATAGTATAAGATCTTTGCAGTTGATTGAAAACTAGAAGAGCTTACTCTAATATAAAAGTATTTATACAGCTAACTGCAATTCAATTGCAATCATTATTGGTATATAGATCTCTATGAGGTTAAACATTATGTAGAATGATAAGAAATGGTACTGCTTGTATTAAACTTCATATTATGTGTGATAAAAGTTTCTTAAAACATTCGCTTCTCTTATATTGAGATGAACTTGCCTACTCAGTACTGACGAGAACCAGTGAGTTAGAGATCGCTCTACAGGTGGCGCTGTACTGCCATATGAGGGGCTTCCACCCTTTTCGGTATTTCCTTGCAATCTAAGATAATGCTTTGCCTCTAAAAGTGTTAGAACAAAGTATATCTGCTCTTGTTATCAATATTGTCAGTTGGTTGATAATTAAAATAATTTCTCTAATATAAAGGTATTTGTCCACCCAACTGTAGGTATATTGAATCCACAGTAAGAAATTAACAACCAGGAGAACCTTCCTCGAATGCAATATGAACCTTTAAATTTTCGAAAAGGTAGAAAAAAAATGAAATTATATATCGTGACAAAACAAAAATTTTTATATTTTTTTGACAATCAAATCATTAGGCAATTTTTTGCTTAAATTTGGAAGTATTTAATCATAAAGTTGTTCTGTACAGAGTAATTTGCAAAATGTTTTAACAAAGCTAAAATTTCTGATAGGCAAGTAAAGATATTTAATGGATGTATAATTGACAGAAGATTATACGAATGAGCGCTTACGAGATAGAACATGTATGGAAATTTCCGGTATTTACAACAGCATTACAAGAATAAAAGCAAACAAAATATTTAGTTATTTATTGAAAAAAAAATTCAAAAATTCGGTTGTAAATTTGACAATAAATTAATGTTTTATCAACTGAGAATTTATCCTCTGATTCCAAGTAATACTGGACAACTGTTACTACACAAATACTTTATACAAGCCTGGTTGGCACCTACTTCAAATACATTACCAAATAACTCATATATATTTCAGAGTAGTTAAATTACATTAAAAATATTCTTAACGGAAATGCTTGGTTGGAGCATTTGTACTTTTTTAAAATTCAAACGATCCGTAGTTTATTGGTTCCTACTAAATTAACATTCTGTAAATTTTTGAATTAGTAAAACATCCTAGTGCGATTCACCAATGACACATTAAAGCCGAAATTTAAAATTGTAGGCTACAATCTCCAAAATGTAAAACTCGAAATAATAAGATATAGAGATGACAGCTACTCTATTCTATACTCAAACGTTTATAGTTTCATGTCTCAGTCCAAAAAAAATCTTTATATAAATATGCTTCTTCGAGCCTAAATGAACCAAATAATACAAAATTTTTCAGCCAGATTCACTAAGAAGGTTTAATACTTAGACCGGATCTAGTTGCTATGGAAGTTAGATCCTCTTGTTGGCCAATTATGTTTTGCTTATGATGTTATGATCATATAAGAATTTAAATATTATATAACGTTTATCGATTGAAATTGGAGGCAGGGATTTTTCTGTGAAATTAAAATAATTCTTGAAATTAGTAAAAATTGTGGTTTTTTCATCATTGACATCGGTACTAGGTGATGTCTGTTCCCGAGAAATTAATGCGTAGTCTGTGAACACTAATCTTACACACTTAAAAATTTGATATTTTAAATGCTCACACAATAAAAGGGTTGAAAAAATGGTCGTAAAAATATACCTCTTACCGAAATTGCTCATATTGTAGCATTTTACATCTAGATTTTATGAATTGAAAATTAAAATATAAATAAATAATCAAATATTTGAAAAATCAACAGATTTAATGTTGCAAAAATAAAATATTTTAAAATATCAAAGTTTTGTAATAATATTAATTTCATCAGTCAAAAAATAGAACTAATATTTGACTTATTAAAACATGTTCCTTCTTCTTCTTCTTCAAGTGTCTTCTCCATTGCGGAGGTTGGCAATCATAATAGCTATTTTAATTTCTGAGGCAGTTGCTCTAAATAGTTGTTTTGAACTGCATCCAAACCATTCCGTTAGGTTTTTTAGCCATGAAATTCGTCGTCGTCCCACGCCTCTTCTGCCACTTATTTTGCCCTGGATTATGAGCCGTAAGATGTTGTACCTTTCTCCTCGCATAATGTGTCCGAAATATTGCAGTTTTCTCTGTTTTACTGTTATCTCGACTTCCTTTTCTTTCCCCATTCTTCTCAACACTTCGGCGTTCGTAACTCGATCCACCCACGAGATCCTCTGAATTCTTCTATAGGTCCACATCTCAAAAGAGTTAAGTCTTCTCATTGCCTCTCGATTCAGTGTCCATGCTTCCATTCCATAATATAGAACACTATATACGTAACATTTAGTCAGTCGTATTTTCAGGGCTAACGTTAGATCTTTGCTGCAGATAACCTTTTTCATTCTAATAAAGTTGGCACGTGCTTTCTCGATTCTGGTTTTTATTTCGACGGTATAGTCATTATTTTCTGTTATTAGGGTTCCTAAGTAAGTGTATTTCTTAACTCTTTCTATGTGCTGGCCTCTTACCATTAGGGTTTCATTATTATTGGTGTTGTTTTTACTAATTATCATGAACTTGGTCTTTTTCGTGTTAAGAGAGAGTCCATATTCTCCACTGACTTTCAATATTTTATTCATTATCTTTTCTAGGTCTTTCAAACTATCAGCTATTATTACGGTGTCATCTGCATACCTAATATTGTTGATTAAAACTTCGTTTACTTTTATCCCTGCTGTTTCAGATTCAAGACTTTCCAATATGACCTCTTCAGAATAAGCGTTAAATAGTAAAGGTGACAATATACAACCTTGTCTGACTCCCCTTTATATTTCCACATCTCCGGATATTTCCTGTCCAAATCTTACTGCCGCTCGCTGATTGTAATACAGATTTGATATCAACCTTAAATCCCTTTCATCCAAATTTTTGCTTCTGAGAATCTCTATTAGTTTGTCATGCTTGACCCTATCAAAAGCTTTGTTGTAATCTATGAAGCAGACATAGAGGTCCTGATTGATATCTAAGCATCTTTGAGTAAGCACATTAAAAGCAAATAATGCTTCTCTTGTACCCACCCCGTTCCGGAAGCCAAACTGTGTGTCACTAATATCAAGCTCCAACTTGGAATGTATTCTAGCGTGTACAATTTTTAAAATGGTTTTCAAAGTATGTGACATGAGACTGATTCTTCGATAGTCACTGAATTCTTTTGAATTTGCTTTCTTTGGTAAACATATGAATGTTGATGTTAACATTTCTCAGGGGATAGTTCCTGTCGTGTAAATTGTATTAAATAATCTCACCAATAAATATAAATTTTTGTCATTGATCAGCTTCAACAACTGACCTAGCATTTCATCTGGACCAACAGCTTTATTAGTTTTTATCGACCCTAATGCATAAATGACCTCTGCTTTAGTAATTTCAGGCCCTATGTCACCGCCCAGACTGTTTATAGAAGAATTTTCGTCTTTGATCTTCAAATAGTTTTTCTATGTATTCTTTCCACCTGCCTAATTTTTGTTGTGTTTCCATAATAATGTTTCCCTCTTTGTCTAGCAATACGTTTGAGGTTTTTCTCTTTTCTATTCCAGCTAGTTCTTTGACTTTTTTATGCAACTTGAAGTTGTCGTACTTGTTTTGCAACTCCTCTATTTCCTTGCATTTTCCAGAAAGGTACTCTTCTTTTGCTGCTCTTATTTTTCTTCTTATTTGAATTTGCAACTATTGATATCGGGTCTTGTTGGTCTTGTGTTTCCTTCTTTCATCCATCAACTCCAAAATATCATCTGTCTTCCAATCTTCCTTCTTGTATCTTGATGTTGTAAGTACTTTCTTGCTTGGTTCCATAATTGACGTTTTGAAAAACTGCCACTGTTGTTCAACGTGGTCATCGTTTAACCCAGACTTGCCTTGTCTTCTTTCTAAGTTTGTGTTGATGTTTTGTCTCAGCTTTTCTTTCGTTTCTTCTGATTTTAATTTTTGTATATTTAGTTTTTTGATGTTATGATTTGTTTGTATCCTTTTTAATTTAAGTTGGAATTTAGCGATAAGGGGATTGTGGTCCGAAAATACATCCGCACCTGGGTACGCCTTTACTGAATGTACTGCGTTTCGATATCTGTTTTTTATCAAGACGTAATCAATCTGGTTTCTAACTATGTTGTTGTCCTTATCAGCTGGTGACTTCCATGTATAGAGACGACGTTTAGGTAGCTTAAAAAAGGTATTTGTTACTACTAGATTATGCTCTTGACAGAATTCTATAAGACTATCTCCTCTATCATTGCGCACTCCAAGACCGTATGGCCCGACAATGAAATCACATTTACCTTGGCCGATTTTTGCGTTAAAATCCCCCATTACAACAGTAATGTCTCTAGATTTTGTAAGGCATAGTATCTGTTGGAGCTCATTATAAAAGTTTTCTATTTCGTCTTCCGTTTTATCAGCAGTCAGTGCATAAATCTGTAATAGATTTAATTTGCCGTGGGTTGTCATCAGCTGTAGCATTAAAATTCTTTCGGATACCGGAATGAATCCTATTACTGATTTTGCTACCTTGTCGCTAAGAATAATAGCGACTCCATATCTGTGTTGAGTGTCGCTGCTGTTAGAGTAATAGATTCTTCCGTTCTCCGACTTAAGTTCTCCAGAACTGACCCATCTTGTGTCGCTTATACCCAGTATGTCGATCTTAAGTCTCGATATTTCACGTTGAATGCTTCTCAATTTTCCAGGTTCATACATGCCTCTTACGTTCCATGTTGCAATTTTGAGATTTGTTTTGTATATCTCCAGTAGACAGGGATTTCGCTGGATTACGACCTGGGAAGCCCTGCCGTCCTTGTTCTCACTTCCCTTGCCGAATCTTGGTCTCCGAGAACCATGATTAGTACGTTGTAAATCGTCATTATATTTAGCCATTATGATTACCAGGGAAATATGATGAGGTGGTTTCCCCTTGCTTTCCTCATCGCTGTGCAGACGCCTTTTTGTGGGTTCCACACCGCCGTTTGCTATCTGAATCATGACCAGTGAGATTCTCTGAACCCTTGCTCAAGATCAGTTTTGAGGCAGCCAGCTGCCACTGCTCAATGCTAGTTTTGGTCCACCCCGGGTATTTCATTTTCCCGGCACCACCCATATCTGGGAGGCATTCCCCTATCCGCCACTTGGGGAGGCGCCCGATGGAGGACTAGCAAACCCCGAACGTTCCTTACATTTTAAAATTAATTCTTACCTTTCAAGAAAAATAAAATTTTTATAATTGAATGCGAGTTGACCGAAAAAAATCTAAAACACTATGTAAGTTGATTTCCATTCTCTTTTATACTATTTTACTAAACCTTAATTAGAGTCTCTGCGCCTATACTAGCGGGACTAATATAATTTGTCTTAGAAGTATTGGTACACAGAGCAATAGCAGGACTCCAGAATCACCATCGTTTTCTGAGACATTGATATCATCCTCCTTATTTCCGCTTCGATACTTGGAAGTAGATTGTTTCGCTATAATGTGTGATCTGTAGCAATTATCATGCTTCTAGTCTTGTCTAAGTTTATTTCTAAACCTAGGAATTACCTTCGATGGTAACAAATTCAATCGTATCGTCAGCGAATAGAAAACTATTTAAGATTTTACTGTTAACTGCTATCCCTCCTTTATAGTTATCTATGGCACGCATGTATTTATCAAAGGAGTCGAATAATCTATAATATGCACCTCTTACGTAGCTTTCTACCGTTTGTCAAGATTTCTAATTCAAGCAACTATGTTTTATTGTATTAGGCACATATGAAAATAAACTTTTAATTCAGATTGTAGAAAACGCAGAAACAAGTAAGAAACACTACATTAGTTTCAAGGATCTTTCATAAAATATTTTAGGCCTGGTGGAGCTCGATTTCACAGCCAGATTAGAATTTGCACATTTGCAAAACGACAATCCAGTAACTGACTTCTAAAAGAAGAAGGTTCTAAATTCAACCGTTATGGGCTACGACCTTGCCACGTATTAAGCACCGGTTCCCGTTAAACCACCGAAGTTAAACTACGCTGGGCGCGGTTAGTACTTGAATGGGTGATCGTTTGGGAACACCGAGGGTTGTAGAAAACAGTCGGTAGACACGAAAACTGACAGAGTGAAAACTCGGGATTGGTTGAGTGTCAAGAACCGTGGTATGGAACCCGCCTTAAACTGTAGGTCCCCTCAATAAAAATTCTGTGGGTTGATGTGATGTTCATCAATAAAAACGACTACTACTCAACCGCTACACATTTTTTATTTATGTACATGGATTACTCCGGAACGGCGGCACCGACTTGAATAAAATATTTTGCTTTATGTTCAGGACGTCGCTGCAGTGGTCCTACATTATTATGGCTGAAATTGTTTCAGTGAAATCAAGATGGCGCTGATAATACAGTTCTAAAAAAAATAATTTATCTGATTTCCTCCGAGATTTAGGTTCTTTAATTCTAACTTCTAGTGAACGTTTGGTCAGGCAGCTTTTAGTTTTGTTTTTGGTAAGTGACCTCTGAGTGTATTTCCTGATTTCAACGCTGTTTTACTATTGTAACTGCTGGTGGTTCGTCTTATTTTCTCAGAAATTTACTTAATATACGGAATTCTGAAGAAGAAATGTGTTTCTTGCTGTCCAGTGGTCTTTATGCTAAGGTTATTTATAACATTATCAATTAATTTTACAGGATAAATATTCTGTTATAAGTCGGATTTAATGTTTGTTCCCTCTTTTCAAATGAATCGGCATTATTGCATATGGATACAAAGCAATTATAGAGGTTACGTATAATTCCTCGTTTTATAACAAAAGAGTGATTAGAATCATGGTTAAGACATTGTCCGGTATTTGTTGGCTTCCTCTATACTGAAGTTTTAATAATTTCGTTCGACTGGCATCTAGGAAGGACAACTTATCATTTGTCACTTTTTCCATGGTAAAAATGACTCAAAAAATTATTCAGTTTTTAATCGTTACCCTTAAATACGATGAAGGTATCATCGAGATACGTCTATCGATTTCACTGTTGCTATTTCTATGGCATGAATTTCGAACCATTCCACAGCGATGACTGCAGAGAGTAAAGAACCTATTGGAAGCCCATCGTTCTGGGCGTAGAACGTATCCTTTACTTGAAAGTAAGCATGACGTAGGCAGCACTCCAGTTCAGTGGTAAAGCGATTCGATCTGATAATATTGCATCATTTGAAAGTCTAATTTGATTACGTCTAGTTATTTCCCTAATGATACATTAGTATAGAGTCTTTCCACATCAAAACTTATTAGTTTGTCATCTGACTCTACTACTTATAATATTCACGAAATGTGTGGAATTTTTAACATTTGTTTTCATCTTACCTTCTAGAGGTTGTATTATTTTAAGAAGAAACTTTGCCAACGTACTTGTTGAGGATCCTTTGTACCTAGTTATTGGCTTCAATGGTGTATTGGATTTGTGAATCTTCGATATTCCGTAAAGATGTGGTGGCTTACTGTAGTGTGGTGTAAGCACCGATCGTAGGTTGTCAGGTATATGGTCTTTGTATTTTTTTAGTATTCGGTAGTTTTTTGACCCTATAGATTTGGTTGGGTCACGTGCTAGCTGACTGAAATTTCTTTTTTCCAGAATATCCTTCACTTTTTAATTTTATGTTTGCCATTGCATTGCCCTTGTCCGCAGGCAGAACAAATAAATTCATTCTTACGAAGTTCTTTTAAGAGTAATGCTTCTGTCTTAGGGAGATTTTGAACGGGATTTTTCTTGTCTTCTAAGGTTGATTTTATTTTCCACCTAAAATCGTCGGAATAATTTTCATCGAGTTTAAGCTACTTGTTCAATTGGTTTTCTTTTGCTGTTGTGAGTATTCTTAAGGATAAGTTTATGATGCTTTTTCTTGGGGTTTCTTCAGGTAGAGTAGGTTGTTGTTGTGATTTTAGTTTTTCCAGATTATTCTGGAATTTCCTAGCCATGCTTTCTTTCAAATTGATGCATATATTATCTATATTCTAGACAATCGGCTCATGGTCATCTGGTCGAGTTTCAGCTTTGATTTTCTCATACCGCTGTGTAACTTCGCATAGAAGAAGGACTTTTCGACATTGGTGATAATTTATTTGTGATCGAAGAAGTGCTTTGATAGCATTGTCCAGAATACGACCGGCTCTGGGCATTTTTACTACAAACTTGAGACAGTAGCGTCATTTCTATTGGTTTCAGACTAAAATCACCAATACGAGATAAAAGAGTACGGCGTATTATGGACGACGCCAGCAAAGTACCTTTTCGATCACAAATAAATTATTACCGATGGCGAAAAGCCCTTCTTTTGGACGAAGCTACACAGTGCTATGAACAAATTATAAACGAAATTATATCAATGACCATGAGCCAATTTGACACAAACTAGACAACATCTGCAACAAATTGAAAGAAAACATTGCGAGGAAACAAGAGTAAATAAGAAAAACTAAAATCCCAACACCAACTGATTCCATCGGAAACGTCCTCAAGAAAAATCATCATAAACTGATCTACAAGGATACTCAAAACAGCAGAAGAAAAACTATTGAGCAATGGACTTAATTTCGCAGTAACATCTAAAACCATACCGGTTTTAGATACCATAAACTCTGTAAAATCAATACAACTCGATGAAAATCATTTCGTTGAGTCTAGGTGGAAAAGAAAATCAACCTTTGAAGACAAGAAAAATCTGGTTCAAAATGTCTTCAATACATTAGCCTTAAAAGAACTTTATAAGGATGAATCTATAAAGATTCTGCTATCGGTCAAAGGCGATGCAACGGTAATCATGGACATCATAACATACAAGCAAAAAGTCGAAGATATTCTGCAAAAAGGAAAATATACACAGCTAGCGCGTGATTCAACCAAGTGCCATTAGGGGAATCACTAGACATAATCAAAACTAGACTTTCAAATGATACTACTTTATCAGATCGAACCACGTTACCACTGGACGGGGTGATGGACCTGTTGGAGTGTTGCCTGCGTAGTGCTTATTTTCAAGTAAAGGACAAGTTCTACGCTCAGGACGACGAGCTATATATATATATATATATATATATATATATATATATATATATATATATATATATATATATATATATATATATATATATATATATATGTATATATATATATATATATCGAATGGTTCGAAACCCATGCTATAGAAACAGTAACAGTGAAACCGACAGTCTGGTACAGAAATGTTAATGATACCTTGATACCTTTATCGTATGGAAGGGTAATGATCAAGGACTAAAAATGATTTTTTGGCACATTTAAGCCCCATTCAACCTACAATTAAATTTACCATGGAAAAAAAGGTAAACGATAAATTGCTCTTCCTATACGTCATGGTAAACCATAAAACTTCAGTATACAGAAAACCAACACATACTGAATAATATATTAATCATGGTTCTAATCACACTATTGTAACAAAACGAGGAATTATACGCAATCTTTGTAATCGCGCCATATTTTCATACAATAATATCGATTCGCTTGAAAATGAGGTAGCAAACATTAAATTCGATTTATAGCAGAATGGTTATCTTCTAAATAAATAATATTAGAACACAGACCACTAGACAGCAAGAAACACATTCATTCTTCACAATCCGTATACTAAGGGAACTTCGGAGAAAATAAAATGAATTGCCAGCAATTACAATATAAAAGCACTCTTCAGATCAGGAAATACACTCAGAGCTCATTTAACAAAAACAAAACCAAAAATAACCGATAAGATAGAACGTATTTAGAAAGTTCCATGTCAGTGTGGTGAAATGTATATTGGAGAAACCAGACGTTCACTAGAAGTTAGAATTAACGAATATAAAACTGCAGCTTACATTAAAAATAATAATGGAATCTCCAGTAAACCCAGTGTTGAAATACCTAATCTTTGGTAACCATTAATTTGTAACATCAAATCATTGAGGTGTGTGCAGTGAAACGAAATTTCACGGTTCAATGGACACAATCCAAATATAAGCTCCTAGTCTTAAGACAAACATTCAGTTTGAACTTGATAACGATTAGAGATATCACCTAATCGAAACGTTATACAAACAAACAAAAATAAAGGCAATACAGCCATATTCTAATCAAAGAGTTTTTTGTTATTTAATTTGGTGTGGTTACAGCTTTGAATATACTAGCTATAAACAATAAATCTAGGCTAACCAAATTATAATTTATTTCTTCTGATTTTCTGGTCAAAGGCATAGTTTTCAGTCAATATGTGGCTACCGGTAGTAAACAGCTATTATAGAGTTTTATGTTTGGGGTGAATTGGAATGTTCTTATACTTCAGTATAAATCTTAGTTATCAAAGGCAGCTCTTGATAATTGTACCTTCCGAGCAATTTTAGCTTATTGGTTTTCTTCTGCTAGTTTAATGGTGTGCCCAAAGTTCCACATTTCCTACTGTTGTGTCAATGGTGATGATATTTGGGTTGCTGCTTAATGTGTTTCTTTTATTTATATTACTTTGTAGTTCTATGTATTTTGATACTTCATTTAATTCGCTTATAATAGATTTTACTCCTTGATATCTGTTCCAATCAGAACAATATTATTTAGGAAACTTAAACGACTGGAAAAGCTTCTGTCGATGTGAAAATCTATATTTTTTCAGATGATTTGTAAAAGAACGTTATCATTTCAGGAGCTAATCTAGTTGCTTTTTAATATTTTATCTACGTATGCTTTACGTTGTGATCTCTATGCTCCTTGTAATTTTCATTATAATAAAGTGTATGTTCTTATCGTCTCGGTGCTAGTCTCTTTTGTAGTTCTGTTTGGAATTTTAATTATAGGGATACTATTCCATCATAGGTGGAGAAATTTATTCTATTAATTAGTTCCTTTGTATATATCTTATTTGAATTTACTTGAATTTTATCTCATATATAGAGAAAAATATAACCTATACCAAATAGGGGACTTTGGATAGAAAGCAGCAGTCATTTACAAGTCTTTACAAAAGAAATGATGATATAAAACGGCATTAAAATATCGATATCTTCATTATGGTTAACTTACTATTGGCAAACTACCTTACGTAACATTTATTTATGATGTAGTATTGAAAGAAACTATTTTGCTTACTTTCATAAAGAGATTTTATTCTACATGTGGTTTTTCGGATATTTAGTTTCTTTTTTCGGCTACAATTATATATTTACTGTAAATGATTCAACTAAAGTTTTAGTGTTTCGGAATGATCCATATAATAACCAGTTAGACTAATTATATTCCATAATAAATCTCATAATTGGCTGAACATTACGGGTTCAAATTTTTTTAGGTATTTTTGTACCTTTCTAAAGGGTTATACTTTTTGCTATATACTAATTCTTTTACTTTATTTATTGCATATAATATCGTAATTTTTTTTTTAAATTTTAGTTATCAAGTGCGTCAGATAAAAGTGATGATAATGAAGCTGACGAGAGAAGTTCCCAACGAAAATTTTCCGACGCTGTTGAAAGAAGTAATTATGGTGAACTCCATTTGCTTCAAAGTAATCAATGTAATATAGAATCAAGTATCAATGCTGGAAATGATAATAACAAAAGGAATACATTGACACATGTAGCTCTAAAAAGAAGTATGTACGTAAATGATACAGTGGACACCAACATTAACGTTTGTAATGATTTTGGAGAGACACAATATCACATTGTTAACAAACGTTTGAAAACTAGTTCTCAAAGTAAAGACTGCATTTCACCTAAATCTTTATTTCTCCCTTATCAAGCATCTTGTTCCTCAGAAGATTATGCCGGTAACCAAAACCTGTCAATAGGTAGGAATAATATAATTTCCAGTTCAAGAATTCCAGAAGAAGTGGAGCTCTTAACGAACAGCGACGAATCGATATCAGAGGAAAAAGTTACGTATCAAGCTTCTGGTTTAAAATACAGTCTGCATGGTGTTGTTTATCAATTACAACTTTTTATGTTATTTTTATATAGGGCAACCATAGCGTACGACTCTTTTTATTTAGCTACTGAAATGGATGAAGCAGAAAAATTTGATGACATTGTACTTAAATATATGAGTTCCCCAAGTGATTCAGAATGGACTTGGAGATTTTTGCAAGCTAAACATATATCGAATGTAAGCACAAATAAGATTCAGGAGTCCCAACTTTTTAGCCTTAATGATAAACTTCCTTTTTCTCTCCACAAGTACTTCTCTTCTTTTTGTAAAATCAAGCAAAACAATTTTTTTGCAAACTCATTTTTACAAGATTTTATTATTTGTACCAATACTGAGGTTGATAAGAGGGCTCTCATGTATTTAGCCGAAGATACATCTTTAAAAAACGATGAAATATTATTTTTTAAATCTTTTTCTTTTAAAACCTTTAGATTACATCAAAATACAAAAATGAGACTGATAAAAAACTATGAATCGAAATTTAAGGATTCTCCAGATATTGGGTATTTAAATGAGTTTTTAGAGAAATTTAAATTTGTAACGAACTTTCCCAATGAAAATGAGTTGAACGAATTAATTATAGGAGAACTAGGTAATAAATATGGACTACTAAATGCTGAATTAGCCACTAACACTTTTAAAAGTCATGTTTTAAAATGGTTTATGCAGTATAAACACGGCCAAAGTGATTATCTTCTTATCAGCGACGGAAAAGAATTTTTAAAATCGATTAAAGAGCAAATTCGAATTTTAATGACTATTGGCTTGTCAGTAGCATACCCTGAGAAACTTTTCAGCTATGGTATTTCTTTTCAAAATATTCCAGAATATATCCAAAATTTTTTGCTTAATAGAAATAATCAAATATTGCATTTGGAGTCAAATTCAACGCTGTTAACTTGTATTAAAATAGCCATATCTCTGAATTACATTGATCAATACAAAGTAAGAGACAGTTTTATTTTTATTAGCGTTAAACAACTACTTATGAGTAATATAAGAGATCTTATTTCCAGTTCATTTTCCTCCACTACGAGTCACAACTTGTTGATAGTTAACTTCGATTTAAATAAAAAAATTTTAAAACTAAATTTAACAAAGTTTTATTTCCATTTATTTGAAATTTTATCTAATAATCCGTTAAAAAAATTAATAATAATCGGTTCTCCTCAGAATTATCATATAAAGAATATAATTGATTTAGGTGAAGACTTTAATTTTACACAAATTAAAGAGACAAATACTTACAAAGACTTGGATGTCAAATCACAACAAAATATATTAAACAAAAATATATCTTTTCAAGGGCAGGTTATTCCCTTGCACAAACTTTTGAACACTCGTTCTGCACAGAAAGTTTTAGATGAAACTATTTTGTTAAAACTTTTAAAGAATAAAGACATTTTTATTGATAACAGCAACATGCAACATTTTCTTAACAACGAACGTTTATATTTATCTCGAACATTAAGTCGTAAGACAGTGAATGTTAAAATTTTTCGTAACGAAAAATTTTTATCCTCAAATATTGTTTTCCTTACTGGTTTAAGCGAAAAAGATTTAATAGATTTAAATGTTGAAAAAGATGAATTGCGTGTCTTTAAAAATAATAAAAATTACCATAATGGAATTATTTTGCCACCCGAAAATGCAACCAAAGAAACATATTGTCAGATATTTAAAGAAATTTGTGATAATGATGATAAAAATGTATATTGGATAAACTATATAAATAAAAATTTTTTATGGGAAAAATTTAGTGGATATGATATAAATATACAAGAGTTTATCAATAAAAACACATATCAAGATTATATCAAAGAAGAAGATTTAGTTCAAATTAATAACTCTCTTAAAGACATATTTATTATTGAAGGTGAGCCTGGAAAAGGAAAATCTTTATTTACTATTAATTTAATAAAATGCTTAAAAAAAATCAATCCATGTCAATGGATAATTCGAATACATCTGAACGACCATTCTGGTACCAGTTATAAAGTAGTTGGCCGTAAAACTCTTGAAGATATTACATTTTTAGAAAACGAAACTGAAAAAGCTGTAAATTTTTTATTAGAAATTGCAATTCTTGAAAATTCTGACCAAACAGAAACAAGTTTTCAAAGGAAATTTCTTAATCTCGCTCTCCAATCTTCTGATAAAGATTATAAGTATCCCAACGTAGTCGTAATATTTGATGGTTTTGACGAAATAAGCCCAACATACAAGGAAAATACTTTAACTTTGTTAAAAGCTCTCCGAAAAAGTAACATTTTTCAAATGTGGATTACTACTCGTTCTCATGAAACGATTAGTTTAGAACAGGAGCTAAAATCTCCGTCGCTTTACCTAAATTCCTTTAATAACCAACAAAAAATACAGTATGTTACTAACATTTTGAAAGAAGATAATAAGTTACATAGTTCTTCTGAAAATAATACTATTTTAAATACATTATGCAAATATCTCGAAGATATTAAATTAAATTATTGGGAGCAAGAAAACGAAACGGGCAGAACTTATTATGGTTCTGATATAGAAGAAGATGAAATGCCAAAACCAAGTCGTTTAGAAATTGCTTTAAATAGTACGTTCACCAATAACCCTTTGCATCTGAGAATGATTGCAGAATTGATCTCCAAAGACCAAGGTGATTTATCTCATAATATTAATTTATGCTGTTTATATAGTGAGTTTGTGAATACAAAATTTAATATTTATTACGATGAAAAGACTTTTTTTCATAGTTCGTTAGCTGCTAATGAAATGCGTGAACGAGACTTAAGAATTTTAAGAAAAGTCCACCAAAAACTCGCAATAAAAGAATTATTTTCCGAATTAGGCGACCAAGAAAATATACAAATAGCCCAAAATGAATTGGTAAGAGTTGGTTTTCTCGTATTGTATCAGTCAGATATTAAGTTCGTTCACAGAAGCTTTGCTGAATATTTTTTGGCCAATTATTTGGAAAATAATTTTGAAAATCCCAATGTTCAAAATGCTTTAGCAAGGCATATTCTTCACAAAGCAAATTTTCGGTTAATAAGGACATTTTTAAATAAGAGTTCATATTTTTTAGCACAGCTGAGAGATTCTAAAAGCAGTATATCGAAAACAATGGGCGAAAAAGATTGTTTCCAACTGTTATTAGCAGCATTTGAAGAGCGAAACCTAAATATAATACAAAGCTTTTTAGTGAATGTAAAGCTTAATAATTGTTCTATTCTCCAAACACTAAGAACAGAATTAAAAGACTCGGTAGTAGTACACCGAAAAATATTGGTCATGCTAAATATTATAAGTTTTGATACCGAAGTATTTTCTTTATTATTTAATGATATTGTGGCAGTTAAAAATAGTTTTAAATGCTTTTGTCGAGATGAATGTTGCTTACATGCTTGGGGTATTTATTATTCAGGAAAAAATAGTCTACTCCTTTTGGACAGAATTTTTGAAGTAGCTTTTAAGAATGAAAATTTTACAGAAGATAAAAAGTTAACTAAAATAAAAGTAATTTCTAAATTAATTATAAAAAAATGCTCAAATCAAGAAGGCATCTTACATCTTTTGGCAGCTAGAAGACGTTCTGATCTAATTAAAGATTTTATATTGTGGTTGAAAAAAGAAATTAAAGATAAGGAAAATATTTTAAATGATTTATTACTTACGGTAAATCGTCGGAAACAATCTTTTCTTCATATATCTACTTGCGATAGGGATCTAAATTCATATTTGTCGTATTTATTTCAAAATGTTAATAATGACACTCTTAAAAATTTAGTACTTCGTACGGACGTCAAAGGACAAACAATTTTACACTATTCTGTAGCCGAAATTTTAAATGGAATGAGCGATTTTTTGAATAATCTTAAATTAAACTTCGATATAGAAACTATTGCAGAAATTATATTTAAAGTTGACAATAAAGGAAAAACAGCATTACATTGTGTTACTAGAAAAGATAATGAGTGTTTCAAACAGTTATTGAATTTTATCATATCTCACTTTGAACTACAAAAAATTATTAGACTTTTTTTGTTAAGAGATTACAATGGAAAATCTATTTTACATTATGCTGCAAGTTCCCACAATGCATTATATCAATCGTTAGAATTTTGTCAAAAGAATTTTGATACTGAACTCCTTCAAAATATGTTATTTTCTATAGACAATTATGATCGAACTTTGCTGCATGCGGCAGTAGATATTGACACTAGTGAATTTCCTATCGCCTTGTTAGATTGTGTAAAAAGTTGTTGTGGTCAAAGTGCACTGGAAAATTTTATATGCCGGTCTGACTATAACGGAAAAACCATTTTGCATCATACTTGTTCCTTATTTATTGATGATGTATTGAAAGTATTATTGAATTATTTATGGACAAATTTCAGCAACAAATTTGTTAAGACATTAATTCTTCCGGCAGATAAAATTGGTCTAACAAGTCTTCACTGCGCCGTAAAAAATTTGACTCTAAAAACAGCAAGAACTCTCCTAAACTTTGTTAAAAGTAAGTTTGGCATTTCAGTTCTAACATAACTCATTTTGGTTAACGATTTTAATGGCCAAACTTTTTTACATACAGGTGCACAAATACAATTATTTTCTCACAGTATTAACGAAATGATGGACTTTTTAAAAGAAATTTCTGACGTGGAGATTATTATTAGAGAATTATTGATAAAGAAAGATATATGGAATAAGACTTTTATTGATATAACACGACAAAAACTAAATTTTCAGCCTTTCTATATATGGCTTATTAACAAACTTGATAAACGCAACCGTATTATTAGTGAAAAAGAAAAAAATATTATTTTTACAAAGTCAGAAATTAATTTACAGTCGGATCAAATAGTATCTTTATTTTTTGATGACAAAAATAAACAGGAGCAGCTTACTCAAATTATAGATCAATATTTGGAACAATTTCCCGACAAAAATTAAATAGTTGACAAGCAGGTCGAATTATGTATTAATATTTTTTAATGTTAAGGTGAAATTGTCGTGTTCTCCGTGTATCCAAGAGTAGTAATACCGGCGGTATAGACCGGGCTGCGCCCCCCCGTGGGCCCCACGACGAGGGCCCCATTTTAGGACTACGCCCCATTTTTTGTGGGGCCCCTTTTTTAGAACCCCTTCCGTGGGCCGCAGTTTCTAATGCTCCACCCGAGTACCCCATAGGGCTCCGTTAAAGTTCCGTCCGGGATCCCCATTTTTAGAGCTCCTTCCGGGGGCCACATTTTCTAGTGCTCCACCCCGAGTACCCCATAGGGCTCCGCTAATGTTCCGTCCGGGATCCTCATTTTTCAGGTTAGTTCAGGTGTTCCCATTTTCTAGTAGTTCACCCGGGTACCCCATTTGAGCGTTGGCTTTCGCATATACATCAACTGTCACCTGTTACTACTTGTCATTTTCTTCTGGTTGCCTGTCAATTCAAATTATCAATCTTCTTGTTGGTTGCACTTTAATTTTGTTGGGATGACGTCACACATTTTTTCATTCTAGCGAGGATCGAACCAGCTACCTTCGGGTTGGAAGACAAACTCTATAGGCACAGGGCTATCGAAGCCATGTCGCAAAGTTTAGCAGTTAAATCCTATCTTCAGTCAAAGAATAATTTTTAACCATTTAATAAATGAAAAAAAAGTCATATACGTTGTTGGGATTCGAACCCCCAATCTTCCGCTCAGTACACAGATACCTTATCCGTCAGACTACGACCACTACGTGAAGAGTTTAGCAGTTAAATCCCATTTCTCTTGAGTCAACGTAGCGGCCTAAATGACTGTTATGTGTGTATATAAGGATTAATAAAAAAAGAGTCTTTATCCATTAGTTGTTGTTGTAGGGTATCGTAAATTTGATTAAAATTAATTTTTTGGTTTGTAATAGTACTGATGTAGGTAAAAATGACTTGTAGAGAGTCTGACAAGGAAATTCTGTACATAACTTACGGCGGCTCGTGGTGATGCAAACACGCCATTTTACAATTTCATTTTAACAAGTTTCTAGCTAATTGTATAGATGATAATAGGAGTACTGTATTGTCATTATTTTATATGTCCTATTTTTTAGGATTACGCCCCCGGAGTCTCATTTCCTAGTTGTTATCTGTCAAATGGTGAATATGCGTTAAAGTTTAGAGAGAACACCATTTGATATATATTTTTTTAATTTGAAAAGGTAAAATTTGGAAAAAAATTGATACGAAGCTACGAGACATTTGGATTTTATATAATAACGCAGAGGAAAAATAAAACAAATATATACTTTATTTTTATTTCATCAAACATTATTTTTTACGACTATATAGTCAGCTAATAAATATATTTATTAACTAAGACAAAAATATTACTCTAATATAAAGAGTGAATAATAAACAAACATTTAGCTGATAAATCAACAATCTTAATTTATATTTAGTGCCCTGTATGGCAAAAAATTTCGAGTTATAACCTTGTTTTGACACAAATAATAGATAAATCTAACTTACTTTAATAATAATTGGAAATATAAAATTTTAATTTATTTTTTCATTTTATACAAACTTATCCTTAATCTGACATATATTGTAACATATTAAGATTTTATCCCCGGGTATAGAATGTTTAGGACTGGAAAAGGAGGACTATCCACAAACCAAATAGTTTCTTGAATCGATTTCCACATCATCCTGAAGGTTTTTGTCAGCATAAGGTATGGTATATCTAAAAAAAAAATAAACAATTTTAGCAAAAATAATTAAGTTCGATTTCCTTTAACCATAGGTGCCTCGTTTTATTTAATGTGATAAAAAGTTAATAAAATATCGAGTAAAAAGTGCTTAAGAGGAAACTGATTATTTAAAATACTAACATAATGGTTAGAGTTATTAAAGAGATAAAAAGTAATCAAGGCATGACTTTTTGTTTATGTCTCTTTTAATTCAATATAATAAAAAATTTCAACATATGTATAAGCAAGGTATATATAAAATATGAAATAAACTATTTAACAGTGTACAGCAAAACCACAAGTTTCATTTATCATGATGAGCTAACGGTTCAGCGAATCGATAATAGCCTAACTAACTCACTGATATGCTTTTCTTTAATTTTTCGCGAAATATGAAAGTGTTTTTTTATTTTGCTATTTTTAAATACATAATTTCTTATTTTTTTTTACAAATTTTAAACGCTTTTAAATTGTCATAATTATGTTTTCGATATGACATCTTATATCAAAATTAAAAACACTGTAGTGTAAGAAATTAAATATTTGACTTTGTTGCTACTCAAAATTCACCAAAAGTTGTATAAATAATTCATTAGAAAGATTTCTTACTGCATTGGAAAAGACATAAAATTATAAAGAATGCTATAATAATGGGTTAGACCAGGGGTTAAAAATGTGTAATTTTATAAATTAAAGGCTCAAGTGATGTCTTATGTGGACTTTTATACAAAAATAGAGTGTTTTCAGGAGAAATTACACACAGACTAAGTAATATGGACAATAAATTAAAGGTCCAAGTATATCTTGTATAGATTTTTTATATAAAAATTGGGTATGTGCTGTAAAAAACTTAAATGGTGGATCAAAATTTCGTTTAGATATGAGATTTGATATTAAAATTAAAAGCACTGTGATGTAAAAAATTAAATATTTTGCCTTTGTTGATTACTCATAAATTCTATAAAAGCTGTATAAATAATATGAAAAATAATGTTAGAGAGGCTTCTTACTGCATTGGAAATAGACATAAAATTATAAAAATGCTATAATAATGAGCTAGGTCAAGTGTTAAAAATGTGTAATTTGAAAAATTGAAAGTTCAAGTGTTGCCTTGTGTAGATTTTTATCCAAAAATAGGGTGTTTTCAGGAGAGAAATTACTCACAGACTAAGTAATATGGACAATAAATTAAAGATTCAAGTATATCTGGTATAGATTTTTTGTATAAAAATAGGACATGTTCTGTAGAATACTTTAAATCGTGGATCATAATTTCGTTTAGATATGAGTTTATATATTAAAATTAAAAGCACTGTGATGTAAGAAATTAAATATTTTGCCTTTTGTTGACTTCTGAGAAAGTCACCAAAAGTTGTACAAAATAATATGAAAAATAATGTCAAGGAGGTTTCCTACTGCATTGGAAAAGATATAAAATTATAAAAAATGCTATAACAAGGTTAGATTTAGTGTTATAAATGTCTAATTTGGAAAATTACAGGCCGAAGTGGCGTCTTGTGGAGATTTTTATACAAAATAGAGTGTTTTAGGAGAGAAATTACACATTGACTAAGTGATATGGGCAACAAATTAAAGGTCCAAGTGTATTTTCTGATTTTTTATATAAAAATAGGGTATGTTCTGTAAGATACCTACAAGAATGGTTATTTTGATATGTTAAAATGTATAATTTGAAAATAAAAAGACTCTTGAAGTGTCTCTTACGAATTTTTTATACAAAATATGGTGTTTTCTGGAGAGAAATTGACCCTAAGTGATGTTGACAATAAACTAAAAGTCCAAATGTATCCTATATAGATTTTTTATATAAAAACAGGGTATGTTCTGTAGTATACTTACAAAAAAAAAAGAATTATTTCGTTCTGTTAAGAATGTATAATTTGAAAATTAAAGACCCATGAGATGTCTTTTATGGATTTTTTATACAAAATATGGTATGTCTCGAAAGAAATTATACACTAAGTAATATGGGCAATAAATTAATAGTCTAAGTGTATCTTGTGTAGATTTTATATATAAAAATAGGGTATATTCTGTAGAATACTTACATAAAAGTATATATGTTCTCCAATAAATCCTCATAAAGTTCCAGAAGGCCCACATAGTCCCAAGGAGCATATATTTCATTATACTTTTCAGTTCTATTATGAATCTCTTCTGGGCGTATTATGTTTACCGAAAAAAAATTTTAACACAAAATTTCAGTTAACTATTAAATATATAGTTATCAAAACGAGTTGATGGTTTAAGAAATCGATAATAGTCATAACTTACTCCTGTGAGTAAGTAACATATCTGTATATGTTTTCTCTTTTTTCTACAATAGAGAGGTGTAAGCCATGTTTCAACGTTAATACATTAGTTACTGCTGTTGCCGAAACTGCTGCCACAATAGAAGTATTCACGTATTTAGATTTTACCTAAAATTGGAAAAGTTACAATATTTTTCTCCAAATTAACAAAAAAAAAATACCACTAAAATTGTTACTTAAAAAAAGGTTTATTTCATTGTGTTAAAAATGTATAATTTGAATATTAAAGACACATGAGATGTCTTTTATGGATTTTTTATACAAAATATGGCATGTCTTGAAAGAAATTATACACTAAGTAATACGGGTAATAAATTAAAGGTCCAAGTGTATCTTATGTAGATTTTTTATATAAAAATAGGATATATTCTATAGAATACTTACATAAAAAGGATACATGTTCAACAAAAAATCCTCATAAAGTTCCAGAAGGGCCACATAGTCTCAAGTAGCATATATTTCATTATACTTTTCAGTTCTATTATGTATCCCTTCTGAGCGTATTACGTTTGCCTACAAAAAAATTTTAACACAAAATTTCAGTTAACTATTAAATATATAATTATCACAATGAGTTGATGATTTAATAAATCTATAATAGTCATAACTCACTCACAGATATGTTCTTCTCTTTTTTTCCATAAGAGAGAAGTGTAAGCCATGTTTTCACGTTAATACATTAATTACTGTTGTTGCCGAAACTGCTGCCACAATAGAAGTATTCAGGTATTTTGATTTTACCTAAAATTGGAAAAGTTGCAATATTTTTCTTCAAATTAACAAAAAAAAATACCACTAAAATTGTTACTTTTTATTAAATTAAAAATAAAACTTCTTGTTTTAAAATCGTTACTTTTTATTAAATTAAAAATGAAACTTCTTGTTTTAAAATTGATACTTGCATCAAAGAAAAATTTATATCATATTAATAAGTTTTCCACTATACAGTACCTATAAGCAACTTAAAAACTGACCTTCATTGGTCTGTTGTGGGCATTGTTGTGATAAATGCAAATATGTTTAACTAAATTCAAGCTTATTCTAAAAAGTTCGAGTTAGTAAAAAATTAAATAACAATAAGGTGTATAATTTTTAAATAACAAATAAAAAGCTAATTTATATACATTAAGGTAAAATTTACGCAGTTGATAATTAGTTGTCCTATTGCTTTTTATGGTTTATTGGTAAATAGGCTGTCATTCTTGACATCCTCGTTTCACCACCACCACAAATAAACGAAACAAACGTCTGCATATTTGAATTTTCTCTCTCAAAATTGAGATATTCAGATATTTTTATTCTTGTCTATCTGCTTCTATATGCTGTTTGTTTCACATCAGGAGTATTCGTTATATGCCAAATTCTTTCTTGAATGTATTTCTGGCCCATTTCCGATATAAAGTACGGCATATCTAAAAAATTAAATTTTTCAAAATTTTTTATTAAGAGGAGAAAGTAAAGATAGAAGAAGAACACCCTTTTGAAAAATTAAGAAAATTAATATTTCTGTTTTAAATATTTCCCAGCCCCCTTTTTAACAAAGTAGTTCTGCTTTTTATACCTTTACATAGATTAAAAGATGTACTTATATGTCTCAAATACTATTCACTCATCGAAAAATTTTCTAAGCTGACCTTTTTAAGATAAAAATGTAACCAAAGATACCTATTAAATTTTTCTTAAGTATTTTATCAGAAAAAACACTAAAATGTACCTAGCATAAAAAAATCAATGACATAATTTGAAAAAATATTTATTTTCGAAAAAAAAATAATCCCAAAAAACTTATCTGTCTCAATTTTAAGCATTATTTCGAATGAAAACTAGTTAAAATGCTCTCTAAATATGAATAAATCATCCACCATTCGATGAAACTATAAAAAAGAAAAAATAAATCCACCATTTTTAGATACCGTTGTCGTGCAAGCTATACTTTGTACCAATCAGATATTTACCACAAAAATTACTATTTAACTACGTAAATTGAAAAAATACTGCTTTTTTCTAACAGAAAATAATAAAAAATGCACGCTAAACATATAGTAATCAATTAATATTCGATCAAATTGTAAAATAAAAGAAAATAAATCTCAGAGCTCTGTTATTTACCGGCATCCATTGAGCGTGCCGGCCATGTAAACCATTGCAAATTTTCTGGGTTCCTCACTGTCAAATTTGATTAATTTACAAAAACGACATCTTAATATCTTACTAACGCAGCAATCAAGCTATATTAAAAATGCAATAACGCTAACGGTTTTATTTCCTATTACCGATCTTTAAGATATCATCCTGTTAGATTTTATGAATAAAAATAAAACGGTTTTTTATAAGACCATTCACCCTGGAATTATATCAAAATTTATCTTAAAACTTACTTTTTCAATTTTCTTAAGGGTTTAGTCGAACAAAAACTAATTAAAAATGCACTTAACATATAAAATTCAATTAAAAATTCACTTTATACGCTTAAAATTTGTAATAAAAAGAATATTATCGGTTATTATGGTAGTGGTACGAATATTGACATAAAACTGACATACTTGTTAGAAGCAGCTTTAGCGGTGGATCGAGAAAAAGATTGGGTCTGTTACCAGCCTTCACATTGAAAGTTTCATCACCCTTTTCAGTACCATACTTTCAAACCTTTTTTAAATTCGAATAATGTCTGCTTCTATTTTTATCAACAAAATAACATTGTGGAAATCGTAAGTAGATTATAATTTATTTTATATTACTAAGTTAAAGGTGAAACACAATAAACAAACATGTAAAATGTGTGTCTTTGAGTAAAATAGGTATAAATTACAGTTTGAGAGAGTACGACTAGTAATAATATTTATTTAAATTATAAAATCAGATGTTGCTGTCATGAAATATAACGAAAATTTTCGTTGCTCGAGCTGTATTACTTTTTAATAAAAATAATGTAATTAATACCGATTTGTTTTTATATAACAGTTCCAAAAATCGAATTGTCGATTGGGTAGTAATTCATCCCTTCCACGCTTTAAACTTGGTCACGGCCTTGAAAAATATACGAGTATATGCTAATGTCTTTGAAAGCTGGCGTGATAATTCACCCCCACTCTTTAAATTTAATCCAGGCCTTGAAAATATGCACGCTTCCTCGATGCCTTGAAAACTTACGCTCGACCTAACATATGTGATGAATATATATGACGTCATTTTACCCTGAAGTATACCATTATAAACGCTTATGCGCCGAGGAATGATTTTTATATTCAAGTTGATATCAGTGGCATTAATTTTAAAATATTTTTTGTAGCGCATATTTTAAAAGTGTTTGTTGTTACAGGTAATTTTAATTTAATACATTTTTCTACAGTCAATATTTCAAAATTTTTTTAATAATTTGACTTTTTGTTTCTTACCAGTTGAGTTATTTTAATAAAATTCTATGTACTTTTCAAAAATAATCTTTTATGAAGGAATTATTTCCGAAAAACACTCCCAGAATTTCCTTCGCTGTATTTAAAGGAGAAAAATACCTTTTTTAATATTTCGGTTTTCAAATATCATGGATTTCTTTTACAACAGTATTTTGTTCTTAGAGATCCTTTTTAAACTCTAATTCTTTAACTTTCTGCGTATAAGCTAAGTTCAGAATCTTGTACTTCTCCTGCAGAAACCAAGAAATAAGTTATATAATGTCAAAATAAATGCGGAGTATCTAAATTCAATGATTATTTCGCCTTTAGTGCTCTAATTTCCTTGTTTTCCTGGAGAAGTAATAACAAAGGTATCGAAAATGCAAGATATTATTTAAAATAAACCCAATAATCTTTGAGATATTTTCGTATATCCCTAAAAAATGGATTTCGGGAAGTAAATTAATGCAAACATTTGTGACTTTCTGTCTATAAGCTAAGTTCAGAATCTTGTACTTCTCCTAAAAAAACAAGGAATATAGGTTCAATAAAATCGAAATAAGAACGAAAGATCTAAATTCAATGACTATTTCGCATTTGATGCTGTAATTGTTTTTGTTGTTTCTAGTTAAGCTATCTATCTATCTAAAAATGCCGGATTTTTAAAATATTTTAAAAAACTAATATTCTTAGAGATATTTACGTATTTCCCTAAAAAGTGGACATCGGGAAGTAAATTAAGAAAACCGCCCCAGTTTCGATTTTCTGTCTATAAGCTAAGTTCAAAATCTTGTACTTCTCTTGTAAAAAAAAAACAAAAATTATATGTTAAATAATGTTGAAATATGAACGAAATGTCTAAATTCTATGATTTTTCGCCTCTTGGTGCTATAATTTTTAATATATCTCGGCAGCACAACTACGAAAATCTCTGAAGGATTTAATTTTCAATTATATTTATAATATAGAATTTTACTTCAGAGTGAATAAAATCTAAATATGAACGGAATATCTAAATTTAGTTACTATTTCGTCTTTGGGGTTATAATTTCTTTGCTTTCCTAGAGAAGTTACAACAAAAGTATTGAAAAAAGGCGCAATTTTTTAATATTATACAAAATAAAACTAATAATCAAAGAAATATTTTTGTATTTCCCTAAAAAACGGCATTCGGAAAGTAAATTAATATAAACGCCCCATTTTTGACTTTCTGTCGATAACCTAAGTTTAGAATCTTATACTTTTATAAAAAAAATAAAAAATATAGGTTAAATAAAGTTGAAATATGACGAAACATCTGAATTCTATGATTTTTCACCCTTGGTGCTATAATTTCTAATATATTTCGGCAGCAGAACAACGAAAATCTCTGAAGGTTTTAATTTTCAATTATATTACGAATATAGAATAGCATTTTAGAGTGGAAAAATAAAAATATTAACGAAATATCTAAATTTAGTAATTATTTCGTCTTTTGATGTTCGTCTTTCGTATCAAATATGCAGAATTTTTAAAATATTATGCAAAATAAGACTAATAAAAGAGATATTTTCGTAATTCCAAAAAAAAAAATGAAATTCAGGAAGTAAATTGATACAAACGACTCATTTTTGACTATCTATAAGTTAAGGTCAGAATCTTATACTTCTCCTGCGAAAAGATAGAAATATAGGTTAAATAAGGTCAAAATGAGGCAGAAATATCTAAATGCCATAATTACTATGCCTTTAGTGCTATAATTTCCTTGTTTTCCTAGAGAAGTTATAAAAAAGGTATCGAAAATGCAGGATATTATTTAAAATAAATCCAATAATATTTGAGATATTTTCGTATTTCCCTAAAAATGAAATTCGGGAAGTAAATTAATACAAACATCCCAATTTTGAGTTTATGCCCATAACCTAAGTTCAGAATCTTGTACTTCTACAAAATCCAAGAAATATAAGGTTAAATAAGGTCGTCAATCATTGATTGAACACATTTCGTTCTTATTTCGACCTTATTTAACCTTATATTTCTTGGATTTTGTAGAAGTACAAGATTCTGAACTTAGGTTATGGGCATAAACTCAAAATTGGGATGTTTGTATTAATTTACTTCCCGAATTTCATTTTTAGGGAAATACGAAAATATCTCAAATATTATTGGATTTATTTTAAATAATATCCTGCATTTTCGATACCTTTTTTATAACTTCTCTAGGAAAACAAGGAAATTATAGCACTAAAGGCATAGTAATTATGGCATTTAGATATTTCTGCCTCATTTTGACCTTATTTAACCTATATTTCTATCTTTTCGCAGGAGAAGTATAAGATTCTGACCTTAACTTATAGATAGTCAAAAATGAGTCGTTTGTATCAATTTACTTCCTGAATTTCATTTTTTTTTTTGGAATTACGAAAATATCTCTTTTATTAGTCTTATTTTGCATAATATTTTAAAAATTCTGCATATTTGATACGAAAGACGAACATCAAAAGACGAAATAATTACTAAATTTAGATATTTCGTTAATATTTTTATTTTTCCACTCTAAAATGCTATTCTATATTCGTAATATAATTGAAAATTAAAACCTTCAGAGATTTTCGTTGTTCTGCTGCCGAAATATATTAGAAATTATAGCACCAAGGGTGAAAAATCATAGAATTCAGATGTTTCGTCATATTTCAACTTTATTTAACCTATATTTTTTATTTTTTTTATAAAAGTATAAGATTCTAAACTTAGGTTATCGACAGAAAGTCAAAAATGGGGCGTTTATATTAATTTACTTTCCGAATGCCGTTTTTTAGGGAAATACAAAAATATTTCTTTGATTATTAGTTTTATTTTGTATAATATTAAAAAATTGCGCCTTTTTTCAATACTTTTGTTGTAACTTCTCTAGGAAAGCAAAGAAATTATAACCCCAAAGACGAAATAGTAACTAAATTTAGATATTCCGTTCATATTTAGATTTTATTCACTCTGAAGTAAAATTCTATATTATAAATATAATTGAAAATTAAATCCTTCAGAGATTTTCGTAGTTGTGCTGCCGAGATATATTAAAAATTATAGCACCAAGAGGCGAAAAATCATAGAATTTAGACATTTCGTTCATATTTCAACATTATTTAACATATAATTTTTGTTTTTTTTTTTACAAGAGAAGTACAAGATTTTGAACTTAGCTTATAGACAGAAAATCGAAACTGGGGCGGTTTTCTTAATTTACTTCCCGATGTCCACTTTTTAGGGAAATACGTAAATATCTCTAAGAATATTAGTTTTTTAAAATATTTTAAAAATCCGGCATTTTTAGATAGATAGATAGCTTAACTAGAAACAACAAAAACAATTACAGCATCAAATGCGAAATAGTCATTGAATTTAGATCTTTCGTTCTTATTTCGATTTTATTGAACCTATATTCCTTGTTTTTTTAGGAGAAGTACAAGATTCTGAACTTAGCTTATAGACAGAAAGTCACAAATGTTTGCATTAATTTACTTCCCGAAATCCATTTTTTAGGGATATACGAAAATATCTCAAAGATTATTGGGTTTATTTTAAATAATATCTTGCATTTTCGATACCTTTGTTATTACTTCTCCAGGAAAACAAGGAAATTAGAGCACTAAAGGCGAAATAATCATTGAATTTAGATACTCCGCATTTATTTTGACATTATATAACTTATTTCTTGGTTTCTGCAGGAGAAGTACAAGATTCTGAACTTAGCTTATACGCAGAAAGTTAAAGAATTAGAGTTTAAAAAGGATCTCTAAGAACAAAATACTGTTGTAAAAGAAATCCATGATATTTGAAAACCGAAATATTAAAAAAGGTATTTTTCTCCTTTAAATACAGCGAAGGAAATTCTGGGAGTGTTTTTCGGAAATAATTCCTTCATAAAAGATTATTTTTGAAAAGTACATAGAATTTTATTAAAATAACTCAACTGGTAAGAAACAAAAAGTCAAATTATTAAAAAAATTTTGAAATATTGACTGTAGAAAAATGTATTAAATTAAAATTACCTGTAACAACAAACACTTTTAAAATATGCGCTACAAAAAATATTTTAAAATTAATGCCACTGATATCAACTTGAATATAAAAATCATTCCTCGGCGCATAAGCGTTTATAATGGTATACTTCAGGGTAAAATGACGTCATATATATTCATCACATATGTTAGGTCGAGCGTAAGTTTTCAAGGCATCGAGGAAGCGTGCATATTTTCAAGGCCTGGATTAAATTTAAAGAGTGGGGGTGAATTATCACGCCAGCTTTCAAAGACATTAGCATATACTCGTATATTTTTCAAGGCCGTGACCAAGTTTAAAGCGTGGAAGGGATGAATTACTACCCAATCGACAATTCGATTTTTGGAACTGTTATATAAAAACAAATCGGTATTAATTACATTATTTTTATTAAAAAGTAATACAGCTCGAGCAACGAAAATTTTCGTTATATTTCATGACAGCAACATCTGATTTTATAATTTAAATAAATATTATTACTAGTCGTACTCTCTCAAACTGTAATTTATACCTATTTTACTCAAAGACACACATTTTACATGTTTGTTTATTGTGTTTCACCTTTAACTTAGTAATATAAAATAAATTATAATCTACTTACGATTTCCACAATGTTATTTTGTTGATAAAAATAGAAGCAGACATTATTCGAATTTAAAAAAGGTTTGAAAGTATGGTACTGAAAAGGGTGATGAAACTTTCAATGTGAAGGCTGGTAACAGACCCAATCTTTTTCTCGATCCACCGCTAAAGCTGCTTCTAACAAGTATGTCAGTTTTATGTCAATATTCGTACCACTACCATAATAACCGATAATATTCTTTTTATTACAAATTTTAAGCGTATAAAGTGAATTTTTAATTGAATTTTATATGTTAAGTGCATTTTTAATTAGTTTTTGTTCGACTAAACCCTTAAGAAAATTGAAAAAGTAAGTTTTAAGATAAATTTTGATATAATTCCAGGGTGAATGGTCTTATAAAAAACCGTTTTATTTTTATTCATAAAATCTAACAGGATGATATCTTAAAGATCGGTAATAGGAAATAAAACCGTTAGCGTTATTGCATTTTTAATATAGCTTGATTGCTGCGTTAGTAAGATATTAAGATGTCGTTTTTGTAAATTAATCAAATTTGACAGTGAGGAACCCAGAAAATTTGCAATGGCTTACATGGCCGGCACGCTCAATGGATGCCGGTAAATAACAGAGCTCTGAGATTTATTTTCTTTTATTTTACAATTTGATCGAATATTAATTGATTACTATATGTTTAGCGTGCATTTTTTATTATTTTCTGTTAGAAAAAAGCAGTATTTTTTCAATTTACGTAGTTAAATAGTAATTTTTGTGGTAAATATCTGATTGGTACAAAGTATAGCTTGCACGACAACGGTATCTAAAAATGGTGGATTTATTTTTTCTTTTTTATAGTTTCATCGAATGGTGGATGATTTATTCATATTTAGAGAGCATTTTAACTAGTTTTCATTCGAAATAATGCTTAAAATTGAGACAGATAAGTTTTTTGGGATTATTTTTTTTTCGAAAATAAATATTTTTTCAAATTATGTCATTGATTTTTTTATGCTAGGTACATTTTAGTGTTTTTTCTGATAAAATACTTAAGAAAAATTTAATAGGTATCTTTGGTTACATTTTTATCTTAAAAAGGTCAGCTTAGAAAATTTTTCGATGAGTGAATAGTATTTGAGACATATAAGTACATCTTTTAATCTATGTAAAGGTATAAAAAGCAGAACTACTTTGTTAAAAAGGGGGCTGGGAAATATTTAAAACAGAAATATTAATTTTCTTAATTTTTCAAAAGGGTGTTCTTCTTCTATCTTTACTTTCTCCTCTTAATAAAAAATTTTGAAAAATTTAATTTTTTAGATATGCCGTACTTTATATCGGAAATGGGCCAGAAATACATTCAAGAAAGAATTTGGCATATAACGAATACTCCTGATGTGAAACAAACAGCATATAGAAGCAGATAGACAAGAATAAAAATATCTGAATATCTCAATTTTGAGAGAGAAAATTCAAATATGCAGACGTTTGTTTCGTTTATTTGTGGTGGTGGTGAAACGAGGATGTCAAGAATGACAGCCTATTTACCAATAAACCATAAAAAGCAATAGGACAACTAATTATCAACTGCGTAAATTTTACCTTAATGTATATAAATTAGCTTTTTATTTGTTATTTAAAAATTATACACCTTATTGTTATTTAATTTTTTACTAACTCGAACTTTTTAGAATAAGCTTGAATTTAGTTAAACATATTTGCATTTATCACAACAATGCCCACAACAGACCAATGAAGGTCAGTTTTTAAGTTGCTTATAGGTACTGTATAGTGGAAAACTTATTAATATGATATAAATTTTTCTTTGATGCAAGTATCAATTTTAAAACAAGAAGTTTCATTTTTAATTTAATAAAAAGTAACGATTTTAAAACAAGAAGTTTTATTTTTAATTTAATAAAAAGTAACAATTTTAGTGGTATTTTTTTTTGTTAATTTGAAGAAAAATATTGCAACTTTTCCAATTTTAGGTAAAATCAAAATACCTGAATACTTCTATTGTGGCAGCAGTTTCGGCAACAACAGTAATTAATGTATTAACGTGAAAACATGGCTTACACTTCTCTCTTATGGAAAAAAAGAGAAGAACATATCTGTGAGTGAGTTATGACTATTATAGATTTATTAAATCATCAACTCATTGTGATAATTATATATTTAATAGTTAACTGAAATTTTGTGTTAAAATTTTTTTGTAGGCAAACGTAATACGCTCAGAAGGGATACATAATAGAACTGAAAAGTATAATGAAATATATGCTACTTGAGACTATGTGGCCCTTCTGGAACTTTATGAGGATTTTTTGTTGAACATGTATCCTTTTTATGTAAGTATTCTATAGAATATATCCTATTTTTATATAAAAAATCTACATAAGATACACTTGGACCTTTAATTTATTACCCGTATTACTTAGTGTATAATTTCTTTCAAGACATGCCATATTTTGTATAAAAAATCCATAAAAGACATCTCATGTGTCTTTAATATTCAAATTATACATTTTTAACACAATGAAATAAACCTTTTTTTAAGTAACAATTTTAGTGGTATTTTTTTTTTGTTAATTTGGAGAAAAATATTGTAACTTTTCCAATTTTAGGTAAAATCTAAATACGTGAATACTTCTATTGTGGCAGCAGTTTCGGCAACAGCAGTAACTAATGTATTAACGTTGAAACATGGCTTACACCTCTCTATTGTAGAAAAAAGAGAAAACATATACAGATATGTTACTTACTCACAGGAGTAAGTTATGACTATTATCGATTTCTTAAACCATCAACTCGTTTTGATAACTATATATTTAATAGTTAACTGAAATTTTGTGTTAAAATTTTTTTTCGGTAAACATAATACGCCCAGAAGAGATTCATAATAGAACTGAAAAGTATAATGAAATATATGCTCCTTGGGACTATGTGGGCCTTCTGGAACTTTATGAGGATTTATTGGAGAACATATATACTTTTATGTAAGTATTCTACAGAATATACCCTATTTTTATATATAAAATCTACACAAGATACACTTAGACTATTAATTTATTGCCCATATTACTTAGTGTATAATTTCTTTCGAGACATACCATATTTTGTATAAAAAATCCATAAAAGACATCTCATGGGTCTTTAATTTTCAAATTATACATTCTTAACAGAACGAAATAATTCTTTTTTTTTTGTAAGTATACTACAGAACATACCCTGTTTTTATATAAAAAATCTATATAGGATACATTTGGACTTTTAGTTTATTGTCAACATCACTTAGGGTCAATTTCTCTCCAGAAAACACCATATTTTGTATAAAAAATTCGTAAGAGACACTTCAAGAGTCTTTTTATTTTCAAATTATACATTTTAACATATCAAAATAACCATTCTTGTAGGTATCTTACAGAACATACCCTATTTTTATATAGAAAATCAGAAAATACACTTGGACCTTTAATTTGTTGCCCATATCACTTAGTCAATGTGTAATTTCTCTCCTAAAACACTCTATTTTGTATAAAAATCTCCACAAGACGCCACTTCGGCCTGTAATTTTCCAAATTAGACATTTATAACACTAAATCTAACCTTGTTATAGCATTTTTTATAATTTTATATCTTTTCCAATGCAGTAGGAAACCTCCTTGACATTATTTTTCATATTATTTTGTACAACTTTTGGTGACTTTCTCAGAAGTCAACAAAAGGCAAAATATTTAATTTCTTACATCACAGTGCTTTTAATTTTAATATATAAACTCATATCTAAACGAAATTATGATCCACGATTTAAAGTATTCTACAGAACATGTCCTATTTTTATACAAAAAATCTATACCAGATATACTTGAATCTTTAATTTATTGTCCATATTACTTAGTCTGTGAGTAATTTCTCTCCTGAAAACACCCTATTTTTGGATAAAAATCTACACAAGGCAACACTTGAACTTTCAATTTTTCAAATTACACATTTTTAACACTTGACCTAGCTCATTATTATAGCATTTTTATAATTTTATGTCTATTTCCAATGCAGTAAGAAGCCTCTCTAACATTATTTTTCATATTATTTATACAGCTTTTATAGAATTTATGAGTAATCAACAAAGGCAAAATATTTAATTTTTTACATCACAGTGCTTTTAATTTTAATATCAAATCTCATATCTAAACGAAATTTTGATCCACCATTTAAGTTTTTTACAGCACATACCCAATTTTTATATAAAAAATCTATACAAGATATACTTGGACCTTTAATTTATTGTCCATATTACTTAGTCTGTGTGTAATTTCTCCTGAAAACACTCTATTTTTGTATAAAAGTCCACATAAGACATCACTTGAGCCTTTAATTTATAAAATTACACATTTTTAACCCCTGGTCTAACCCATTATTATAGCATTCTTTATAATTTTATGTCTTTTCCAATGCAGTAAGAAATCTTTCTAATGAATTATTTATACAACTTTTGGTGAATTTTGAGTAGCAACAAAGTCAAATATTTAATTTCTTACACTACAGTGTTTTTAATTTTGATATAAGATGTCATATCGAAAACATAATTATGACAATTTAAAAGCGTTTAAAATTTGTAAAAAAAAATAAGAAATTATGTATTTAAAAATAGCAAAATAAAAAAACACTTTCATATTTCGCGAAAAATTAAAGAAAAGCATATCAGTGAGTTAGTTAGGCTATTATCGATTCGCTGAACCGTTAGCTCATCATGATAAATGAAACTTGTGGTTTTGCTGTACACTGTTAAATAGTTTATTTCATATTTTATATATACCTTGCTTATACATATGTTGAAATTTTTTATTATATTGAATTAAAAGAGACATAAACAAAAAGTCATGCCTTGATTACTTTTTATCTCTTTAATAACTCTAACCATTATGTTAGTATTTTAAATAATCAGTTTCCTCTTAAGCACTTTTTACTCGATATTTTATTAACTTTTTATCACATTAAATAAAACGAGGCACCTATGGTTAAAGGAAATCGAACTTAATTATTTTTGCTAAAATTGTTTATTTTTTTTTTAGATATACCATACCTTATGCTGACAAAAACCTTCAGGATGATGTGGAAATCGATTCAAGAAACTATTTGGTTTGTGGATAGTCCTCCTTTTCCAGTCCTAAACATTCTATACCCGGGGATAAAATCTTAATATGTTACAATATATGTCAGATTAAGGATAAGTTTGTATAAAATGAAAAAATAAATTAAAATTTTATATTTCCAATTATTATTAAAGTAAGTTAGATTTATCTATTATTTGTGTCAAAACAAGGTTATAACTCGAAATTTTTTGCCATACAGGGCACTAAATATAAATTAAGATTGTTGATTTATCAGCTAAATGTTTGTTTATTATTCACTCTTTATATTAGAGTAATATTTTTGTCTTAGTTAATAAATATATTTATTAGCTGACTATATAGTCGTAAAAAATAATGTTTGATGAAATAAAAATAAAGTATATATTTGTTTTATTTTTCCTCTGCGTTATTATATAAAATCCAAATGTCTCGTAGCTTCGTATCAATTTTTTTCCAAATTTTACCTTTTCAAATTAAAAAAATATATATCAAATGGTGTTCTCTCTAAACTTTAACGCATATTCACCATTTGACAGATAACAACTAGGAAATGAGACTCCGGGGGCGTAATCCTAAAAAATAGGACATATAAAATAATGACAATACAGTACTCCTATTATCATCTATACAATTAGCTAGAAACTTGTTAAAATGAAATTGTAAAATGGCGTGTTTGCATCACCACGAGCCGCCGTAAGTTATGTACAGAATTTCCTTGTCAGACTCTCTACAAGTCATTTTTACCTACATCAGTACTATTACAAACCAAAAAATTAATTTTAATCAAATTTACGATACCCTACAACAACAACTAATGGATAAAGACTCTTTTTTTATTAATCCTTATATACACACATAACAGTCATTTAGGCCGCTACGTTGACTCAAGAGAAATGGGATTTAACTGCTAAACTCTTCACGTAGTGGTCGTAGTCTGACGGATAAGGTATCTGTGTACTGAGCGGAAGATTGGGGGTTCGAATCCCAACAACGTATATGACTTTTTTTTCATTTATTAAATGGTTAAAAATTATTCTTTGACTGAAGATAGGATTTAACTGCTAAACTTTGCGACATGGCTTCGATAGCCCTGTGCCTATAGAGTTTGTCTTCCAACCCGAAGGTAGCTGGTTCGATCCTCGCTAGAATGAAAAAATGTGTGACGTCATCCCAACAAAATTAAAGTGCAACCAACAAGAAGATTGATAATTTGAATTGACAGGCAACCAGAAGAAAATGACAAGTAGTAACAGGTGACAGTTGATGTATATGCGAAAGCCAACGCTCAAATGGGGTACCCGGGTGAACTACTAGAAAATGGGAACACCTGAACTAACCTGAAAAATGAGGATCCCGGACGGAACATTAGCGGAGCCCTATGGGGTACTCGGGGTGGAGCACTAGAAAATGTGGCCCCCGGAAGGAGCTCTAAAAATGGGGATCCCGGACGGAACTTTAACGGAGCCCTATGGGGTACTCGGGTGGAGCATTAGAAACTGCGGCCCACGGAAGGGGTTCTAAAAAAGGGGCCCCACAAAAAATGGGGCGTAGTCCTAAAATGGGGCCCTCGTCGTGGGGCCCACGGGGGGGCGCAGCCCGGTCTATACCGCCGGTATTACTACTTCCAAGTAAATGTAATTGAGAAAATTTGTTTAGATGTTTATATTCCGTTTAGCTTTCTGCATTATTCAACGTAAAAGTTTCAGCTAAATCTAAGATGTATTTGGCAATGTCGCATGTTTTAGCAACATTTTTCTTTTGGTTGGGTGAGTTGCTAATTTATAGCCCAGAACAGGAAAGTTAGTTTAGATCTTGTTGGATAGATTATTAACATCAAAAAATCGTTGTGAAATTTTTTGCTCAAGGTGATATTGTCAGGTTATGTGTAATTTTTTTAGTTTTACTCATGCAGCGGTTTTTTCAGTTTATTAAAAAGCTGTATTATTATTTTGTGAAAACATTTCCTTTTTTATATTCCTTTTTCACTTTAGTGTAGCTACTTAGTTTTACATTTATTATATTTGTTGATTAAGTGTTCTCTTAACAGCTGAGCTATTTATTGTTGAACGTATAAAATAAATCATTGATATATTTTTTAATGTTTTTTTATATATATATATAAGATGTTCTGTATACTAAAGAAAGGAAACGACCTCTTTTGTAAAATAACTTTTATTTTTATTAAGACAAAAGGAATTGCAGCAAATGCAGTAATAATATATTATGTTAGGACATTAGGTCTATTAATCCTTTTAAAAATAATTAAATAAACTCGACACAAGGCTTTGATAACATCTAGAACTATATAGGAGCAATTTAATTTCGGGATTTTTATGAAGTTTTAAAATATGTTTTTTAAGAAATACATTAGGGTAAGGATTGCAATAGTGGATCACTTTTTGTTTGATGAATTAAAAATCAGAGTTAATGACAGTTAAAAATATGGAATTTGGCACTAATATAAAATGAAATGAAATTAAATATTTATTTAACTTTGCAATATTATTTGTCAACAGGTATGGATCAAGTCATATATGCTTCCAAGCAATATGCCTCATATGAGTAAATTCTTAATCAACTCTAACTATAATCAAATAATATAATATACAATAAACAAAAAAACGCATCCAACTATTAGAATACCCTTGAACGGTGTAAAAGTTTTGCGATATTAAGTAATTTTTGACAATTCCTTTTAAAGGTATTCTCAGTTGATATCACTTTTCGGTTTATTGTATATCTTGACATCAATGTAATAAATATTATTCTCAATAACAGCAAGAGACTGAATCGGATATATAAGATCCAAACGACTACGCGTCACATAGTTATGGAAATCATGGTTCTGATGAAATTTTTGAATATTTTTTCTGACGAAAATAAGTAGCTCTAAAATAAATAACGATGGTAACGTGAGGATCTTGTAATGTCACAATAGTGATCTACAATTAGCTAATCAATACACTCCAGTAATTGTTCGACTTTAACGTTTTTGTATTTTAAATACACGGATCAAATCAGGCGAGTTACCTTATAAAACCAAAGCATTTTTTATACGACTATAAAGTTAAGCATAATAGTAAGGAAAAAAATCCATTGTTAAGGTTTGCTTTAAGCAATATATAGCAATAAGATGAGGTGGTTAGCTTTTGGGAAAGCTCATTAACATAAACATCGCTGCAATGCCCGCCATCCTGGAGAATGCCCTGTCTACTGCTCTATTAATAATTCTCAGCATTTATGACTCTTTAAGATAATAAGTTTGAATGGTAAAGCACCTAAAATTTGTATTGTTTACATTTAAACATAAGTGAGAAACTCAAAAGTTTCTTGAGCTATCCGAGTAGTTTTTTCCAAATTGTTATTTGCCACTAAATAACTCCTATCATACGCAAACAAAGTTACATTCCTATTACCGCAGATCGCAGAAATCGTCAACAAATATCAAAAATAAAAGAGGACCCATTCCGCAGGTGATCCTTAACTTAACAAATTTCAATTGATCAATATTAACAACCTGATAATGATTAAGCAAATGCGACCACTTCAAAAGTTAATTTCCCTTCTTAAAGAAAGGAATCACTATCACTAATATATATATATATATATATATATATATATATATATATATATATATATATATATATATATATATATATATATATATATATATATATATACATATATATATATATATATATATATATATATATATATATATATATATATATATATATATATACATATATATATATATATATATATATATATATATATATATATATTCATATATATCCGTGAAAACCCCTCATATAAGAGACCAACTAATCAAATACTTCTGCAAAAATAACTTTACATGTGGTGGTCGGCATGTTAACAGAAGTAGTATTTTTTAGTTTTGTGATCGTTGCCATGATTTTATATTCATTAACAGGCCTTATTATTATAGTGTTGTATATGCGTTTGTATGTACGTGAAATTGGGGATCTGTACATTTCAACCTCATGGATCTATAGTGCTTTCCTACTGCTGCTAAATCGGCTAAAGCAAGTTTTCCCGTCCTATTTCCCTCAGGAACCTTAGGATATTGGACAGTTTCAAAGTGGGTAGCTCCTCTCCTTATATTTGTTGTGCTCCCAGGAATCGTATTTTAGGATTTTGTAAAGCGCTGCACTCTGAAAGGATGTTTCGTCCTCATTCTCGCAGAATCTGCACTCTTTTCTTTCTGCCAATCTGATTTTCTTGAGGTATCCCTTCAAGTAGCAATGACCAGTTAGGATTTCTGTCAGAACTCTGAGTTGATTCTAACTTACGCTTATACATTCCTTGAATCTCTTCTGGTCGTAGTTCCGAAGAAGTTTCATCGTTTGTTTCAGTCCTTGCAACTATGTCCAATAATTGGATTTCCTGCTTTCTTCCTCTCTTTTTAATTCTTCCATCATTGTGTTAGAGTGAGAGTAATCTATTCTGTCAAACTTTTGCACCATTCGATAACTTTTTTTAGATTGATCTTCTAGTAAATCTATAAAATATTGGTGTAAACAATTCGCAATTTTCTTTTTATCATTTAATATAGATCCTTGTTCACATTTTATGTAGTACAATACCGTCCTTTCATATTGCATAACTAATTTTTAGAGTTATATATTGGTTTTTATGCTATAAGTAATAAAAAGAAGAAAATTGACCCAGTTTTACGATAGGGTTGATTCAGTACATCATCTCTCAGTTTTACAAAATCAACAATTATTGTTTTATGGAAAAATCTCAACATAGTCTTTAAAATACCCTCTGACAATAAATACTCAGAGAAGTAGGTATTTATCTCTTAACTTCATTAAATATTGGCGAAAAATAGTTAGGGAGTTTTCCTACAAGATAACGTAAATTCTAAAAAAAAATTATAATCAAATCTAGGTATTTTTTTCATTAAATATAAAAAATTATAATTTAGGGACTTAATAATATTGAAATAAGGTAAGTCAATGAGTGTTTTAGACAATTAATGAGTTCTCTCTCTCATTCTGAACTACAAATAATTAACAAACTTTTATTGTTACGAGATTACAATGGAAAATCTATTTTACATAATGCTGCAAGTTCCAACACTTTATCAAATCAATCGTTAGAATTGTGTAAATTGAATGTTTTGCATCACACTTGTTATTCATTTTTTCGCTTTCATTTATTAAGGAAAGATCTGATACACTTGACACATGTAAGGCCCCCGTACGAAACTAATGGAAAAGGCTAATCAGCCAAATCGGCCCAAACTTCGGAAGAAGGTAGCTTATTTAATTCTGGACAAAAATTCTTAAGAGCATAAACCCGAGAAATGTACAGTTTCCGAAATAAAGGGGGATGCAAAACTAAAAATCTCCCTGGAATGGAAAAACTTGTAGGCACCAAGCAAATGCTCTAAAAGTCTTTATAGATTCAAAAAACTAATCCACATATCTAAAAAAAAAGCAAACCCAGGTTATGCATGATAAGTATGGTATATCAATCTCACAAAACCAAACGTCTTCCCCCAAAAAGTCCTCAAAATTATGCTCATCTTACAAACTTAGAGTTCTTATTCGAGCATACCTTGAACTGAAGAAGAAGAAGCTAGAGATAATCATAGCCTCATGTTACATCGAGGAGACGGGCCAAACCGCCAGAAATGCAAAGATTGGTAGAATACTGCCAGAAAAAGAAACTGCCACTAATATTGGGGTGCGATGCCAGTGCTCACAACGCAACTTTGGGACAGCAAGGACACGAATCAAAGAGGTGGGTAACTTTTAAAATACATCTTTACATGTAAAACCCCATATTTGTAACAAGAGTAATGAAAGAAGTGATAGACATCACATTAAGCACACCAGACTCAAAAACCAAATAGGAAACTAAAGAGTATTGAGTGAACCTTTTCTTTCAGATCATAGAATAATCGCATTCAATTAAGAAACCTCCTGAACCAGTCCTTAGAAGGAAACCTTGGAAAACAGACTGGGAAAAATACAGCACTAATATGAAAAGTAACTTAGCACATATTCAGACCAGAGGACGCACTAAACACCATCTGGAGCTGGAAAGTGACTTGAGAGAAGGAAATGGAGCTATTTTCGGAGCCTATGGATCGAGCTCCTTACAAACAAACAAAAGTTGTAGGGATGCACCTTGGTAGAATGACCATCTGTCAGAGCTAAGATCCGAAATGCGTAAACTCTTTAGTAGGGCTAAGCGTGACGGAGGATTTTGGCATAGCTACACCGAGAAACTACAACAAAGATATTAGGAAAGCTAAAAGAAACAACTTCGAGATATTCTATACATTCAATCTATACCTGCCACAGCTAGTCCACACAAAGTCACGGCGAAGCGTAGGGTCGACACATCATTGGTATTCAGAAAGTCAGACGGTAGCTTCACGGAGACCGAGGAGGAAAGAGCATTACTCTTACTCAAGATTCACTTTCCGGGGAGCAGGCCTAACATCGAGAATGATGTAACAGAATATCACGAAAGACCCTTCAGCGAAGCTATAGCAATGGCCAGACACATATGCAGTAGCGGTTGTTTAAAATGGGCAATGAACACCCTTTAATCATTTAAGATCATAGAAGTTGATGGAATAATCCCAGCCCTGCTCCAACGGGGACAGGAAGAGATTCTACTACACATAGTATCCATCATTGAAAGTAGCCTGAAACTGGTCCAAAAATATGGAGAAGGGCCAGAGTCACTTCATTCCAAATGCGGGGGAAAATGATACTTCTCACCCTAAATCCCTGCGATCCATCAGTTTCATATCATTTATTTCAAAAACGATGGAGAGAGCAGTAGACAATTATATCAGAATAGAAATTCTTGAGCAGGCGCTATTGTACCCTCATCAATATGCATAGCAAGCGGGTAGGTCTATGAAGTCGCACTGATACAATTAACAAATGAAAGTCAAGAAGCACTAAATAATAAGGAAACTGTAATTTATGTATTTGTTTAAGAAGGTGCTTTTGACAACACTTCACATGAGGCAGTCAAAAGGGCACTTGATGACAGGGAAGTGGACGAAATGACATCCAAATGGATAGCGCGACTTATCTACACTAGAATACCAGAGAATACAGAGATAATACTGGATGCTATCGCCCTCTGTACCACCAGAGGATGCTACCAGGGGAAGTAGCCTCTCCACTCATGTGGAGCCTAATTATAGATAGACTTCTCTGTGATCTGACTTACCGCGGCATATCTTGTCAGGGCTATACAGATGACGTGATCGTGATCGTGAGAGGCAAATTCGAGAATACCCTCTGTGACACAGTTCAAGGAGGGTTTGAATACATTAGAGAATGGTGCCATATGATGGGACTAAATATCAGCCCCACCAAAATCATCTTAGTAGCCTTCAAAAGGAAAAGAAACCTTAATCTGAAAACCATCAAAATGATGGGAACGTTGTTGAGTGGAAGTCAAAGGTTAAATATCTGGGACTGACCTTAGATAATAAACTTCTCTGGAATAATCACGAAAAAGAAATAATCAACAAGCATTGATAGTCTGTAGAAACTTTACGTGAAAAGCTGGAGCACAAACGCAAAAATCTTGCAGTGGATGTACACTGCAATAGTGAGACCAATCATCACATATGGGGCAGTGATCTGGAGTAAAAGAACCAGTAACCTCTAGAAATTTCCAAGACTGGCCTGCGCGTATATAACCAGAGCAAGGAAAACTTGCCCAATGGCCGCCATAGAACTAATCCTAAACCCTTCACCTTTACATATACTTGTGGATAGTATGATGAAGAGGACAAGATAGAAGATGACGAGAGATGAGATTAAAAAATGAAATCCCAATTTCTCATCCAGAAATCAACAAATCGGGGATATGTACGAAAAGAAATAAAAAAGAAATTCAATTTTGTGAAAAACTTCAGCTCAAAATTGAGTCACAAAAGTGAATGGGGCAGAAACGCCACTAGTTTTTATATCAGCTTAAAGATCCGATAATAGCGGGTAGCATAAAAGCAAAGAGGAAACAATGAAAACTTGGACGTGGCTTAGTAGGCATGGAAACTCTTCAAAAATGGAAATAAAAATGAAAAAAGCTGGAGCTTAGAGAAGAAAATCAGCAAAAAAAGGTACAAAAAAAATGCAAAGTGACTAAAGAAAACGTTGCAATTCAACTATAAGGGTCTGATAATGATGATTACGCCTAGACAAGTGAAAAAGAAAATGAAATTGGTATTGTTTTAGTTGAATTTTTAACAAAAAGACGGCTGCTTAATTTTGTGGGTATTGTATTTCAAAGTCAAATTGATGGTTTAGAATATCATATAAGTTTTTTAAGAATTAAATGAAATTACAAAGGACCCAATCAAACCAATGAGAAAGGCTTAGGGATCAATGCGTGTGTGTGGGAGCTCGTGCGCGCTAATCAGAACAACATTACCATTATTACGAGTACGGCATACCTGAATCTTATTAAATCAGTTCCAAGGGTAATAAAGAGAGCAAAGTCTGGTTTCAGGTATGGATATGCTGTATTCGTAATACTCACCTTGTTTTTCTTTAACGATTAGTACATACACATAAAGGACCAGATACTCGTCATACCCAATTTCGTTGATCCTTGGTAATGCAGGGCACGAATATTCTGTTCGTTTGTCCACCCTCTAGGTTTGTATATATGTATTTGCGAAAAATTTGGAATCTGTACGCTGCGAACCAATAAATATATTGCATCCCCCCACTATTGCCAAAGCTTAAGGGGTACCTTTTAGGCTAAAGCAGGTCCTCTAGTTCTATTTTCCTCAGGAACCTTAGGATGTTGGATGACTTCAAAGTGGGTAGCTCCCCTTCTTCTATTTGGTGTGCTCTGAAGAACTGCATTCTAAGGTTTCTAGATTGCTGCGCTCTGAAAGGATATGAATAGAGATTTCGTCCCCCTCTTTGCAAAATCTGCACTGTTCTCCTTCTGCCAGTTCGAGTTTCTTGAGGTGTCCCTTTAGGTAGCAATGCTCCATCAGGATCCCTGCCAAAACCCTGAATAAGCTTTTGCATTCCTTGAATCTCTCCTGACCGTAGTTTCCAAGAAGTATCTTCGCTTTTCTCAGTCTTTGCAACTCTGTCCAAAAATTGGATTTTTTGCTTTCTTCTTCTATTTTGAGTTATTGCAGCATTATGTTACTGCTGACTCCACCGAAAGGCTCTGGCTCCAGAAAGGGTGACTCAGCCCCTTCTCTCACGAGCCTATCTACTATTTTATCCTCCTCTACTCCAGTGTGTCGCAATACCCACATAAGGGTGGCCTTATTATTCTTACTCAATTCACTTAATTCCTCTAGATATTCGGATACCATCTTGGTGATGATTACTATCCGATAGGATGATAATTTCTTGACCGTGATAGTTTTTTTCTTTGTCGAAACGAATAATTTCCTAGTGGGATATATTTCTGCATGGAAAATGCTTGGTGATTTACCCAGGTTTTCGTAGTGTCTTGTGCTGGATCCATACATGCCTATTCCCACTCCCTCCATTATTTTGGAGCTATTTGTATACCATTTATCGAATTTCTTCCAGACCACATCGAGCAAATACGGTTCAACGCCGCTACAGCTGAAGGAACAGGATATTGTTTCTCACTACCAAACAGACAAAGTGAAATTACAAGTCTGGCTACGGAAACCACTTCATGGACGGCATCCAAAATGAGATCAATCAGGACAATGTCGACAACTCAGCGTCGAACTACTGGTTGATTTCAGGGGAGATGTCTCCGAAAACGAAGGGCTTTTTGTAAGCTATCCAAGAATAGGTTATTTTGACGAAATTCCATCGTCTGAGATCTTTAAATAGAAAACAACCAATGTAAATATGGCTGTCAAACATCAGAGACAATCCAGCACGTAACTGGAAGATGCCAAGCGTTTTCCGCAACGGAGTATAAGGAAAGACATGTCTCAGCGGCCAAAATACTCCACAAAGAGTTAGCAGATAAGTTTAGTCTATTGCAGGTAGAAAAAGTGCCTTATTACAAATACATTTCTGAGTCAATGCTTGAGAACAATGACTTCCAGCTATATTGGAACCGAACGATTTTGACGGATCAGACAGTTGCCTATAATAGACCAGACATTATCTAACAGATAACTAAATTAAGGCAAAATACAATGAGGCGATCGTTAATTACAGGGACCTGAAGGTGCACATCCGAAAACAGTTCTATTGCGCTTGTTTCTAAGCTATTGCGCAAGTTCTGAAGATTCTCGTTCAAGAATGATATCATGTCATCTAACCTCTGCACCTCGGCCTATCAGTTACATTTCAATTAACAGAATGCACATCATTCAAAAAACCATTATAATTGAAGGGTGTATAGTCGCGATATGTTCCAAAAGTTATTGGAGGACGAGGCTTATTAATTTTTAATTCAGTCTATACCAAGCTGGGATCTGAAATATTGTCCATTTCGATGACTTGAGTGTTAAAGGGCGATAACATGAGTGTTGAAGAAACAACTATAACATCTATGAGAATTTGTGTGCTTTGTGACAGACACCTAGGAAAAAGAATTAATTGATTAAGAGAATATTTATGAAAAAAACTTGTTTAATGCTCCATACCTATCTGAATTTATATTGAGAAAATTTATATTCAAATCCCCACTAAACAATAATTATCACATAAAGGTAAAAATAATATCTAAAGGCTGTAATCTTCCAGATGTATGGGGGTGTAAATACTATAATTTTTGACCAAATTTATTGCTTCAACCGATAAACGGTTATTTATGATTATTTTACATGAATTATCTAATACAGAATTCCTATGTTTGCTAAGGTATTTAATGATCTTTGGAATAACTATCTGCATTCATCAGCATTCACCCATCCAGTAGGATCTGCTAGCCCAAATGTTCCTAGAGAACTATTTTACACATGTAATCTTTAAAGTTTTTCCGCGAAAACACCATTACAGGTGATAAAGCTAATTCACTAGCACTGATTTTGCAACAAGTAGTTACTAACGTTCATTTTTCTCTACTGGTTACTTTGTCCACACTTTTACACCCCCTTCGGGAGATGACTTTATGAGGTCCTTGTACTGTGGTGGCTGACGTTTAATCAAAATTCAAAATACTTTTGCCATCAACAAATGAAGAACTTTTTAACACAAGTTTTTGCAAATTGTCATAGTATCTTGCTATGTTGATTGCCGTCACCCTCGCGATATTACAAGATTCTGGTTTTTGAAAGCTTAGATCGGAATATCTTCTACAAAAACCTTTCAGCCAATCTTTTCCAATCATTTCTTTAAATATCCAGGAACTTTCAAGTTGTTTATTTTTGCTTAAAATACTATTTCGGATTTTCCTGTTGTTCTTGATTCTCCTCTTGTTCTTCGATATAAATTATGGGGACTAATTAGATATTATCAATCGTTTAATAATATTATCTGAGTATACTGAACGGAATTCCTGTTAATTTTGATAATTTTCTAAAACTCTCTTCAGTTCGAATACTAATTAAATCTTCCTCATGCAGAAAGTCTCCCAATTTTTCGGGGTTTTTGAGGACACGGCATTTTAAAAACGAAAAAAACGAATGTGCAAACAACTTTGTTAAATACATGTTTAAAGTAAAAATGTATTTTACTCTTAATTGTTAAAGTAATATGAATACAAAGGAATACTCAGTTTTCGGTAAACATGAAAATACTCAGGGGGAGAGTGCTTACACAGTGGTTCACTATTCACTGTATGTTAGCAAACCGATTCACCATGTACATGCCATTTTTTGTAAGTAAAATACAATGAAAGCTCGTCTGTATCACTCAAAGAATGCAATGGTAAAATAATTTCAACTTAATGCATTTCACTTTAGTTATCACAGCAACAAGATAGTGCTGTAAGATAATTAATTGGAAATTAATATTTCTTACCTTGAAGCCATTTTTTTTAATAAATCAAAGAATTCATCACCACACAAATATGAATGGCCGCAGTGTCAAGGGGAAGCAACGAAAAAAAAGAAGATAAACAAATATCTCTGTTACTGTTACCATTGTAGGTATATTTACGCATATTATATCCAATCCTCTGTATCTACCCTAGCCACTGTTGCCACCTTGACCCTGCTTGTCTTGTAATCAGCCAAGGATAAAAAATGTAAGCATATATAAGTCGTTTTATATCATCTGTTGTGAGCATAAATATAGGCGCTAAATATTTTACTTTTCACCTTAAAAAAAATATATGAAAAAGTACAAAAATAGTTTTTAGCAAACATGATTTTCATACATTTTGACCTCAGCGTTTCCCCACATTTTTCCATTTCCATTTATGTCGGAGGCTGAGATGTTTTTTGTCGAAATCCTTAATAAAAAAAGAACTTTTTTCCTCATGATACAAAGCCCTGTAGAGCACACGACCATCATCAGCGCGGAATGTGCTTCGTTAGATCACGCGATACGTACCTTATCTTTGGGATGATATAAGTTGTATCATGCCTGGCATTTTATAATTTTAGATCTTATATAAGTGAAATAAGAATTTGGGACTAGGGAACTGATCCAAAAGCGATAATTACTTCCTAATCTGAATAAAATGTATGTTCAATTTATTGTTGAGCACAAAGATGTTAACAAATCTTTTACAAAGTTTGCTCAACTCTGACCTCCCTAATTCGCTTTATCAACATCGAGCGGAAACCATTTTCATCATGAAAACTTAAAATTATTGATAAAGCACTGGATATCGAAAATTTTTGGTAGTTTATCAGATGTAATGGTAGGCAAAAGTATCACTAGTGATTCAATGATCTTTTGTACGACACACCCCTCTACAAAACTACCAAACTTTTGACGCTGACTGTACCCTAAAATTTGAGCCTATTTTTTTACCCATAAGAAATACATTCACTAGTATCTCTTATTGGGCAGATAATATATTACTTGCAGTCAGCCCCATTGAACTCATACAGTATTCAGCTGGCCAACTGCATAAGATATTTGGTTGATAGGACTTGTGAATAATCGCTTGTTAGTCCATTGCACCCTCCGAAAACTCTCACTATCTCTTTCTTTCCTATAAAGAAGGTAGATTGAAAAAGTCAACGATACCTGTAAAGAATCCTACGGAGCAATTTATTAAGAAAACCACTTGTTGCGTTCAGCCCGTTGCTTGAAATCTGGAATGCCGAATGCTTAGTTTATGCACCAATGTGGCTGTAAAAAGTGATTTGGTGTAACTACTGACAATTTATAATAATGCCCAATAAATGTGTTCCGAAGTGTGGTGGAAATTATAAGAACGATTCGAAAGTGCACGTTTTTGGCTTTCCAACCGATAATGTTTTGCGAAAAAATGGCTAAAAGCCGGGCGTAATCAAAATTCTAAAGTTTGCGAATTACGCTTTCCTGAAGATAACATAATTCGGACAATTTCAGAGCAGGATTCACAAACAGGTAAAATTGTTTCATGTAGTTTGAAAAATCCTCGGTCGAAGCAGGGCTCCATTCCGTATTATTTCCCACATTGTTCTCAATATTTTTTCAAAAACGCTCATAGTTGTAAAAATAAAAAGAAAAATATTTTTCATCCGCTTCATTAAACTATATTTATTGGAATAAACCAAGGAATTGATAGACCGACTGAGATTGCTATGGAGTTCAAAGGTGGCTGCTTATACCGGATATGACAATGAAATTAAGTCAATCATAGAATAGTTTCTTGAGGAAGGTATCATTTATTAATTCACGCAAGCACTTGTTAGGATCACTGTTAAACAAAGGGATTAGGGCAAGGAATTTTACAATAAAATTTTTCAAACCCTTACGAAGAAATACAACATTAATCATTATTCCACCTATAGTATGAAAAAAGCTGCAATTGTTGAACGAGTCACAAAAAAGTTTAAAAAATATTTTATATAAGCAGTTTTCGGCCAGAGAAACCTATAAATGATGAAAACTTTTGCCATCAGTAACAAAAACTTACTATAAAACCAGACACAGTACCATTGAAATGAAGCCATGTAATTTTAGACAGCAAACGAAAATTGCTGCATATCATCATTTAAAAATAGTACCAAAAATGTTTTGTGTGCATTAGCCAATATGGAAGCATATTTGATAAGAGACCCTCGTGGCCAACAAAACAAAAATAATAAAAGTGAATATTACAAATCCACCAACATATCAATTAGAATTTATGGATGGCCAACCAATAAAACGCCATTTTTCTGAATCAAAGTGACAAAAGATGGAAAGCCCGGGGGTTAATTTAGTAGATAAAGTACTTAGACAACGCAAGAAAAATGACAGCGATCAATTATTTGTAAAGGGCTGAACTAACCTGAACTAACTACTACAACCCTTGGATACCTAAATCGAATACTATATGATTGTAGCCATAATTTTATTTTCTCCTTATTTTTCATAATTATATTTGATGACAAATAAATAAATATTTACATAACATATTTGTTTTATTTCATCCATTACATAATACAATACAATAGTCGGTTCTATTTATTTATTTTTTCTTTAAATCAGTTAGTGTTTATTAAAAATATCAGCAATTTGCATGCAGACTGAGTGAATTTCTTCAAGAATATAACTTTGAGTTCCAGCGTCACCAGACTTTTGTGGTACTCTAACGGAAGTCAAGATCCTATTTTGTGTATCGTATTTTTTATCGTCATTTGGTCTTAACCCTATTCTTGAAGGTCTTTTAATACTATACGGTTTTTCTCATAAAATTTTTGACGCCCAAATTTATCATTATTAAATTATTTTAACCTCCTTACATAACATAGTCTAACGGACTAGAGCAGTATATATTTCATAGTATTAATTTTTGTTTGTAGTTTGTAGGGTTTTAGGTTTATTTTTTACAAGTTCATAATTTGTTTAATTAATTTTACCTTTGCTAATTTCCTCATGAGACATCTATGAAAGCAGATCTGAAACTTTTTAGAAAATTACATTTCCCTATTTTCGACATGGAACGCCTAAAACAGAAGATCGAGAAATCGCCACACTATTCTCTTTTCTTATTTTTGTTGCATCATGTAGTATGAAAATCCTTCTAGAAAACTCCGTAATCTTCAGATATCCGGAAAAATGGTATATAAAAGGTCCAGATCGGCTTTAGTGGACAGTTTATTTTGAGAAGTCGTCGAAGTAACTTGGATTGTTTAACAAGTTATCAGAATCGTGACAATAAAAAGTTTAAAGTGTGTTGAAAGACCAGCGGTCTGGAACAAATTGGTATCGGAAGTGGAATAAAAGTGGAATAACATCCAGAAATTGGATGCCAGTAGAAAGCAGAAAACAGAAAGCTAAAATGGAAGAGCAACTTCAAACTAGTTTAAATCAGATACTAATGATGATACAAGACATGAAAATAAGCCAAGAAGAGATGAAACAAGAACTGAAAGAAGATATGGCGAAAAATCAAGACATGGAGTAAAAATTAAAGGCAAGCCAAAAAGAAATGAAACAAGAATTGAAAGAATATTTGACGAAAAGTCAAGAGGATATGAAATAAGAACTGATGACACTGAAAACAAGCCAAGATAATATGAAAGAAGAATTGATGGCACTGAAAACAAGCCAAGAAAACATGAACCAAGAATCGAAAGAAGATATTAAGAAAAATCAAGAAAGTATAAAACAAAAACTGAAAACAAGTTTGGAGGACATGAGATAGGAACTTAAGACAAGTCAATAAATATGAAACAAGAACTGAAAGCAGACATTAAGAAAATCGAGAAGATATGAAGCGCATAGAACAAGAAATACAACAGAAAATTAGCAGTCAAGAAAACTGAAAACAAGGCAAGGAAACATGAACCAAGAATTGAAAGAAGATATTAAGGAAAGTCAGGAAAATATAAGAAGAAATAAATGTAAGTATGAAGGACTTGAGATAGGAACCTAAGACAAATCAAAAAATATGAAACAAGAACTGAAAGAATTCATTAAAAATAATTAAGAAGCTATGAAGCTCATAGAACAAGAGAGGTAACAATTGCATTTGCTAACCGAGAAGGTACGCATTACAAGTATAAGAAAGGTAAATGTTGTTCTTTCAACTAGTGTGATGAAGTCACATACCTTCGACTGCAAAGTACTTTGACTTACCTATATCGATAAATTCGAAACCCGCCAATAATTGGAGTCCACCGGAGAAGGTACGCACTGTTGTTCTAACACTACAAGGTGAAACTATGAGATTATTGTTACTTTTCTGGAGATGTGCTATGTGGAAGCCTACTTCCAAGAAGTTTATAAGGCCCAACTTCAAGGAAGAAGACAAAAATACAACGAAAGGCTTCAAGAATATGAGGCGGATATAATGAGACTAATAAATTTGACTTACCCAACATATCCAGAAGAAATAAAGCAAGAGTTAACAGTAAATACTTTTATCGAAGGTTTACGTGACCCAGAAACAAGTCAAACTTTAAGAATGGCTCGACTGAAGAAAATATCTGAGGTTCTTGCTTAGGCCTTTCAGTTTGAAACAGCCAAACAGATCTCAAAGAACCAAAAAAGAATCGTAAGAAGAGTAAACGTTTTCCAGGATTATTGCAATACCAACGAGGAAATCCTCATGAAGCTAATGAGGAAGATACACGAATTTTTAAACAAACAAAAAACAGATGATAACAAAAATATAACCTTCCATAGCAGAAATAGAATTTGTTGTTGGAAGTGTGGCCATGAAGGGCATGTGCAAAGCCGCTGAACTAGCAGTACTACTCCTGATAGTGTTCAGACTCATGAAAACTCCCAGTAGCCGGCTTAAAGGGGCGAAAGCAGAGTAGGTGCTACCAAGCCCCACCAACAATAACAATTAAGGTGTCCTGGTTGCAAAACAATGGTTATATATTGGTAGTACCTGGAAAGGTATGCGATCAGGGATGTGAAATAGTATTAGATACTGGTTCTCCTCACACCATTGTAAAGCTGAACATCTTGGTCTAATGCAAAATTGGTTTCCGGAAAAGCATTGTGTTCTACAAACCGCCAATGATGAAGTAATACCTGAAAAAAGGATACATGAAGCCCAAGTAACCCGAGGCAGCACCACTTTCAAACATGTAGTTATTGTTGTTGATATTCTGGACGAAGTAATACTAGGTCTAAATGTCATGGAATACCAGAAGTTTGTCTGTGATCATCCACAACGAGTACTCTGAACTAGAAGTGAAGAAATCGTAATGAATCTTCCGAAAAATAGTAAAGTGTCGAACCAGGAAGTTGTACTTCTTGAGGATGCGATTTCTGCCAAGTTCAGAATGTATAATAAAAGTGAAGTCTGATAATTTTGAAGAAAATTAAGTAGTTTTGGTTGAATCAATTCAAGATTTTTCTTCGTAAGCAAAAGGAATTCTTCCTGCAAGAACATTGATCCAGAATAAAAGAAGCGCTCTATTTTTCAAGATGCTAAACTTAAAGGATTATCCTCAACATATCAGAAAAGATGACAAGATTGCTACCTGTCAACCTGCTGACATGATAGTTACCAGTATCTCGTTACAACCTGAAAAAATTACCAGCTATTCTACCAGAGGTACTTCAAGAACTAGTTTCATGTTGTGTGTGTTAGTTACGTATCGTATTTTTCATATTATCCCTTTTCTTATTTTTGAAACACATTACATAGTGTGTGAAAATCCATCTAGAAAAGTACTCAATCTTTTGGTACCTGAAAAAATGGAATATAAGGGATCCAAATCGGCTTTCGTGAGTAGTTTATTTTAAGAAGTCGTTAAAGTAACTCGAATTGCTCGACAAGTTATCAGAATTGTTATTAAATAATACACTGTATTTAGAGATTGGCCCTCCGGAACAATATTAATTTATGTTATTTAAAATAATCTTTTTTTAATTTGAAAAAAACTATTATCTAGCGAATTGGTAAATTTATAAATCAGGTAAGTTAAATAAAACAATGATAAGTTACAAATACTCATTTACGGTAATTGCACAAATACAGATTAAAATTTAATGTCCATACTAGCAACGTCTTCATTTTCATTGTTAAAGGGTTATACAATCCAACATTATATTTATCGTCAACATTTTGAGTTGTTGCTGTTGCAGGAAACAATTCATATTTTATAGCTAGCTCACCAGGTAAATGCGGAATATTAATGAGGTATCCTTTTAATTTTTCATTGACCATCTCAGCATAAAATGTATCCAGGTTTATGGAAGTATATAAATATTTGTCACACAAGGGTACCGCAGCCACGAAATTGATTGCATCCTTGATCTCATCTCTATATTTATTTATAGTTGCCTTAATATTCGACCAATCATTTGCACTATCTAAAATATCGTGAGTTATATGTTTTATCTGTCTTCCCAGCTAAAACATTTATCTATCTTCACATTCGTTGACAATAGCACCGGCAGACATCTTTAACAAAAATAATGAAAATGTGTACGTATTCAGACATGTGTGAAACAAATTTTAAAATTTAATTATATTATTTTTCAAACACAATTTATAAATTACTTTAATGAACTGAAACTTAATAATGGTCGAATATTGTTTCCAAAAATTCCACTACTTTACCCTGAATAATTAGAGTGTATTTCCTTTTAGTTTTACTCGTGATATCTACAATATTATCTAACAGTATTTTAGCTACACCTGTTGGCAAAAATTCTCACTGTAAAGCTATCAAATGAGTTTTGCCAAATCGTGTAGTTAATAAAACAATTATTTGAATTTTGTAAGCTTTTACCACAATCATTTCAGGAACTTTTTTTCTTCAAATCTTTTCTAAACATTTCAGTACTTTCGTCCAGATTTTTTTTTTGAAAAACTGATTCATGAGAAGAAAAAGTATAAAAATTACCATGAATTCAAAAGCACTTTCAGAACACTATACGAACACAATATTTTATGTTTATGCGACCGATGTCTGTTTCCTTTTATAAAAAGCTCATTTAAGGACAAATGATAAAGGTTTCAAAAACATTAAACTGCGCACTTGACCTCCATCAAAGTCAAATACAGACTAGTATATATGTAAACTATCAATGTGAAAGTCGAGATCACGTATTCAAAGTGGCCTTGAGCAAAGTCAAGGCGACCTTAGGCTAGGTCAAGGTTATTGTCATACCCGTACATTGAACACAATCTCCCTCAAGGGTAAGGTCACATCAATGTAAGGTTGAATATCAAGGCCAAAATAAATGTCATATGTGTTTAACAAAAGTCATGGTCAGGGAGTGGGGAATGAAATAAAGAGGGTATGGTCTACTACTGCCAGCAGTAAGTAGATAGGATATATATATATATATATATATATATATATATATATATATATATATATATATATATATATAATTTAATCAACAATCACTGAATGAATTTTTAAAACATACCTATTTATTTTTTTGGCGTTTGAAAAGTGAAAAGGTGAAATAAAATGAACAGCCTTTAAAATCATGATAGAAATCAACAACAAACTGATAGTGGTAAACTACCTGTATAACCATCATATACGGAAGAATGACTATTCGCAATTGTTGGTTGGACTATTGTTGTAAAAGAATCTACACCTACGTATCAACATGACGAAATATTACATTTTTAGTGACTAAATTTCATAAAGAACATTCTTCAATTTTATCAACAGTAGGTATCAAGTAACATATTTCTATATAATAATAATAAGTTTTTAATGTTGTATAAGTATTGTAAATAAAATATTAAGATTTACAGAATAAACATTTTAGAAACTCAATGTGCCCAATAACTACAAACAATCCTTAAACATAAACCAAATTTATCCATATTGTTTTGTCACTTTCAGGTTACCTAACTTGGGTGTAGTTGTAATAAGAAACATACTATACATTTGAATGGACGAAATAAAACATTGTATTTGGTTTTATTTCAACTATGTAAAAGAAAGTACTTCTTTTTCTGTTGTTCGTACAAAAATTATGTATCCACATCTAGTTAGTATTTATTTTTGGTTTTATTATAACACGAAATCTCTGTTTCACAGACTTTTGTATTTTTAAAAGGAAATTCTGATTCTAAATTTTATGTCAATTTTTACATTGTTGAAAGTTTAAATATACAAATTAAATAGAATATAACATTTCTCAGGCAAGTGATTTTCCATTATTAACATTATGATTTCAAGTCAAGCGGTTTCGCACTCCCTCCTGGGAATATTGACTCAGACCAGGTATACAAAGATTCCAAAAGTATGAAGCTCTGTAGGAACCCTTTCCATGTTATCAGGTCCTAGATGAAGTGGTCTGCTGTATTTCCACGAATGAATCGGCTTATACAGACGCTCACTAGGGCCCAGTCCCTTGATGTTCTGCAGAAGGTTCTTTAGTATCACTGTTGATAGTATTATGAGAATCATTTGGATGCTGTTTATTTTCCATTGTCTTCGGATTTACACCTCCAGATCTCATTGTATTTTGACCTAAAGTTGTTGTTGTTAGGTACAGCAATGTCGATTAGTGTAGTTCTCCTAGAAATTTTATCCGTTAGTATAATGCCTGATCTATTATGAGCAACTTTCTGATCCATCAAAACCATTCGGTATGCCCGAAACTTAACGATATGAATGGGAACTTGCTATAGAATATGAATATTCAGAGAGAAAATGATCCTTGTCGTTTCCCTTTTCTTATTTTTGTTTTCTTTATTTTTGTCACCGAATCCACGGCTAGGTGTAAAATGAAATAAAAAGAAAAACTGATTCGAAGTCTATATATTATTAGACCAGCTCCACGCCACCTTATATCAGTACTAAGATAAACCCAAAAAGCCTCGTGCGATTACACCCCTGACGAGAAGAACCAAACATATATTTTATTAACACATTCTTTTTGTCTTGCGCGTTTGCTAAAAATCGCAATTCTTCGATAACAGGACAATTGTAAGTAACTTAGTTGAGCGCGAGGACTAAATAAAAAATATAGGATATATTCAAAATTGAATTTTGCTAGACTTAATCAACGTTATTCCATTCAATGAGATAAACGAAAAATACAAAACTAAATTTTATTATTATTTTTTATTTCTCACAAATTATTAGACCACTTAAACGCAATAATTTTCACTAAATATATTTATTAAAAGCTATTATGCCAAATTATTTTGAATTTTTAAAATTTATTGTTGGAAAATGAGAGCAAGGGACTTTTTATAAGCCATTTTGGAGGCCACATTTAGCAACAAATGAGAAATATGGTATGACATATTTAACTGCATTTTTAGAAATAGATTGGATGATATTCCAAGTGATAGGGCTAGTGGAAAAAATAATTGTTCATCCCTAATTTTTTTGTACAATTTCGCCTCGTCCTTTTTTGGCTTGATAGAAGGCGAAAACTGACAAAGTTATAAGACTGTGATACACAGGCTGCTACACATGATAAAACTATGAATGTTTCTAGTTAATTACGAAACATAAATGATACCATATATTGTGAGTTACAGTTAAAATTTACATGTCGCCTAATCTTACTTGGCACCGCAATATTTAAAATTACTTATGTCTTTGATTAACACTGTTTTCAGGTATAAATTTTGTTTATTTGTAATTTAGAAATCAGCCCGTGGAATTTTAAATTAGGGCCTTATTGCTCTGGTTACTTTGAATATAACAAAAACACAAAATGTCATTCAGTTCTGGAAAATAATTTCCCCTGCAAACACTTAATCCTATAAACGTTTTTTAAAACGAAGACATTCATTAACAAATTGCTTAATGAACAGTTTTCCGACATTTCGTTTAGTTTTTATTTTCTATCGTCGGAAGTGTTGAGGCTCGACTCGGCTTGTCATCATTATTTTTACCATTTTTTCTTGTTTCAGAAAGCGGGGACGTTTTTAAATGATTCGAAAAAAGTCCGTTAGGAAAACGGCTATTATTAATTAGCTCTTAAAGACGTTAGTAATTTTCTACTGAAATATTGTTAAAGAATATTTAAAATATGCATTTTACAAAATACTTAGTTAGTTAAATATTGGCTATTGTTCATTTCAGATTTTTTTTGTTTAGACTAATACCACTTCTTTATATGTTATTAAAACCCTCTCTCTTATAAATACAGATTAAAACCTTATTAGAAATTCCAAATTTATGATTTTTTAAAATTTTGTCTAGCCAAAATTGTGTTGGGAACCAATTATTTTTATGTAACCTGTGACCATTAAATCATGATCTAGTATTATAATCTGTTTCTAAATTTTTCTGTATCTTCATTAATGAATAATAGTGGTATCGTGTAGACGTATAGAACATCTTTCAACTTATTTCTTCTTAGTGGAGCATTATTATTCTCTCAGACTATTAAACTTAAATCGTTCAGTTTCTTACATTTGTAACAATATTGCATGCCTCGTCCTATTTTCTTTCCAATGTTCAAAATTGTATGAACATTAATTTATTATTAATATCCTGCAGCAAAGTGAAATTTTTAAATACAGAACACCTGATACCTAATAATCATTATTCTTCCTCTTCTACTACATAAATCGTCGTTTCTGTTTCTGGTTCATAAACGAATCACCACTTACTGATAGAGCTTCATTTATTAAGAAGCTAACGAAAAATTATTTATATATGATGTAAACGTAAATGTATGCATGCACTAAATTTTTTGTAAAGCAAATGCCTCATGCAATGGTTACCTTTTTGTAGAAGGTTTCTTTCCAAAAAATATAGTACCATAATATTCATATGATCCAGAAAAGTATGAAGATGTATTAGATAAATAAGTTAACTCACAAAACTTATTTTTACATACCTATACAAAAATTTAGGGTTAGAAATCAAGGTATTTTCTTCGAAAATGATCTTATTGATATTTGTCAAACACATGAAAAGAAAATTGACGTCGCTAGGTGATGAAATATATTCACGTTAAATATGATTTACTTGCAATGAAGCAAAATTGATTGAATCGCCAATAGTATTGTAGTTGAATTGTTGATGTGTCTAATTTAAGACTGAATAATCTTTCGAATATAGTTTAAATTTTTGACCAATGAGTTCGTTTTTTCTCTAAAGAAATTTGGAAGCGAATAAAATTAAAGAATGTTTTAATTACTAGGTGTGTGAGGATTGTTGTCTTTCGATCTTATAAACTTCGAGTTAAGTTATGATGAATTTGTCTATTTTACTCGTTCGGTCAGTCTGAATAGTTCTAAATGTAGTAAACCAAAAGTTGATTTACTTGTCTTATCGTTATCTGCCACAATAGTTGTGTTGCGATTATGTAATTAAGATATCAAGCATTCTGGTACTAAAACGCTGCAAAATAAAATACTACCGTACTATATTGCAATTTATTTTAGATATTACGGTAGTTTCTTTGAATTTAGGAAATTTTACTATAAAAATAATGTATTCCTTGTTACGAAAATCGATAATAGTATCTTGCTTACTTATTTCAGGACTCACAGTTTGAACCGCTCAATAGCTATCCTGAGAGTAGCTTTTTCTTGTTGAAACTTTGGCTTCAGATAACAAAATTTTATCATATTTTCAAATTTTTAAGAAACAATTTCTGACTATACACAAATAAAATTATATTAAAGTTATTAAATTGAGGACAAGGAGGTTACACTAGTTTTTGTAAATACAATTTCAGAATGGTATATGACCTAACTTTTAAAAACTGTTGACTTTATTAGTATTTTTCCTCATATTTAAATTTCTTTTTTGCACGAAAAGATACTTATGCGTAAAAAAGTCTTTGGGGTACAAAAATATAAATGTCGATGTGAAATTGTATATATATATATATATATATATATATATATATATATATACCATGTGATCAAATTTGACCCGGACTGGTTCATTTAAACAGCGCGCAAATCGAATGGGAAAATATTTTTTTCTTTGATTGGTACAACCTTTTTTGACATTCGTGTGAAGTTTGAGCGCCATATGTCGATAGTATGTGTTTGGCAGCTATAATTTGTCTGGCGATTTTTACTATGGAAAGAAAATTGAACAAGGAGTTTGCTTGAAATTTTGTATTTTCAATGAAATTGTGGCTACGCAATCGTTGAAAATATTGCAGAAGTATTTTGGGGAGTTTACTTTAACGAAAATGCAAGTATTTGAGTGGCACAAAGCATTCAGTGAAGGTAGACGAAAACTTGCCTCATGCGAGTCGTCCATCCGACGATAACATCGGAAAAGTTAAGGAAGTCGTACTCTAAAATCGCCGTGTTGGCATTAGAGAGATAGCAGAGGTTCTTAACATCTGTTATGGATCGACTCAACACATTTTGGTTGTTGTTTTGGGTATGAAGCATTTCAGCTCGTGACTCGTACCAAAGACCTGAATTTTGTGCAAAAAGATCGTCGAGTAGAGGTCGCAAAATAGATGCTTGCGAACGTAGAGCCACCGTATTCGTCAGATTTGGGTTCTTGTGACTTTTTTCTGTTTCCTAAGTTCAAATATCCGCTTCGGGGAACGCGCCATCAGTCCACTAAAGCCATAAAAAGTAATTCGCTGAATGAAGTCAAGGCCATCCTAGTCAAGGCATATAACAAATATATGAAAATTAACCGTTGGCATGCTTGTATTGGCTCAAAAAGAGCCTATGTTGAAGCCGATAATAAAGATTTGTATTAAAATATGTAAATATGTTGTTTTTTTTGTGTTGATCCGGGTAAAATTTGATCAAATGGTATAATATATATATATATATATATATATATATATATATATATATATATATATATATATATATATATATATATATATATATATATATATATATATATTGTCTCTCAGGTATGATAAGTTTTAAATAAGAATATGTCACATAAATAATTAATAGATGCATTTATTTGGTAAGTGTAGATTGTAGAATAGATATTAGTTACAGTATGTAAAAATTTGTATATAAATCATGTTTTACAAGGACATTAAATGCCTATAATTTTGTAATGGCATAATGAATGAATGAAATGAATGAATGAAAAAGGGGTGGTTATACTAGATCATCGATGCTTAGGCCTCCATTGGGCCCTTTACATCCCACCATATCTGTAGTTTATTCGAGGCCGATCGCCTTTGCGAATCCAAGCAGCCTTGTTAGTTGAAGTTACCTAACTGCTTCCGGTAACAAAATTGTATCCCCAAAATATCTCTGCCTCGATCCGTTTAGTGCTGGGTACTCTCTGAGAACATGTCCAACAGTTTCATCCTTCTCCAAACACCTTCTGCATGTCGGGTCGTCTTCGAGGTGACAATGTCCTGTCAACAATCCCACCACAATTCGCAGCTCTTTTCTTCCCAAGGAGAGAAGCTTCTTAGTACGCCGTGCGCTAGGCCTAGTTATATGTTCCTTAGCGCACCACATACCAGGAGCTCCCCTCCATGATTCAGTAAATTTGCTTTCTAGCAACCATTTTTATTCCCTTTTGCCAATAGCAAATTGGACAGGTAATATTGGTTGGGGTCCATACGGTTCAGTCGCCGAACTCAACTTTGCCAGACGCTCTGCTCCCTCATTCGAAGTTGCGAAGTCATGACACTGGACTTCAGTGCCAATATCGCAGCCTTACTGTCTGAGTATATATTTATTACTCTATTCCTGTCTAGGTCCCTCTCACAAAGATAGGCACACTGTCCGAGAAGGTACTTTCTGACTTCCGTGCTCCTGCCGAACACTCCGGCTCCAGCTCTTCCATCTTGTCGAGATCCATCAGTATATCACCAAGATCCATTTTTCGGAAGATTTTGTTCTCCCTCCCAATCCTCTTTACTTGGCAGAAATATCTCCAGGGAAAGGTTGGGTTTTAAAAGCGGCGTCATGTAATCTGTCCGCATGAGGAGTGATGGACACCTCTCCACCGCGCTTTCCCAGATACCGGAGTAGCCCCCGTTCCAATTCCAAGATGTTCCAGACAACTGAGATGATAAACAGTCTTCAGGGCCTCGTTCTCTATGTATAAGTGAAGAGGAGGCAGGTTCGCCAGGACTTCCAGAGCCCTGGTGGGAGCAGTCCTCATCGCACTCAATATTTCCACACAAGCCATTATCTGAACTTTGTCAAGCTGAAGAATGTGTTTGCGCTTTGTTGTATTACGCCACCATACAATAGCGGCGTACGTTATCATAGGGCGGATCACCATAGTGAATATCCAAAATAACACTTTAGGTGTCAGTCCCCATGTACACCCAAAGGCTCGTTTACAAGCCCAGAAAGCACATATGGCCTCAATATGATCATTCCAGCTCAGTCGTGAGTCCAGAATTACTCCCAGGTACTTAACTGTCCCCTTAAGTTGAAGAGTCCTTGCCACCAATGTAATTGTAGGAAGTCTCCCCACTTTTCTCTTTTTTGTAAAGAGTACTATCTCGACCTTGTCTGGATTTATTGCGAGCCCCTCCCTGCGGCACTATCGTTCCGGGATCCGGAGGGCCCGCATCATTGGCCCCTCCAACTCCCAGACGTGGCGACCAGGGCACAAATTGACTAGGTCATCAGCATAGGCTTGTGTATATAAACCGGCGTCATTCAGTTCACTCAACAGGCTGTCCACCTCAAGGCTCCACAGCAAAGGCGACAGAACTCCTCCCTGTGGACAGCCCCTACTTGACAGTGATTTAACAGTTACATTGTTAAGCTCAGCATATATTATTCTCTTAGTTAACATTGCTCTGATCCATGCGACTATTGTCGGTGCAGAGCCTCGTCATTGTAGAACATTGCATATCGAATCCTGTAATGATATGATAAAATGTATAAAAATTAGAGTGAAAGATTGGACATTATTGCATATAAAGCAAGAATATTTCACTCTAAAAGACATAAATCAAATAAACTAATAAACAATAGATATTTTTAATAATGTGTGAAGTGTTATTGACCAGAAACAGTGACTACAAAAAGGTATTTTAATACAGTATTGTGAAATCCACAAGGAAGAGAATCTTGAACACCTATTATATATATATATATATATATATATATATATATATATATATATATATATATATATATATATATATATATAGTGCGGATAAAGATAATATTGATGAGAATAAAGGTCAAATAGTAATCATTTAGTGAAATATAGACACTATTTAACAATAATTATTTATAATATTTTAGTTTTAACTCATCTCAACAACAATATTTATAAAAACTTTGTTAAAAAAATTGTAAATGTGTAACACTAGTATAAGACAATGTAGATTATAAGTTAATTCTAAAAATAAACTAGAATAAAATAGTACCTAATTGAAGGTAAAACATTGCTAAATATGATTACAATATTATTAAAACAAGAATTATCAATTTAAGCAAGTTACAATTAAAATTTAAAAAAAATTTTAGATGTAATCAAATTTTATTTATCAATTTCATGTGCTACATAATAACAAAAAGTGAATTGTAGATATATCAAAATGTCAGGAAAAGTCCAAAATTTACATAACTCATAATTTATTTTCATGAAATATAATATTTATTTCATAATATCAATAAAATATCAAAATTTCATCCTAAATTGACAATTCTAAATCCATTTTGGTTTCGTATTTCAAAGCTTAAAATTCCATCTAGTTGCCAGTTCACGTTAGATAGCCGACCAATCAGAAAAAAAATTAAAACAAAAATTTATACTATGTCACCGCTAACTATAAAAGCGAAAATTAATTATTTTTAGGAAAATGCACATTAATCCGTTGTAGAGTAAACATCGCTAGTCTTATTCATTACAAGTAACATAATCTCAAAATGTTCATTTGTTTTTTTTTTAAAAAAAAGGAGTTGCCATTAATCCGTTGTAGACAATTTTTAAAAATGGAAAAGATGTTTTCTAAATTTATAAATAAATAATATCACTAAGCAAGCAGCTCTGAAAAAATATTTAATAAATTAGTGACATATAAGAAGAAAAGTTCCAATAGTTTGCAAAAGGAGAAAAGATTTTTGAGTTTTGAAAAAGGAAGAAACCTAGAACGTGAATAAAAAAATTATGGAGATTAAAAGGTATTTATGTAGCGTATAAGAAGTAGAAATTTTAAACTTGCCTTAAAATAGTTTGATAAAATATATGTATACTACCCTTAAAATGAATATTTATAGTTAGTAATAAAATAAATTGTTTAATTTGCACTGTGACAATAACACTCTTAATATTAACGGCACACACAAATATTTTTTTTCGATTGTTTAAATTTAAAATTAAAAATTACATGTAATAAGAGACTAGTCATTTTTAACTTTCAGGCATAATGTGCAACGTTGCCAGATTTAATAATCTTAAATATCACAAAAGAGAAACAATGCACATTAAATAATATTGAACATTTTAATTAGAAATAGATAAGGTTATTTATAGATATTCCATAAAACTACACTAACTGATATATTTTTATTATTTAATTAAGGCTTATACTTGTGTTTATGAAATTGGTTTGACTTTTTTAATAATGATAATAATTAATCTGAACTCACCTGAGAAAGAGCAAATTGACATCGATGTTTTTAAACACCTTCTTCTTCTTCTTCTTCTTTAGTAGCCCTACAACCCTGCAATAACAATACAAAATATTAAAACAATATCACAATTAATTACTTTTCTCACGAGAGTGCAAAGGGGCAATATAAAGTTCTACACATATACTTACAATCGTCCTAGTAATCAAAATTTGTATCACAGTCAAAATAATAAAAATAATTTTTCTCCAGGACCTAGATTTAGACAAAATTAATATAATAATAATAATTTTACAAGAAGTAGAAATAATTTTCCTAATAATATCAATAATCAGAATACGCATGGACCCTATAATAATAATTTTAAAACTAAACAGAAATAATAATTATAATTCTAACTATTCTTCCAATAATAACTTGATATAAAACAATAATAATAATAATCAAATAAGACAACAGAATAATAATAATTACAACAATAATATTAGTCTCAGAACAAATAGTTATACTAATAATAGAAATTATGATAGGAACATTCAGCACAATCATGCTAATAGTAATGACTATTCAGATGGAACCTATCATAATTCTAATAACAGATCTTACAGACAGACAAATCATTTAAGATGGACAAACAGTGACAGTAATATTCGGAACAATACAAATAGAACAGATCAAGTTCAGTAAATTTAAACAGGACACGTAGCAAGAGCTCTGACAGGGGAAATAGAGATCCTCCTGGAGATATTCAAAACAATGATTCAAATTTTCATTAGAAGTCCTTGAAAACTGTACATAAACAACAAACTTATGCTATGAATATCCGCGCGAAATAGTTTCTTCCCATGACGACATAAATTTTAATAATAATAATAATAACAATATTGATTTAAGCTTCATGCCGAATTTTGTAGGGAATATCCACACCTACAAGTGTCACAACAGAGAATAGCAGACCAATACAGAGCTATTCTCCGAAACAAACTAATCCCAGAAGCGCGACTTAACATCATCAAAACGGAAATCGAAGGAGAGATAAGAAGCATCGACGATATCAATGACCAAATCGCAGAACCTGCACCACAGCCAGACCCCGAGATTGAAGAGCAACCAAACAACGACACTAGAGCGGACATCGCTGGAGATCAACAACAACAACTACATCAGCATGAGGGTCAAACAACTCCAAGAGCTCCACCCGCCGAAGATGCTGCGCGGGAACTTCAACCAGAGCTCACTCAAGCAGGACGACCAAGACAATGCATGAAATGGACTACGTCCATGAACGAGTCAATAATACGCACCTAGGATGAGAGATGATCGGCTACAGGCAACAACTTCACGCCGAATTCTGTAGGGAGTATCCACACATACAAGTGTCACAACAGAGAATAGCTGACCAATATAGAGTTATTCTCCGAAACGGCTTAATTCCTGTAACACGGCTTAATACCATCAAAGCGGAAGTTGAACGTGAGATCAGGAACACTGACAATAACGATCCGATTGCTGAACCTGAGCCAGAGCCGGAACCCGAGATCCAAGAACAGCAAGAACAACTGAATGACGATACCCAACAGGACAACGCTGAACTCCTTTATCAGAAACTATCAACAGAAATGAGTGCTGCGATATTGGAGTATACTGGAACCAATCCGTTATACAGACCGGCACTGCCAAAAATTAATTCATCTAAAAAACTGGGTATTATATTGGACATTATGTTTCAGAGACCTATACCCTGGAGTCCTTAGATACAACAATCTATTATGCTGCGATTGCGATAGCCAGAGCTTTAGAAATTAAAATTACAACAGAGCTCCGATCAGCAAGAACGGAACCCAACACTCCACAATGGGAAAGACGTCTAAATAACAAAATCGAAGATTTTCGAAAAGATTTGGGACAGCTGACGGAGTATATTAGGGGCACGATGGAGATACAAGACCAGTAATAACCGGAAACGCTGTTTCAACGATCCGAAAAGGCTTTCTACCGTAAGCTAAACTCTCCACCTAACATGGCAGATAATAGATATCCCAACAGAGAGCAGGTAGAAGAGTTCTGGGAAAACCAACTTTCCACACCCGCTAATTGCAACATCGCAGCCGGCTGGATCAATCAAGAACACCAGATCTGCCAAGAGTACAGCCAGATACAGTTTGAGCCATTTATCACCGAAGAAATCTCAGGAATAATCAAGGAATTCCATAAATGGAAATTTCCAGGTCTCGACAAGATCCAGAACTACTGGCTCAAGAAGTTCTGGTGTATACATCATCAACTGGCTAAACTTATTAATGATGTTTTTCTAAATCCAGAGAAAATGCCACTGTTTCTGACAGAAGGCATTACGTATCTCTTACCAAAGGATCAATATAACACACATGACCCAGCTAAGTATAGGCCGATCACCTGCCTTCCCACACTATATAAGGTAATCACCTCCTGCTTGACCCAACGCATCTATTCACATTGTGAAGAAAATAACATCATCGCAACTTAACAGAGAGGATGCACCTGAGGAGCAATGGGATGCAAGGAACAATTGATTGTTGACTCTGTCATATGTAACCAGGCCTGTACTAACCGAAGAACCTCTTTGCTGCCTATGTCGATTATAAGAAGGCCTTCAACCCAGTGCCACATGAATGGCTCAAAACTATATTGAGAATGTATAGGATCGATGATCATTTTGTTTCCTTTTTAGAACTCCACCAGATACGGCTTTAGTATTAGAAAAAACAACGAAGGGGTAGCAAGATTGAATCACTCCAATACATGGATGATCTTAAACTGATGGCTGCTACCAAAAACCAGCTGGAGCAAATGCTCAAAATTGTCGAGGAGTTCTCCGGGGATATCGGAATGCAGTTTGGACTTGACAAGTGCCGTATTTTGAACATTGTTAAAGAAAAGATACAACCGGGAGCATTTGAGATGCAGAACGGTGAAACCATTGCTGCAATGGAAGCAGAACAAACAAACAAATACCTAGGTATGAAACAAGCTAAACGAATTGACCATCGCACTATGAAGGCCGAATTGACAACCGAATTTGTCAGGAGGGTAAGACGGGTGTTACGAACTAGTCTAAATAGTAGAAATTTGTTTAAGGCGCTCAACACGTACGCATGCTCTGCGCTTAGCTACTCTTTTGGAATAGTAAAATGGAGCAAGACGGACATCGAAGGCCTGCAAAGAAAAATAAGAACACTCCTAACAAAAGCACACAAACACCACCCTCGGAGTGCTATTGAACGTACAATGCTTCCAAGATACCAAGGAGGAATAGGATTGGTCGATATTGGTAAGCAGCTCGATCAACAAATAATAAACTTACATTCTTATTTCCATAGGTTAGCGGACTCTTCCACACTACATCGAGCAATATGCGAGGCAGACGATTCAACGCCGCTACAGCTGAGGGAACGGGATATTGCTTCTCACCACCGAACAGACCAAGAGAAGTTACAAGCCTAGCTACAGAAGCCACTTCATGGACGGCATCCAAATGAGGTCAACCAGGACAATGTCGACAACTTAGCGTCGAATTACTGGTTGATTTCAGGATAGATGTTTTCGGAAACGGAGGGCTTCTTGTTAGCTATCCAAGACCAGGTTATTCCCATGAAGAACTATCGAAAATTCATTATCAGAGATCCCTCAATAGAAAATGATCAATGTAGGCTATCGAACATCAGAGACGATCCAGCACATAACTGGAGGATGCCAGCGTTTGCCGCAACCGAGTATAAGGAAAGACACGATTCAGCCGCTAAGATACTCCACCAAGAGTTAGCAGATAATTTAAAACTATTGCAGGTAGGAAAGGTGCCTTACTACAAATATAATCCAGAGCCTATTCTTGAAAACAACGAGTTCAAGTTATACTGGGATCGAACGGTCCTAACAGATCAAACAGTTGCTCATAACAGGCCAGACATTATACTAACAGGTAAAATTTCCAGGCGAACTACACTAATCGACATCGCCGTACCGAACAACAACAATCTAAGGTCAAAATACAACGAGAAGATCGCCAAATACAGAGATCTGGAGGCGCAAATCCGCAGACAGTGTGCAAAGAACAGCGTCCACACGATTCCTATAATTCTGTCAACAACTGGAGTGATACCAAAGAACCTCCTGCAGAACATCAAGAGACTGGGCCTTAGTGAGTATCTGTATAAACCGATTAAGAAAGCGGTTCTCCTTGCAACCGCGCGAACCGTCCGAAAGTTTGTAGGAAGTGCAGAAGACCACGCCACCTAGGACCCGATAACATGGAAAGGGTCCCCACAGAGCTTCATACTTTTGGTGTCTTTGTATACCTGGTATGAGTGAATCATCCCTGGAGGGAGTGCGAAGCCGTTTGGCTTGTAAATCTTAATTTAATATATATAAATGGTAAAATATACAATGTATGTGTAAAAATACTTATAGATAGTATTTCTGAAGCATCTTTGATAGATCAAAATAAAGTTGAAAGTATATTGTTAAATAATAAAAGTATACTTATCAATTAAATTTCAAAATTAAAGTTAAATGTGCGAAGTTAATCAGCAATGTTTATTAGAAATTCAAATGGGTAATAAAGTAATCGAATTTCAACTTTTAATAGTTAAAGATATAAATGTAGATGTAATAGTGGGTAACGATATAATATCTAAATATGGGGCTGAAATTAATTATGAAGAAATGAATTTGGAAATTAAAGAAGAGAAGTTTGAATTTGTGAATAATTTAGTAATAGAGGAAGAGGATACTAGTAGTTCAGCATATATAGGTGTATCTGAAGATGAGTATAGTAGAAGGGCGAAAAATGAATTTTATAATAATGTGATAGTTGAGGATATTGTTGAGAGTAGTATGAAGAGGATTATTGAAGAAGAAAATATTATATGTTATTATAAATATAAAAATGATGTTTTGTACATGCTAAAACAATTCAATAATTTAATTTCCAAAGAAAATAGAGTGACAAAAGATTACGTACACTTTATTAAAGTAAAAACATACTCCATACCTTATAAATATCAATCCAAAAATTAAGGATGAAATAAATGAGATAGTCCTATTCATTACAAGTAACATAATCTCAAAATGTTCTTTTGTTTTATAAAAAAGGAGTTGCCATTAATCCATTGTAGACAATTTTTAAAAACGAAAAAGAGGGTTACTAAATTTATAAATAAATAATATCACTAAGCAAGCAGCTCTGAACAATATTTAAAAAAAAAGTGATATATAAGGAGAAAAGTTCCAATAGTTGGCAAAAGGAGAAAATATTTTTGAGTTTTGAAAAAGGAAGAAACCTAGAACGTGAATAAAAAAGTTCTGGAGATTAAAAGGTATATATGTGGCGTGTAAGAAGTAGAAATTTTAGAGTTGCATGAAAACAGTTTGATAAAATATATGTATACTACCCTTATAATGTATATTTGTAGTAAGTAATAAAATAAATTGTTTAATTTGCACTGTAACAATATCACTCTTAATATTAACGGCACACACAAATATTTTTTTAGATTGTTTAAAGTAAAATTACATGTAATAAAACATTAGTCATTTTTAACCTTCAGATATAATATACAACGTTGTCAGATTTAATGATCATAAATCCAACAAAATAGAAACAGTGCACATTAAATAATATTGAACATTTTAATTAAAACTAGATAAGGTTATTTATAAATATTCCATAAAACTACACCAACTGATATATTTTTATAAAGTTTATACTTGTGATAATGAATCATTGGTTTCACTTTTCTAATAATAATAATAATTAATCTGAACTTACCTGAGAAAGAGCAAACTGATTTCGATGTTTTCAAACACCTGATCACGAAAAACCGGATACATTCACAAATAGAGCACCTGTGTCTTTGTGTAGTTTTTTTTTATTTAAATTAAAATACAAATCAATTATACTCAGGTATAGTTATTTATGCCTGGCGCCCAACATTTAAAAAAAAAAATAAGAAGCATATATATATATATATATATATATATATATATATATATATATATATATATATATATATATATATATATGTATATATATATATATATATATATATATATATAATATATATATATATATATATATATATATATATATATATATGAAGTAAAATACGAACAGTAAATGCAAACTTCTCTCCATCATCCTTTTTGTGTTAGAGGTTGCACAGTTAGAATAAATTGTTATAAAACGCAATTTATCCTATTCCACCACCATCGAGATGATGGCTTACTTGTACCACCATACCGAGAAGAAAGTCAAAACTTACCCTCCCCGCCACAGTGATACGGCAGAGATACATGTTTCGTCTCTACTAGACTCATCAGGGTACCGACATGCACCTGGCTGTGCAAAGGACAGATCGGAAGGAAGCATGCAAATACTGAACGCGGCTTCTCCGACCTCCCGCCGGATGGCGTATACTACAACGGGATAATGTGGATATATCCACTCCTATTGCATCTCACACGGAGGAATCCGTCAAATCCGCATAAACATATATACGCCATCCGGCGGGAGGTCGGAGAAGCCGCGTTCAGTATTTGCTTGCTTTCTTCCGATCTGTCCTTTGCACAGCCAGGTGCATGTCGGTACCCTGATGAGTCTAGTAGAGACGAAACATGTATCTCTGCCGTATCACTGTGGCGGGGAGGGTAAGTTTTGACTTTCTTCTCGGTATGGTGGTACATGTAGGCCATCATCTCGATGGCGGTGGAATAGGATAAATTGCGTTTTATAACAATTTATTCTAACTGTGCAACCTCTAACACAAAAAGGATATGGTGGAGAGAAGTTTGCATTTACTGTTCGTATTTTACTTCATTCATACGCGGAACTGCATATAGTTGTACATTTGCTGAATGTGATTTCAGTACTACAACGGGATAATGTGGATATATCCACTGCTAATGCATCTCACACGGAGGAATCCGTGAAATCCGCATAAACATATATATATATATATATATATATATATATATATATATATATATATATATATATATATATATATATATATATATATATATATATATATATATATATATATATATATCGATTCTTTTAATTAATTAAAAACATTTTTCAACCTGTCGATATGTTCTTGGAGTGACGTGGAGAATATAATTATAATATCAAGATATACTGAGCATACTTCATTTTCATGACTCAGCGTTTTTGAGTCCAAAAGGCCCATTTTTGAACTCGTAGTGACTTGGGTCCATTAAAAATGCTTTTTTAGGTATATCCGTCCGATTAATTTCTATTTCATGAAAATTTGTCAAGTAGTTTAGCGTCGAAAAATATTGAGATTTCCTAGTTTATCTGTTTTGCTGCGTAAGGAAATTATCGTCTATCGGTTTAACGTTCAATTTCCGCTAATCAATTACAATTCGCCACTTGCGCTTTCTGTTATGTCTAATTTCTTTGTTAACATTCATATTGGGGAATTCAATGGTGAGTTTTGGTTAATTCAGTTTTCAGCATTTTATTGCTTTGTGCTTTTACCTCTTGTTTAAGAACTTTCGGATAACTGTACGTTTTAGTTAAATTAGTGTTTCATCTGTCAAATTAGTTTTATGTTTAATTAGATTGGTAAAAATATCTCGATATTCGTAACATTAGTTCCAAATCGCTAAATATTCTTCTTTTTTACAGTAAGTTAAGCGTAGATTTCTTAAGTTTTGTTTTTGTAAGTTATAAATATATTAGGTAATATCCGTATCGATTTCCATTTTTTCGATAACGTTAATGTCGTTTTCGTTTAGAGTTTTGATATTTAAGTGTTCATTAAGTGTAGTTTTTAATGGATTAATGGGGCATGTTTTAAAAGAGTTGTTGCAAAAGAGTCATCAACTTTTACTAAGACTTCTAGCGTTTCAGCTTCTACGAAGTTCGTATATTTTAGAATACCAATGCGGTTTGAGTGGTTAACCAGTATTATGACTTTGTAACATGTGCGTGGTGCTATTATTAATTCGATTATTTAAAAATCGCGTGAAGTTGTCCTTGGTTTATTTTGATGATGGAGTGATATTTCGCATTTCTAAAGACGTCTGTCAAATCTGAGGAAGAAATCGAAAATATAAAATTTATGGTTTCCAGCAAGTTTAAACGATGAAAATATTGGGATATTTACTATTTAGTTGTGAGCTGACATTGCATGGCTTGTTTTTACAATAAACGTTTTCGAAAATATTAAATTTTGATAGTTTTAAAATGCAAAGTTGGGTTGGATGAAACTTCTGCCGCTATCTGCAACTATAAGGAATTTTGCATTTATTTCAGGGATGTAGATAGTTAGTAAGTCGATGTTGCTATATTTATTTAAATATACTAGGTTGGGTTATTGGAGAGAATTTTTTTTTGAAAATTTTACTCATAATAATTATTTTCGTAGGGGTTTTCTTCATCATAATAGTTGTCTCCAATAAACTATTGGAGATAATTTATTTTATTAATGTTTATGGGAGTGTTTTCGTTGCATTGTGGAAATTTTATTTTGTCGTTATTCGCGAGTTCAACTGATTGTTTAAATACTTCTTCCGCTATCTATTTTGGTGTATTTTGTAGAGTTTGTAGGTTTCTATTTATAGTAGTATTTCCTGAGGAAGTATCTATTGATTCATGTCTCCGCTGCTAGGTAAAACGTAAAATTTCTAATGTCGAAAGTTTAGATACATTTTGAGAATTAAAGTAGGCTTCTCGCGTCTTGTAATTTAAGACAAATTGTTGGATTGTTTCGTTCTTTTATGACTTTGGGGTAACTATATCTTACACTATGCAATTCATTGATCTCTAATCATCAAAGGAATTAATAATCCTGTCTTTGAGTAAGCGCCACGAAGTTAATTTGATACGTGAGGCGATTAAATCAGCCGCCATACCAAAGTTTACCTAATCTTGCTGAAAAATATTTATAGCCATGTGAGCATCTGTCTGGTTTCATAGTTTTCATGGAATTTATCGAAATTATCGGTAAACCTGTTCATTTGTTTCGTATTCCCATCAAAGAACGAGATATCATCGACTTGAAATAGGGTCAATTGATAGTCCGAAGCAATTGAACAATTCATTATTAAACGGCTTGTTCAATATAACAATCAAACAATGTGCCAATTAATCAATATTTCAGTGAGACTAGGGAATAAATTGATGATGTTGGTTTCTGGTTTCACTTGACCTTGATACTTTGGTTCTTTAACTTAGGTTTCATTAGGATGAGCTATGCTTATCTCCTTCCTGGAGTCTACTTATGAGAAGTAAGACGACCCTTGTTCTTTTCATCTCACACCGATAGGACATAGAATGTCAGCGTCTCTTCGGTCAGCGAGCTACACACTTGCGCACACCACGTGGTTGACACTAATCACTTTCTATTGTTCGATGTAGTTCATAAGTGGTATATTATTTTTTATTTCCATTTATCTCCTTATTCGGACATAATAATTAATTATAGAAACGAAAATTTTTCTCCTTGATGAAACGCTTTACACTGTCCTACCTACACTATACCATACAAGCTGTATACTAAATAACACTATTCATGATAGTTATATTTGTAAAATAAAAATTGCTGAGCTTACGTGTAAACAGCAGCTATAAGAATTTTATAATTACTATGTAATGTGGCACAACATTACAATTTAAACTCTTCTCACGTCCATATAATAATAAGTGAAAAGCCGGAAATATTTATCTTTTTTAAAGCTTCTTTACATTTTTACGAATAATTAGGTTTTCAATGAACTAATTTCTTGGGCATACGATGCTTATCCAAATTTATTTCGCTTACTATACGTCAAAAAATTAAGTTCTTGAAGAAAAATAATATCTAAGACATTGGTATTACCATTCAATAAATAGTTTAACCGTATCATGTCGGGAAACGGGAATTTCCGAGTTTTTCAGATCATCCGATTATAATACTTCCTGCGGTATTGCGTGCGTGAGTCTCGTACGTCATCGATCATCACCATCGTAGTGGAGCCGCGGTGGGAGACCGACCACAAGATAAATAGCTCAACGGTCTATCAATTTGAGGGGAAATACACGTTCTCCACGCGAAAAAATAGTCCGAATGGTCTGACCCGAAATCACCTGCTGGACTACGTTTTCCTGGTCTAATATTATAGGTGAGGCACGTTGGTGCGTATATGGCACCTTATCACCTCGCCGCCATCCTTTATTTGTCAGTCTGTTGAAGATTCTATAAGTACCAGCAGACTAGCTTCCTAATATCTTAACGACACTTTCGCTGACCTGACAAGTAAGGACACTATCACTCATTTTTTAATAGCCTACCAATACTGTCGGTTATGTTTGCTAATAAGTGCAAACCGGTATCATTGTTAGGGAGGTTTAACATCTATCGTCCGTAGCCATCAATCGTTCCCAGGGTTATCGTTGCTGACGCTATTGTAGCTGTTTGACGTACGTATCGTCATGTACACATACATCGAAGCCTGTAAATTATTATAGAGCGCAACGTCGTGAAGCATACTCTCGCCTATCAGTCCGTCCGTTTATTAAGGTTTTCTGTCTTACTTTATTAAGATTGGTAGTTGGTTAGTTTTAGGCGATTGTAACGTATAAAATACAGGATAAGGGATGTTTTTTAGAACAGTTTGTTTTATTGCTTGTTCCTTTCTTTATTTCAGAAAATAGTAATTCGTCCCGTACCCACACATTGAAGCCTGTAAATTACTATAGAGCGCAACATTGTGAGGCATACTCTCGCCCATCAGTCCGCCCATTTGTTAAGGTTTTCTGTCTTCGCTTATTAAGATTGATAGTTGGTTAATTTTAGGCGATTGTAACGTATAAAATAGAGGATACTGGATGTTTTTTGGAACAGTTTGTTTTATTGCTTGTTCCTTTCCTTATTTTAGAAAATAGTACCTAAATGGCAACCACCAGCTAGTAACAAAGATGCGAAAATGGCCCCTGTTTTGTGGTTTCTCCACTGTAACAAGCTGTGCGGTGCAAGTGGGCCTTCTACCACGTTAATCCAAAGGATTGCCTTTGAAATCGTTAGATATCTAGACAAATAGATAGCCTAGCACTTGAATATTTTAATCGTTAGATAATTGAACAACTGAATATACCTGCCCATACATAGCTTGATCCTTGAATCTATTAAGCGATGGCTATCTAAGACCGAGCGCCCCTTTAACAGACTAAGACAAGACACAGACGCGACAAATATGCGATACAGAAATGACATACACATGTCCAATCGGGTCGTGTCATACCAGTGTGCGCGACCTAACTTAAAGGGCACTCAAAAGATTTCTTTTAGGTCTTTGTCGCGTCTGTGCCTTGTTGTTATTTGATGGGTAAGCGCTCGACCTAAGGGATATACCCACCGATGCTCAGCTGTCTTAATAAACACCTTTGCACATTTTTACGAAGGAAGGGCCTCATTAATTGTTAAAAAAATGAACTGATGATTAATTAGTCATATATTTTAATACTAATTTTATTCTTTAACTGTTAAGCTTAATCTATTGTTTTTGGCATACACATATAATAAGCAAGTCTTTTCTTAACTTTTGAAAACTTTTGGTAATATACTAGACCCACCTACATAATTTACTATATAATAATAGTAAATTGGCTATCAGATGTGTCCAATATATGAAAGTTGAAAATTGAGAAAAATTGTTGATTACCAAAATTTTAAACTAAATTTATTCACATATAACCTTTGATAGGAGTGAAATATTTTAATGATATTTTTCATGTATTCTACGGATCTCTTCGAAATCTCCATGTAAAAGTTTTGCTAATATAGGTTTATTGATAGGGGTTAAAAACTAAGAAACTGAAAAAGGTTGGTAGAGGTGGTGTGGTTTTTAGTATATTATAGTACTACCAGTGGAATTCCGTAAAAATGTTTCCACTGTGAGTTTACACAAGGAATCTAAAACTGAAAAACAGATTTTGATAAGCGAGCTTTCTTACACATAAGTTTTGATTTTAGTGAAACGTTTTGAATCAATTTGCAGCATATAATTAAAAATACTCTCGTTAAATAATTCCTTATTGTAAATAAAAGCATAACTAAAAAAGAAAAACAACGGCATAATTATTGGTTAGCTAAATGTAAGTGTTTTTTTTTTGATTCGTCGCCTCTTTCACATTATTCAAACGAAATATCTTTTTGGTTCCACTTTAAACATATCTCCTGAATTCATGTAACATTATCAATAAAATTACTCATTTTAAAAAATTTACAGACTTTGTATTTCAGTGTATATTTGAATTATTACAATCGGCCAAGCGCTTTCGGTCTCTATCGGACCATCCTCAGGGCTCAGACCCTAAAAACGAGAGAATATGGTTAGCAAATAAGTTTACTCAGTACTCACCAACCACACTCACTCGTCAAAGGGCACACCTCAACCCTGCCAGTTTGAGAAAAGTCGCGAGCTTAGCCTCCACACAGGACAAGATGTATACAATTAAAAAATTTTTAGAAACATTTAAAATTAAAATTAAAACCAGAACATTCAATACACAGTGCACGTTGACATGATTAAAACAATAAACATTTTCAATAACAACCCAAAAGGGTGAGGTTATGCCACACACAGTCATAGTATAACACGGCAATAAAACTTTCCAAAAATCAAAACTACATACAAGTGTGTGAAAGCCTGAGTAGGGATTTTCTGTATGAGTTTCCATTCTTGAATTCCCTGTCAGTTGTATTTAAAATCAGTAAATTATTGGCAATGAGCAAAAAAGGGGGAAAAGGCAGAAAGAAAGGGCATTAAAGTTTATTAATCTATAGCGTTACTGATATTGGCCATTCTGTGATCTATTTCGAACACTTGGGTTCAGTGGCGTGAAATAATTTCCATTTTTGTAAAAAAGCAACAAATTACACGAACATAGACGTAGTTAAAATTTGCTGAAATGTGTAAACTATCAATATATTTAGAATGAAGTGTCTGAAACTGAAAAAGATGATCAAAATTATTATAAGATTGCACCCCACGCAATCACAGCTCCCAGACATTTAAATTGTTTAATGATTTAAGGAAAAAGTTTGAAAATGGGGTTGCGGTCATTTACGTTGTTCATTCTTACATTGAGGCAATGATGATTTTTTTAATTGTATACATCTTGTCCTGTGTGGAGGCTAAGCTCGCGACTTTTCTCAAACTGGCAGGGTTGAGGTGTGCCCTTTGACGAGTGAGTGTGGTTGGTGAGTACTGAGTAAACTTATTTGCTAACCATATTCTCTCGTTTTTAGGGTCTGAGCCCTGAGGATGGTCCGATAGAGACCGAAAGCGCTTTGCCGATTGTAATAATTCAAATATACACTGAAATACAAAGTCTGTCAATTTCTTGATTTCGTCGGTGTACAACCTGTTAATAACTTACTCATTTTAAAGACTAATTGAAATTCAAAATTGCAAATAAATTTAGTTCTCTAAAGAGCTAAACAGGCTTAAAAAATTGCATCAAAATTGTTTTATATTTAATAATTGTAGATTTACTAATTTTCTTAGCATTTTTTTGAAGACGGTATAACATTTGAAAATTATAGAAAGAATCTCGAAACAAGACAAATACACCCAGAAGCTCTGTAAATCATACAATAATATTAATAGACATGAAATAGGTTAAAAATACCAATCCACATAGAATGAATTCAAAGTAACCCCTTCAATTACTACGGCATCGATTAAAAAAATGTAAAAGAATAAATGTACGATTGCAATTTTTTTTAAGTTGGCTCAGTTTTTTTTTAAATATAATTTAGATGTTCAAGGCATTAGTTCTAAAGCGGAATAAAAATTATATTGAAAAATATGTAATTAATTCTTCCACTCTTGATCAAAAATATTGTTACCAATTTCCTCTTTCTATATTCTCATTCACTCTGGGTCTTCATAATAATGCCACTTTTTGTCAATCTTTCAATTTCTTATTAACTACTCGTTAGGTTTTTCATTATTAAATCACGACGAACTAATTTTAATCTTATTTGCTTATTTATATACACCTCTAGAATATGTTCAATTAAAAGTCTATAATTCCAGCAAAAACATGAGTAACAATGATGTCTAATCGATATAATATTTCTATAAAGGCGCGGCCCTAGTTCTTCTATACAGTACCCCGTCTTATTTCTAATGATCTCGATTAGCTTTTAAAGATATTCTACTCTCATTTTGACCTTGAAACTTCTTTGGTTTCTATAACCAACGTCATTGATTCTCGTAAGAAGAGTATGTGGTCCTTCTCATGCTGGCATCAAATTAGGTAATTTTCCTTTCTTTCTATGTGGATTCGATAACCAAACTCTATCATTTTGCAGGAACCCTGCCGAGTTTGTTCTAATTTTATATCTCGTCTTTACTCTGTCTGTGTCTAGTTCATGAACTTCTTGCAACTTCTCTTCAATCTTTATGGTTTGATCAGTTGAGGAACGGAACATTATGTCTCAAGACAATCTAAGTTCTCTTCTAAGTAAGATCTTGGCCCGATGGTTTCATGTACTGCAGATCGGTGGACCACTAAGAAAACTGGTAAATATTTATTCCAAACTTTCCGATGTCTCTCCAGAACTTTTGAGAGGTGCTCTTAAATGATCGTATTAACCATGCCATCTGAGTTAGGATAAAAAGCTGTTGCTAGGGTTTTATGGCTGCTAAGTAATTTACAGAACTTTTAAAAAGCTTAGATTCAAAATAATGTTCCTGATCAGAATGTAGCTCGAATCAGCTGAACACATTGTTGACTAAGATTTCAGCTACTATTGAGGTCTCCTGGTTAGGAATAGCAAATACCTTAGTCCATTTACTAAAGTAGTCAGTAGCAACCAAGATATATTTGTTGCCTTGATCTGTTTCTGGGAATGATCTAGCCCCATCATCGTTCGGAAGATATTCTAACATTATACTTTTTCAATTTTTCTTGGTTTGCAAATTCTGCTTCCAATAAAATCTTTCTCGAAGTTTGTCTGGAGTTTTGTTAACTTAAATAAGCACTGGACTTCCCATTAGGAATTTCTTCTAAAATCATTGTAACTTTTTTTTCTGGGTATATGCCAACTGAGTTTTGATTTTCTTGGCATCGGTACTTTTCCAGGATCTCTTTAGTAACGGGTCTTCAATCAATAGCGAGTCCACTGACCCAAAGAGCAAATAATGTAAATTATTTATCTGAGATATATGCCCAACTAGGGCGCCTTACATTATTCTCTTTAAGTTGAAGAAATAGCACCAGATTATTACCATTAAGTAGATCTTTTCTCATCTGAGCTGTATGTACCCCACTCTGGATAAACATCAAAAGTGACTCTCCCACTAGGAAACACTTCCCTTTGTCCTATTTTGCTGCAGTGCTTGCATTCTTCCTTACATGATGTTCTTGACAAAGCATCTGCATTGTTATGCACTCTTCCAGGTCTATGTTTGATTTTAAAATTGTACTGTTGTAGCTTCTCAAGCCATCTTGCTACTTATCCTTCAGACTATTTTATATTTAGGAGCCATCTAAGAGATGCATAGTCTGTTGTTGTTAAAAATTCCTATTCATAAAAATATTTACAAAAATGTTGAATAGCTTTGATCATGGTGAGCAGTTGTTTCCTCGTGGCATAATAATTTCTTGTGGGTTATAAATGCACTCTACTAAAATATTCAATAGTTCATTCTTGGCCATCCTGTTCCAAGTTCCAGTATTCAATATGAATTTTTCATTGTCTTCTGGGTAGTCTAAAATTGGACTGGAACATAAACAGCCGTTAGTTTCCGAAAAGATTTATCACAGAATTCCGTTGATAAGGAATCTTTTCTTCAGTAAACTTATGCAAAATAATGATGCAATATTGGCAAAACCTTTTACAAATTCTCTATACTATGTGTCTAGCCCGGGAAAACTTCTCAATTCATGTTTGTCATGGAATTGGAGCAAAATTTTTATTGTTTGAATTTTCCTTTCATCTGTGTGGATATCCGCTGGTGGCACTATATATCAAAGAAATTTAGTTTTTTGTTGGAACAAGTAAGCATTCCTTGGAGTTAAGTCAAAGGATAGAGTTTTTATTCTTGCAAAAACATAGATTCTGTAAGTGTCCATCAAATGTTTTTTTTTCCATAATAAGTTAGGCTAGACTTGTTTTCCATGTAAGACCTCGCAGCACTTCTTAGTTACTAATAAAACAGGAGATGATTCTTCATTCGGCATTTTGTTTACAAGTAATTCCACTTCCTAATATTAAGCTATGGTAAGTTTTCTGGCGTTCTGGTTGTGTACTGCCTGTATTTATCTCATGTTAGATGATGTTCATCCTACCAGTATTACTATTTTTAGCTTCATTAGTATTCCTTATATATTTCTTGGCTTCTTCAAGTTTTTTTGATGAAAGATGTTTTTAATTTACCACCCATTTTTCGGACTCGCATAATGCTACTTCGTTTCCTTTATTAATTTTGATACAAGTAGGAGCGAATCTTGTCGACTCTTATTATTATAGTGCCATCTAAGTTGACTAATGCCTTCCCTACTAGGCACTTATAAGATTTATTGGAGTGTTGAACTAATCCGAAGTGGCTTTCAGAACTCTTATCCAGTTCTTCGTTAATGATCTTCTCTGTGCTTCCCTTTATTCTAGTTGTTTGTTCGGCAGTGATTCTAACTGGTTCAGTATTACGGTTTTTTGGCAGAATAAATTCGTCAGTGCTAAACTTTAAGAAGTCAAGCTTGTTGTGGAAGAAAAAACAGTGTTGACATTATTAGGTCCACACCCAGAATAAACTCATCTTGTATATCGGCAACTAACACCAAATGGCTTAATATTAGCCTTCCAAGTTAAAACTCCACTTACATTTCTGCAATTACATCAGCTGCTACTCCAGTTACAGTTCTCAACGTTACTTTTGTGGACAATGTTAGGATATTAAATTTATAAACAAGGTTTGACTTTATGTGATATTTTGCTTCACTAGTGTAAATAAATATGGCAATAGGTCTAGCATTGACTTTTTCTTAAATTATAAGACTGTCGATAGTCCTTCCCAGGCTACGAATAGAAAGAATTCTGGGTGCTTTCTCAACTTTGGCCAATAACCATCCCTTAATTTCTTCTGTGAGATCTCTGGTTGGTGAATGAAACCTTAAGTCTGGTATATTCTATTGTTTAGTTCGGTGAATTCTTGTATTCCTCTAAGGTAACGACCCTAATTTTTGACTTTAACACATAATAATCTGCTTCTCTTTCTTGATCTTATTCCATCAATAAAATACAAGAATGTAAGCTCTTCTCGGAAATCTTCCGTAGCTCCTGTGTAAGCCAGATGGACAAGGCGTAGGACATCTGTTTCCTATTCTTACAAACTCTCTCAAACAAATTCTTCAAACCAATCAAAAATTGAACCATAACAGGGAAAAATTATTTATCTTTTCGGGAGCTATTTTAAAAAATTGGTTATTTTTCAAGTTCGCGGCTCTCAGACTTAGACAAATGGGCTAGTTTAACTCGTCAACTTACACAAATATAATATTGACTCAGCAGACAATTGTTTTTAAATACACATTCATTAAAAAGTCACGGTCGGGCTGAATACATAAGAAACTAAGTGGCTTTGAAAAAAACTTCCACTACAAAAGTTGTAGAATATTGCCCTGGCCATCCATGGCTTGTGAACTTGACTTTGATGCTAACATGGACCTACAAAGTTATTTTGAGATAAAGCGTTTTTTTTAGATAGAAACCCGTCTTTTTTTGTTACGGGAAAAAATGTGAAAAAATTTGATTCAACCATATAAATTATTTACAATATTTAATTACATCTACAGGTCATTTAACAGTGGTTAACGACACTTTCCTGTCCAAAAATATCAGGGTCAGCTGAATAACTCAGAAACTAGGGGATTTATGACAGAAACTGTGAATGTAAATGGTTTTCTGCATCTCTTGTAATCACTTGTTTTGTTTTGCTGACACCCCTGAGTTTCTGAGTTGTTCAGCCGAATCTACATTCTTTGGATAAAAAAAATATATGTGATCACCATTTAAAAAAACAACAAGACTACCAAATAAGCTTGAAGGTCAAGATAAAGATCAAAGTTAAGGTCACGACGAGATGGCCAGGAAAAAATAATACAACTTTTGTATTTGTAGTTTTTTTTCCAAAATCCAAACTTTCGCTGTCGAACTGCGGGAAATATTTTTGCGGGTTTGTTAAAATGAGACACTGTATTAAAAAAAAGGAAAAACTTTCAATTTCGTTTTAATTACGGGAAAAATAGTAATAAACAGGTGTATCATAAAGACAAAAAATTGTTACAACACACAAAAATGCGGAATAAGGCCTCTTTTCTTAAAGGAATTTGATTACAAAATTTAAGATATTAAATACAAATATAATTCAACTTTTTAACTTATTAAAAATTTTTTATAAACAAATATTTTTAAGATTGGAAAACCATACTTATAGTCACACAAAATCGCAAAAATTACTGTTAAAATAATAATGCTTAAAAAAATCCACCACAAAAAAAAATATCTTATAAAACATAATTTCAACTACTATCATCAGCCTGATTTATTATTGCTGGTCCAACTTCCATATATATATATCAAACATTATTCTCTGATATAGCTTTGTGTATGTATTTTACACAACCTCCCCACACTTCGATACTACACTGTTCTAAAGCTTCAGTCCACCTCTACCAATATATTTGTTATATAATTTGAGATTTGCCCCTTTAAATTCTCTATCGTTAAAGTAACAGTGATATGATAGAACTCGTAATACCTCATGACCATGCTGACGTAACAAATCATTTTGTCAGTTCCAGTAACCCAAGCTTGGTTAATTTATCATCGCATTTTATATTATTTGTCTTCTACCATGAAGTAATTTGAATTTTTGAAAATCATTTTGTCAGTTCCAATAACCCAAGCTTGGTTAATTTATCATCGCATTTTATATTATTTGTCTTCTACCATCAAGTAATTTGAATTTTTGAAAATGATATGGATGGCTATTTCTCTGTAACAATATTATATATAAATATCAAAGATGTTTCTTCCAGAGTAGATACTAACTTATTTTTGACTCATTTTGTAAAAATTTTACAGTACATTTTACCGTGATAATCTAAAGTCCGAGATTTGGATGTAAACAGCAGACTTGATCCATGAACAAATCCTCTCGTAGAAACAGCACGAAGAACATTGAATCATTTACCGTCATACCCTTCAGGTTTGCATACACTTGTAATGTTGTCATCCTACCAAGAAACTATTGTGTTGCCCTTAGAATAAATCCAAGTCCTGCCTAAGAAAACTACTTCTCTTGGATAAGCACTTGAGATTTTCTATCTACTTTTGAAGAAAACGAGTTCTTGAAAAAGCAAAGTGTGTTTTTTCAATTAATGTTCTATTGTTGTCATGGTTTTTGTATTTAAATTCCAGCTCCTTAAGCAGAATACTTATAAGCGATTTACCCATAGATACAATCTTTTTATTGGTGAGTTTAGTCTTTAAGTTTTGTAGAGTTACATACATAGAAAAGCCATTAAAATTGTTAAATGCAGACCAATGATACTACTTTTCAGATTAGCTTATATTGTAATAGAAATTACTTTCTCGGTACATATTGTAGGGAGTATTTTAAACATCCATTTTGGTTCCTTCAGAAAGATTTGGGTTTCTCTTTCAACAAGGTCTATTTTTTCCGAGAAATGAATTAACTGTATTGTTTTATTTTCCTATTCTAACAGTATATAGGGTTTTTCTTGAAATTTTAGAAGCAGTAGTGACTCTAAAAATAATTATACCTTATTAGAAATATTTTCCATGAATAAAATTATTTCTTTTTCCTCTTAGACCGATAAAACAGATTCCACAGCATAATTGTTTATTTTCTCCAACTCAAAACACTCACACAAATTAAGCACAAGCTGTTGTCCTGGCCTCTTAAGTTTCACCACGCATTGTCTGAAAGAACAAATCGAATTTCATTACTTTATTCTAATTTTTATTACCTGATTATTACATTTCATTAAAACAGTGTGAAAAACGTTATAAAATTACATATGGAGTGTCGGGCATTTTGACACCGACGACAGATTTGAAGGTCAAACATGGCTGGAAGGTAAGTAAGGTACTGAGTGGTCCAAAACTGACCTTGGTATAGTAGCCGGAATACATCAAGTCATACCCAGACAAAACATAAGTAAGGTACTGGAGCAACACACCACGATATTCCAGAATATATACTATTAATAACTCTCTTCGAGAGAATCTGACGATTGTTTACACGGCAGGACCATTCTCACCTTCTGAGGCAGTTAGGCAGTGCAGGAAGCTCCGGCATGCTATCAAATAACATCAAACCTATATGCGGTTGTTTTTAAAACCTGATCGCTTTAGCCAGAACTCTTGCGTTAGTATCAGGACACAAGGACATACCGGATAATGAAAAAATGGACCCACTGGAAAAACAAGGTTTGGCTACCATACTTTTTGGACCGGAACCAATATTTGGAATTAATAAGGGTGTTATTCGTGGGTGGCTATCCTGGTAAATAAACCATCAACACCAAACTGACTGCAACTACATTGCGAGCTAGTAGAAGAACGGCTGAGCACACCACCCGACAAAACAAGCCGTGAAATTGTGCGTTTAATTATATAACGCACCAAGTTAGTTACAGGGTTAATAACAGGCCATTACAGCTTACAAAAATATCTACATACAATGGACATCTATAATGAGGAACCAATATGTAGATTGTGTGAAACAGCCTCACACATCATCTTCGCATACGAAGCTTGGACCTACTAAGGACACCTTTAGAAAGACAATCCAAAGGACAAATTTGTTAAGGAGCTGAAACCTCATTAAGGCAACTGTAGGGGATTGAGACAAGGAGTAATTAGTGGACTGTATATAGGTTGGTTGCGGAGATGAGAAATTATACAAATAATGAGCAAATACAAAATACGGCGACAGCGTGACACAAATACTAAAATGGCCTACCTTGTAGTCGAAATCACTTCATTAAATTCTTTTTGGTGGCCACCAGAATAAGCCCAAGCTTCACCATACAGGAACCAGGAATCGGGGACACTATCACTGTATTTTGGAGTAGTTTTTGAGGCGAGAGTCAATATGTTTATGAGCAAACGATAAACTTTTTCGATAAGGCGAGGGACGTGCAAGACGTCGAGTACTACACTATAACAATTACTGTAGTACTACGCGACTATGGTACTATTGGTCTGTCCCTTTTTACATTTGTCCAAATGCGCGAGGGCCAGTAAAATGGGTCACGTGTGAGCGCGAGTAAAATTGAACTAAAAAGTAATGAAACCTAAACAGCAACCAACTTGTTCACATAGGACAGATTAAACAGGTGACGCAGTAGGTTTCAAGGCTGCAGTGTATACCCTTCTCAACCCTAACATGCTATATCACTCAATCAGTCTGAGTCTGCCAATCAAACCAGATAGCATTTTTAACAAGTTCATTTAGTCATTTACTAAGAACAAAATTATATAATATGGACAAAAATACTTTCAGGACGATTCTCTATAAGAGATATTAAAATGGAAAGCCTAAAAGAAAACCGTCCAGAATTTAAAGGAAATGTAGGATTAAAACTAAGATTTTCAATTCACTTAAAAATTTACCTTTTATAGAAAAAAAAGTTATTAAATTTTCGACTAAAAAGGTTATCAAACTATAATTTTTCCTTCTTATTCTGTTTTTAAGGAGATTTCTTTTCTTGCAAAAGATAATATTTGTTTTTCTTGGTGGAAAAAAGAGTGGCCTTATACCTACCATGCAACCACATACTTCGTTATATCCAATATATTTCACCTTGGCTATATATTAAGCAGTTTACAAGAAATACGCGATGTTGTTATCATAGCAAACAAGAAAATATGCTTAGTGAAAATTTATGGCAGCCAATAATTAATGTCATTGTAATGAATCTTGCACATATTTAGGAGATAAATGTTAATATGTGCTACATGTAGTGAATCATTTGGTACCGTGCGACAAGACTGATTAAAAAGAGGACTGAAGATACATAAAATTCATCCCTAGAAGAACGTAAAATAAGCACAATTAAAATATAGAGAAGAATTTTCGATGGTGACTCTATAAGGTCATGGTTAATCTTGGTATTAAATACTCTATCTACACATTTAAATTAGATCTTATTCGGCTGCTTCCTAAATGCCTAACTAACTCAAAAGCTAAATTTCGTTGGGACAACCTAAATCTATACAGCGAAAGCAACTTCAAACTTGTTTCGAAGTCAACAAAGATAATAGTTACTGCACAGTAATATGTGATTAATCGATTTAACGATATAACAAACCAGGGTTGCTAGGCTTATTGCGTTGCTTGTTCTATGTTAATGGCTTAATCAGGTTTGGAAGTCTGTTCACTAATTTGTCCTCCGAATAAAGGCCTTTACTATTGATGGATCCCTAAAAGTATCACCAGTAGCTTAGAGCTTGGCATTGGAAGATAATGTGTGAAGCTGTTTCGTTCTTTTTGTGGACATGTGTGATACTATAATTATAAAAATGGAACCAATTGAATTTTGATCACCAATACCACACAACTAAATATCTAACAAAACAGTTAACCAAGGAAGTTTAAGCAGAAAGCTTACAAAATTAATCAGAATGGCAATAAACTTGAACAAGATCAAACGTAACTCATCAGAGAGATGCATTTTTGAATTAGATATAATGATTTGAACTGTATAACTTATTAGCTTTTTGGGAATAGCATTATTGCATTCATAACTTTACCAACCTACCTAATCTCTATCAGACCTAAGAGAAAAAAAAAGCTCCAGCATTTTTAGATTTTAGATAACGTACGCTTTGTGAAGTCTTACAAAACTATCTCCAGTTAGAAAAAGAAATAATCTGCATCTCCTAACAGAGAATTTACTAACTGATATTGAGCCTGGAGTGATTGACATACCGAATTATGAAAACATCAATTCGAAGAAAATATTAGCCATTAAAGCAGTTGTGCACATGATTGAAAGTTGTCCAAAACTGGGTTATATTGTTTGTTTGGGAAAAACACGTTGCAAAAATTGTACATATTCCGCTAGATCAAAAATACAATCTTATGTCAAATCCGTCACCAGACTATCTCTATTTGCTGGAACTGGTCCTAAATTCTCCAAAAAATTAATCAGTAGAATGAACTAGACTGATTTCTACGTTTTGTGCCGCAAACATCCATTCTCGACAAAATAGCTATTGTTTGTCGACTCGCAGATTGTAGCAAACGATTTCAATTTGTAGCAAATAATATAAGACAGATTGTTGCTCGCCGTTAGTAGATTAAAAATGCCATTTTGTAGTCTTTCTTCTGACGATCAAAGCCTTTTTAAAAGTGAGTTATTTTGTAAAAAAATTGTTTTACGGAACTTCGTTATATATTCTAGAGTGATTATTTCTGGGTTTCCTTGAATGTATGTCCTTCTTCATTCTCCATCAGATCACTTATTTTTTTGGGCTATGCACGAAGTGGGCAACACATGGCGAATATGGATTTATTCTCGAATTTTTCTTGCTTGCCACCTTTTTCTCAAAAAATCAGTCACCTACGTGTCAACGTAAGGATGTATTTTGAAGACGTAACAGCTTTCTGGGTCCTTTCGTCAATACTTAAAGAATCAGAGATACGGCCTGTGTCACTTAATTTATTATTTTATTTATAATTAGGCAAAGGCATCTATCTCATAGCATTTACTTTAGTTACATTTGCAAATATGGATCTTCTGTTAAGCTCGCATTATGAGACTATCTGGGTAAGTGATCTAGAAATTTAATAACATCTCTCATGAGATCTTTAATCTTCTTACCCTGAGAGGCAAACTTCATAAAAAAACCTAATATCGTAGCAACAGCTAATCTTATATTCCTGCTATATATAAAATCGCCTCACCTCGATAAAGCTTAAGTTACGTAGCAGGAACTTTTGTGTTTCATTAGAGTTTCCAGTAACTAAGATTACATAGTTAGGTTTTCTCTGTTTTAACCTTAAGAAAAACAGAGTGGCGTCCTTATTAAAAGAAAAGAGTTTAAACAGGTAAGACTAGAACCCAAGACTCGGCTCCGCTAATAAGAGCTGCCGTACACACTGTGTGCTTGCTGGCCATTGCTTCTGACGAGAGGTGATGCAAAATGTGGCGCCCAACGTAGAGCTTTCTGTATATGCGTTCAAAGTCTCTATAATTTTGAAGTGTTTTGGACATTTATAATTCACATATATTATAACATAGATGTCAAAGGGATCTATCTAGGTATATTTTGCTTTATTACATTCATATTTTCCCATATAGCGTAATTATATGTTGGTATTCTTGCTAATAGTGTGTTAAGATTTAGATATTTTAAAACTAACTATAATTTTAGGGTATTTTAATTGCTTCACCTTGGACAGATGAATATTGATTAGCAGCTATTGTTTGGCATTTTGATTTATAAAAAACTTCTAGTAGTATTTTACATTGATATTTCCCAGCATATAATGTTCCCACTTATTAAATATAAGGTTATGAATAATTTTTGGAATATTTACAAAGATAAATATTGGGAGATTCAGCGTTTCCAATATTAATGTTAATGAATATTTAAAGTCAATTCTTGTAACTAGCTCATCTAATTACCAGTGGGGGTTGACAACTTTACTATACCGAGTGTAAAAATTTTCAGCATTGTGAAATATTTTGATCACTCGTGTCTTCAGTTGTATTAAATAACAATTTTTAAACGGTTAAATATTAGGAAGTTTCCAGTAGCTGTATATTTTGAAATTAGTATACCGAGTGTCCCAACACCTGACAATTTAATTTATTTTTGCAAAATTTTATGTTTTTATTCATTTTGTGAACTCTGAACTTTACTTACAAAACGAAACACTGTCATAAGCACCTTTTTGTCAAATTCAATATATAAATTGTCCTAAAAGTTAAAATTTCGTTTTTCAAATTTTTTTTTTGATTTTCAATTTAGATAGGTAACAAAGTTTGCTATAGTTACTTGGAACATTTTTTACTATTATACAGGATCCTTTGTAAAAATATAGTTATTTAACTAGCTTTTTTTTGAAGTAGTGCTAGCTGATTCTTGACGTTATGGTGAATGATGAGATAATTAAATATTTAAAAAAAAATTGTTCCAAATTTTTCTCCGATTTTGATTTTGAATTTAGTATCTTTGAATATTATTTGATTTTATTTAGAGTTATTGTATTTTTACGACTGGTAACTACTACTTAGAGAAAACTTTTTGGGCCAGTTAATTATTTTATTTTCTTATTTTTATTTTTTTGTCAAGCATTTCTTATTGCAGAGACTATTAGCCTGAACAATTTGTTAGACTCAGAGTTGACACATGCGTTAGCCATACAGGCTGTTTCTTATACACGTCCTTGTTCTGATAAATCCAAAATACGTAGGAGACCTTTGGTTAAAAAATAAAGTAGCAACAAATGAGACATTTGTGCTGAAAGTAGAAACTTTAAAGCAGAAGTATTTAGTAGTAACTCTGAAGGTACCTCTTTTATTACTCACCTACAATAATAGATAAATTTCTTGTAGAGCATAAGTTACTACCTAAACGTCTTTTTTAACCCAGGCAATAAAATGTTGAACTTAAATAGCAATCTATCTATCTAAACCAAGCCCTTTTTTATATACGCTTACACCTACATTGTGGATGTGGAAACAATATGGCACCTAAAACATCAAAAATCTGACATTTTCCACGAAACCATTTGAAACTCGTGTCGAATTATAATTAGGGTATACCACAATTTTCTAGAAGTTTAATTTGGAATGACTGTAAACCTGTTTCCACGAAAACTTTCAGTTTCTTGAAATTTTAGCCACCCTATTGAATCTATCATCCTGAATTTTGGTACAGAGCTTGTACAAATACGAATTATTATAATCTTTTAACTGGAACAGAAGAATGGCTTAGAAAATTGGTTCTTGGAGCATTCAAAAGTGTAATACCAGTAATGCTAAAAATGTATTGGATTTACAGTTTTAAACAGCTATTCATGTTTAGAGAATAACGGTAATCTTCTCGAACACCTTTTGAAATCTTAGTTTGTTTTATTTCAATGGTCGTTTTATTATTATCATTGTTATCTATGTATCTATATTTTTTATTTATTTGTTTTTTATTATTAATAGCTATTAAATGGTCATTAAATTACCATTTTACAATTTTTATGAAGTGCAATATTTTATTAGTATTAAAGTGTTAAACTAACGGTCTGCATGTTTTTTTACAAAAATAAATTTTCCACGTCTGTACTTAAAACATTCCTTTTAATGGCTCAAATAGATACGAAATGTAATTAAAAACTATAATGTGTAACATTTGAAATGACATTACAAAATCATGGCCGTATTTTAAAAAAAATTACATAACCATGGTTACTCGAAGGCTAAACAAACATTTTTAGGCTCGTTGAAGTTATAGTAAACCAATGTATCGGTTTTGCTCTAACCTAAATATTAACGCCAGAAAAAAATATAATTGAAAATCCGAATATCATGTTTTTTCTTAATATAACTTAAGCACTAAGAGGTACATTAAGAATTTCTAAACGCCAAATCATATATACATATATATATATATATATATATATATATATATATATATATATATATATATATATATATATATATATATATATATATCTACCGGCATAGCGCTACATCGGCTACTTACCAGAGTGGAAAACACGCTATCGAATAGTCGATCCAACTTGAACTTTTATCAATATCGAGGGAGCATTTGAAAATACACTACACGATTCGATTGGTAATGTTCTACAATGACGAGCTCTGATTCGACAGTAGTCCTATGAATTAGACCAACGTTAATAATTTAACCGTTAAAGCACTGTCAATCATGGGCTCTCGACATGGGAAATTTCTATCATCTTTGTTGTAAAACTTTGCAGTGGATGACCTGATGAGTGATCTAAATGAGTCTGGGTTGTATACACAGGCTGACGCCTACAATTTGGTCATTTTGTGATCTGGTCGAGATATCCGCTACTTAGGGGCATTAATGATGCGAGCCCTCCGGATCGCGGAGCGATGGTGCCACAGGGAATGGCTCGAAATTAATCCGTACAATGACGAAATGGTACTCTTTACAAAAAAAGAAATACGAGTATACTTCCCATTATTACATTGAGGAAAGGACCCTTCAATACATGGGGGCTGACACCAATGGTGCTATTGGATGGAGATCTAGTACAACAATGCGCAAACACCGTCTTCAATTTGACAAAGTTGAAAGAATTGCTTTTGTGGGAATGACTACCCCCATTGAGGCTTTGGAGGTCCTTAGGAAAAGGCATTGAAGGCTATTTAACGTCTTAGTTAATTGAAGCACCTCCGAACTGGAACTGGTGTCTACTCAGGTATCTAGAAAAGCATAGTGAAAATATTTCCATCGCAACCACTTAAACAGGAATAAGATAATAAACATATATTTAAACAGTAAGGATGTCATATTGACACTGAAGTTTATTGTCGTAACTTGCCGACTGCTGTTGATGCAAGGATATGCGAAACAGTTTAACAAGGAACGGCTACACAATCAAATTATTGTAGGTCCCGGGTCACTCGGATATACACGAAAATGAGGAGACAGACCGTCTGGCAAAGATGGGTTCCGTGAGTAAACTATATGGACCCCAACTAATTCTACCTGTTCCAATTACCATTGGTAAAAGATAATTAAAATTGTTGCTGGAAATAAATTTGTTGAATCTTGAAGGGAGGCTCTTGGAATGAAAGGGAACATATAACTGGATCTAGTGCAGGGTTTACTAGGAAGCTTCTCTCCTTAGGAAGGAAAAAATTGAGAATCGTGGTGAGAATGTTGACAGGACTGTTATCTGTGGGGTCATCTTCATAAGATTGGTGTCGTAAATGACCCGATATGAAGATGGTGTTCAGAGGAGGATGAATTTGTTGACTATGTCCTCAGATAGTGCACAGCACATGGACTGAGGCAGAGATGTTTTGGAGATACAATACTTACTTCACTTATTATTGCACCTATTCTTAATTTAGAGAGGTTTTAAAGTTAGGTCACCTAAGTGAATTTGGGGGTATTTTTTTTCTTATTGTTCGATGAAAATTATCGATAACTCTATCAGCTATGAAACAAATTTACCGTTGTATCATCCTTTTTCATTTTACTAATATTTTATCTTCTATATCGTTTTATAGGATTACTTGATCGAATCGACAATCGCCAATATAAACATACACTATATTTTATTTTTAAAATTTAAGTTAAATTGAGTCATCACTTTTTATATGACCCAATGTGGATAAAGATAATTTTGATTATTGTATAAAAATATCTTGATATATGCGTTTGTAAATAAACTGTATACATGCAATTTCCTGATTATGGTATTTTTTATATAACCATCATAGCAGTTCACTTATCAATTTATTAAGACAAATATTTAGTCATGTTTGTTCAGCTTTGTGTGCAGTTTTGACTATTAATTTATTGTTACCCATATTTTAAAAAATGGTAAGGTGTAAATAAAAATATAAATTAATTTCAATAACAAACTAGGGTGGTACCTATAGGTCTTTTTTTAACAAACGTAATTAAATATAGGAGGGGGGAGAAGGATAGAAAGAGAGGGAGAGGGACAGAGAGAGATTGCCTAATTGATTTATACTTTGTAAGAAATTTACTGTTGTAAGATTGACATTCTAATTTTTCGAGGAATCGAAAAATTTCAACAAATCGTCTCTGAGCATATTCGAGATATTTATATTCTTTTATACTCCATTTTTCTTAAAGTATTCCATAACGATTATTCAGGAAATAAGGAATTACAGTTACAACTGGAAGTCGAATATCAAAATATTCGACTCTTTTAATTTCTGCCTCTTCAGAATACTCGCATAAGTAATTGTAGTTAGTCTCTAAGATTACGAAATTATTTTGATTCGTGCATTTGATGACGATCACTTTGAATTAGAGGATAGATTTTCGATTGACGAAGCTGACAATGATTTCTTAAAAATTTTAAAAACGAAATTTATATTTTATTTTTTTAATAAATAAAACTTGATATATTTCTATTTCATGTATAATTTGTTTTTTTTTTTGTTATAATGCCTGGATCAAAGTATACGCTGGTGAACATGCTCACCCATATAATCTTTTCTTTTGTCAACTCCTATAAAACATTTATGTTCTAGTACCTTAAAAATATATTACACAAAAAATACCTCAGCTAAAATTGTTGTCCTTTTTTTGACCAATTGGTTGCCAAGCTAGGTTCTATCAAATAGTTAGGATAAGGATTCCCAAAACTACTAATTTGATTACATTGTAAAATTTACAATGTAAGTATATCATACAAAATAATGATTAGATATTTTTAATTAACAAATAAGGAAAACAGTACCTGACATACATAATAAAACTGAACAGTTTAACTGTAATTAATTACATAATATTTATCCTAAAAACGTAAGTGGGTAATTCACATAATGAGATTAACCATTATAATTAGTATTAATGATATTTATGTAGCTGTAAGATTCCACTGACAATTATTTGCAGTTGAGGATCAAGTTTACTAGTGGCAGCTATCATCAGTTAATTTGGATCTGTAAATATTTTTCTATATTTCCTTTTAAAGAATATTTTTTATATGGATAATTGGTGCCGAAAGCAAAAAAATGCCACGAGAAAATTTATGTAAATGATCTTATGAAATTGTAGTAATGATGACTTTGTAAATATTTGTCTTTAAAAATACCGCTAAACTGCAAATATATCATTTCAATTTCTGGGGTAAGGGTTTCCATATTGGTGTGAAAATAATTTTGGAAAATATTGATATCATTTGCATCAAAATTTGAAAAACGAGAGTCAAAATTTATTTTTAAAGTACCTAAAACTTCAGTTGTGAAACATTTTAATATGATGTATAAATCAGGCAGAAAATGGCATTCTCCTTGTAATTTCAATTTAAGGTCATTCATATGTTTATTTAAAGCTGTATAAAATAATAATAACACCATAACCACTGATCGTTTTGTAACTCAGTTAGAGGACGATTCCTCGCATTCAAGAAAAGTTCAGTTATTGCTTGGAGCTCAAAAAATGGGTTAAAGCTTTCCGCAGCTTATAATATGGTGTCATTTTCTCCAATCTCTTCAATAAATGACCAGAATTGATGACGATTATGCGCATGTGTTCTGATATAATTAACAGCTGACATGACTGGCTTTAAATCTTTTGACATATTTAAGGAAGTTTCGCACAAAAATAATGAATGATGCAATGTACGATTAATGGTTTGGAACCTAAGTCATTTTCTATGATTTCTAAGATGAAAGCAATGACACCATTATTTTTTCCACACATCTTTTGCTACCATCAGTGGTGACTTTAAGTTCTTCCATATTTTTTTCATTTTCAACTCATTTCAAAATATCTTCTCCAGTCTTTATACACTACATAATTTTTGTCTATCTTATGGATAAAAGGTAACAGCTGATTAGGATCTGAAATATGTGCTGAGTCATCCAGAGCCAAAGAGAACCACTCTAAGGGCCAGAAAATTACAATTACTTTTCGACGCCCAGTATTTGCTGACAAACTGATGTTTTTTAGCAAATTAGCTTATTCTGGATACATTTCTTATGTTACTGCAATCATGCAATTCTTAATTAATTCGCCGTCCATAGATGGTCTCCAATATTTGGCTATTGAGCGAGTCCCGCGGAAACTATTACCAGTTGCTACTTCTTGTTCAGTATTTACTTCTTTAAACAACAATTGCTGAATTTTAAACCCACTTTTCAAAGATTCATATTTTTCTAACCATAGACTTCGTGTAAATTTGGAGTGATTCTGAGAATGGCTAGTCTCATAACTGCGTCCTATATTGTATTCTTTAGAGACTGATATTGTTTCATTGCATTTCATACACATTACCTTATTACTCGACTCAATCACGAATTATTAACATCCCCATTGCTCTTTAAATGTTCTGCGCTCACCTTTGGTTTCTTTTCTATTTTTTTATAGATCCGCGCAAAAGGGACGTAAACTTATATCAAAATAATGAAAAGTAATACCTTTAGATCAGGATTTTTGAGTAAACATAGGATTTTTATAAAATAAAGTTTTTATAAAAAAAATTGAACCGACTTCTAAAAGCGGGCTAAAAAGCGAAAAATAAATATAAATTTTTATATGAAATTGATATTGTTGAAGTCGGCGTCTAATTAATACCTGACAAAACGTGATTTGCATAAACAGATAAAACATAATTTATTTGTAACTGCTTTCTTACCATAATATGTATATATTAGTAGTTACTTATTTCATTTAGAAATAATTTGGCGCCGACTTCAAAAATTTAAATTTCATATAAAAATGTATAGTTATTTTTCACTTTTTAGCTCACTTTTAGAAGTTGGTTCAATTTTTTTTGTAAGTTATTTGAACTAAGTACTAATCGAGATTAGTGTACCTCGCAATGATGACGGCAAAAAAGTACCCATTTTATCCAAAATTGTAAATTAAAATGAATCATTAAAAATTTTTTGATTTTTGGAGTTCTCCAAATACCATTTTACTGTACTAATTCCATAAAAAATGATATTAGACCACCGCATCAATTTACTGAACATACCATAAAAAATTCATTTAAATTGGTGTCGCCATTCCAGAATAATTGATGTACATATTTTTAAAAAAATACATAGCGGTGGAATTGAAAACCTTCTTCTGTCATAAGTCGGTTAAAAATGCAGTGAATTTATCCTTAAGACAATTCTAATTCAATTAAACACTCAAAAATATAAACACTGTAGAAACTATAGTCACCAAATACACTAGTCGCACTATATTTCGCATTTGAAAGCGCATTTTTCATTTCAGATTCAAACTTTGGAACCCTCGGTTGTTTTCCGTATTTCTCTCACGCGTCCTTAGTGGGTAAAACATATTCGAAAACTGTCTAAAGTACTCTAATCTTTCAAACATGCAATTTGTACGAAATTCTTACATTCCCAGCAATTTACATCTTAGAAAGTATGCTTTACATCAGAAAAAATATTCAGAAATTTGATATACGGGAATAAGCACATCACTATAATACACGAAAAAGAAATAATCTTAGAACTGCTCAATGTAGAATTAGAAAATATCAAAACAGACTAGAGTATGAAGCCGTCGAGCTCTTTAATAAAATTCGCCCCTATAATATTATTTTTTCAACTATAACCCTATTAAGTAAGACTGAAAGCTGTGCATACTGTATGATTTTTATTCTTTGTAATATGTTTTTAATTGTTTAATGCATTTGTTTATGCCTCAGGGCATTTTTAATGTTAATTTTGTAATTGTTTATTTTAAATTATGAATTAGTGAGTAGTGATCAATGTTGGTGACTTGTTTCCAGTTTTGACTTTGTAACAGAAAATGACAATGACTATTATGTATATGATCTATGACGTATTTAAATAACTGTGTATATGACATGACTAAAAAATTTTGAATTTGAATGAATACCTAATTCGCTTTAATCACCCCCATAGATAGAAATCTAAAATCGTAAGATCGGAGTTTCTTGAAGGGACATAAAAATAAACCGTCAGCTCCAAAAATTCAATACATCCATTTTTCAAGAAACAGTTTTCTGAAAGCAAAAAAATAATAAACTAAATTAGTTCAATAGTTTACGTCAACTCAATAAAATTTTTGAAAGAAAATCGTAACTTCCATTGAAAACGTCCTAGGGCCAATGTCGTTATTTATAGACAAGCGTCTTTTATGGCTTCTTTGATATTAAAATGAATACTATATCTTTGGCGTTATTATTAGTCCAGTAGAATTAGATAAGGACATTGCTGTAGCGGAGAATTGTTTTATTTTCTTGATCAATCATCCCGGAATTACACCCTGCATGATAACCGACCTAGTATGAAAAGGTGAGCTATAAGCTTGAAAAGATGTCAGCAATATACAATTTTCTTATCTCTTTTTCGATTATATCTCTGTGAATATCAATCCTAAAGCAAAATATTGTAAAACATAATTTATTTGTTATAAACTTTTTTCTATGCTAGTTTGATTTTCGAAAAATACAAATTATCATTGCAAAAATGGAAAAATGTCCAAAAAAAAAATGGAAATTTTTTCAAGTGAGCAGCAAACAACTCTAAACCAATGCAAAGTTGTCAGCCCCTGACCGCATTAAATTATGGATTTCAACAAATAAATCTCTCAAGGAATGGTATTTATAAGTCAAATAGGTTTTGCACAATAATTTGTTAATTCAGCTCGATACGCGAAAACTGCGCTATTAACAAATTTTCTAAACATTTTTAATAAAAAATTCATTAAGCAAAGTCTATAAGAATTTTTAAAAACCATCTTTTTTTTTGCTTATAAAAAACTGAAGAAGGAAATGTTATAAAATAAATATATAATGAAGTACTCACAAATACGTTTCTTTTAATGAAAGGTCATTTTGAGTCATATCTGGGATTGAAGGGTCATGTTTGTTTGAAGGTAGTAGACAATATTGAAGATTGACTAAAATGTGGTAGTCGGACTTGTGTTATCTTTATTTTTGGTTCTAGGACGTTTAAAAAGCTATGAGCTTATGGACGAACTATATACATTGAGGCGTGAAATTTCGTTTTACCACACACACCTCAACTATTTAATGTTACAATCTCAACACTGGGCTTACCATTTTTCCATTCTTAAATTCAATGATCCAAATTCCAACTAACCCTTGCTGTAAGCTGCTTCTAAAATTTTATATATATATATATATATATATATATATATATATATATATATATATATATATATATATATATATATATATATATTTATTTTCTTGATTCTTGAACCATAGATTATATAATTTTTCTTTATTTTGTCTTTTCTTGGGTTTAGGTTCTATATTTAATAAATAATAAAACGATTGACGTTTCGCCCTTTATTCAAGGCATTTTCAAAATTCTTTCCTCCTTGACATTTTGCTGTTCTGTTTCTAAATTTAGAAACAGAACAGCAAAATGTCTAGGAGGAAAGAATTTTAGGTGCACAGATTAAAATGGCCCACGTTGTATATAAAGGGTGCGGCATTTACTTTGAGACAACGGAAAATCTCGACGGGATCACATTTTTTCGAAAAATGTTTTATAAAAAAATATAGTGTAGCAGGGGGGCTGACTAGTATTGATCTTAAAAACGACCTTGCTCTGGGCCCTCAAGGTCCACTTCAGAATTATAAATGGGATCCCCCAAATTTGACCCCGGGAATGACAATGGCGGAATATTTTACTATTGGATATTACCTTGACGTCAAGGTGAAGGTCAAATATCAAGGGAATTTCGAGGTCAAAACAAAAAGACCGCATTATTTTGTAAAGTGTGGTACAGGGGCTTGGTGGTAATGACCTTGAAAATAACCTTTACCGTAACCTTTAATTTCGTTTAAGGTTTAATTTCAAAATTTGAAAAGGAAACCCCCAATTTGACCCGAAAATGGAAATACCGATCAATTTCACAGTAATTTCATCATCAAATATGTCCATGACCTCAAGGGCAAGATCAAATTATCTTGTTCAGTTTGCAAATCGAACGTAAAAAAATTAATAAAGGCTTTCTTTTCACATAGTTCAGAAAAGCTCATTAATGTTTATAAGTTGTACTAAATGATAAAGGAAACTTCAACAGTAATCTCTTATCACTTTTCAATTAATCCTTTTATTAGTTATTCACATTAATAAGGTTCTCGTTCATTACTATTTGCAAATGATGTACATCAGATGACCAATTACTTTTAGCAGGTGTTAAAAAAACGTGATTTTTAATCTAAACTTTTCTAACTCATTTATTTTACGAATCATTATCAAAAACAGTAGTTATTGTAACTTAAAATTAGGTTTCATGTGTATGTCTGTAAAACAGACAATTAAAATTGAAATTAGTTATTATTTTAGCTAAATGATTCTTTTAAATTCTTTTTTTGTTAATTTAATTTAATTTAATTTGAATTTCAAAGGGCTTCATTAAATTTTTCTTCTGCGTTCACTTAACAATGCCCTGCTAGTTAGTCCCCTAATACCCTATAATTTTTTGTATAAAACATTTTTCGAAAAAATGTGATCCCACCGAGATTTTCCGTTGTCTCAAGATAAATGCCGCACCCAGTATAGAGATATATTTGGTTCTTTGGTGGAATAGTTAGATTCATTATTTTAATTTCGATTTTAAACACAAGTGGTAATTGTATTGTGATTGCCAAAAATATATTTTGTTCATTTTTTAAATTTTGTTTCTAGATAATGAGTTCATCAAATGAAAGTGAATATGCAGTTTATGAGGACCATTTGCAGTTAGAAGTACTTAAAGTTATGGAAACAACAGCTATGATTAACTTCACCATTTACTAACCACTGAACAGAATAATATAAATTCAAATTATCAGTGTTGTTGATCTTAATAGTAAAAACTACATATTGCTGCACATAACTCTAAGAATACCACATAGACAGAAATATCTTAAATATTTCAAAAGAAAAGGGTACAAGCATTTCACTAGTCACGATATGGAAGAGGAACTGTGCCATATTAACAAACGTTTGAAAACTGGTTCTCACAGAACGGACTGGATTTCATCTCAATCTTCATCCATTTCTAATCAACCTTCTAACTCTTCAAGCGAGTGTTCCAGCAGCCAGCCTCTTTTAGAAGAAAGTAGTCAGAATGAAGGGTCCACCTTAGAACTCCTGATGGATTACGACGACTCTTTCATAGGGAATAAACCTACATACCACGCTTCCGGCTTAAAAATGAGTTTACATGGTGTAGTTTATCAGCTTCAACTTCTTATGGTATTTTTGTATAGGGCAACCATGACATATAACTCTTTTTATTTAGCTACTGAAATGAATGAAGCAGAAAAGTTTGATGATGTTGTACTCAAATACAAAATTTCTGAAACTGATTCAGTATGGACTTGGCGATTTTTACAAGCTAAACATGTGTCAGATGTATGCGCAAATCGGATACGAAAATCCCAACTTTTTAGCCTCTGTGATAAACATCCATTTTCTCTGCATAAATATTTCCATTCTTTCTGTAAAATTCGACAAAATCAGTTCTTTGCAAACTCAAATTTAAAAGATTTCATTATTTGTACTAACGCCGAGCTTGATCAGAATGCAGTCATATATTTTACAGAAGATAAATCTTTAAAAGTCGATAAAATATTACACTTTAACAATTTTGCTTTCAAAATTTTTAGGTTACATAAAAATACGAAAGAAACGTTATTAAAAAATTATGAAGCTAAATCACAGAACTCTCCAGATATAAAATATCTAAATGAGTTTTTAGAAAAATTTCGATTTATCACAAAGTTTCCCAATGAAAAACAATTAAATAAACTCTTGATGGGGGAATTGAGTAATAAGTATGGACTGCTTAATGTTGAACTAGCCACAAATACTTTTAAAAGCCATATTTTAGAATGGCTTATGAGTTATAAGAAAGGAAAAAGTGAGTATCTTCTCATAAACGACGGCAAATTTTTTTTGAAGATGATTGAGAAACAAATCAGAACTCTTATGACTAGTGGTTTAGCTATAACGAACCCTGAAAAACTTTTGGCTTATGGCATTAGCTATCGAAATATTCCAGAATTTTTGTTAAACAAAAATTTCCAAATATTACATTTGGAGTCGAAATCAAATCTACTGACTTCTATCAAAATAGCGCAATCTTTACAACGTATTGGCCAATATAAAGTACGAGATAGCTTTATTTTTATAACAGCTAAGCAACTACTTATGAAAAATATAAGAAATCTTATCATTGATTCGTTTTCGTCTCCCGCAAGTCACAATTTATTTGTAATTAACATTGAGTCAAAAGGAAAATCAATTAGAGACAGTTTAAAAACATTTTATTCGCGAATATTTGAAATATTAACTGAATACTTGTCTAAAAGACTAATAATTATTGGTTCGTCTCAAAATAGTCATGTGAAAATAGTGACTGATTTAGGGGCGGATTGTAATTTTATTAAAGTTAAAGACACAACTTGCTACAACGATTTGAATGAGGTATCACAACAGAATATAATCGGAAAACAAGTTTATTTTCAAGGCGAACGTATTCCTCTATATCAGCTTTTAAACACATACTCTGCCATTGAGGTTTTAGATGAACTCATATTAACGAAATTTTTGAAAGATGATGATGTTTGTATTGGCAGAAGTGATGTTTCAACTTCACAAGAAAATCTATATTTACCTCGAACATTTAGTCGTCAAAAAGTAAGCGAACAAGTTCTGCAAGATGAATATTTTATTGCCTGTAGTATTATTTTTCTTACTGGTATAACTGAAAAAAAAGATTTAATAGATTTAAATACCAGACAAGACAGAATATATGTGTTTAAAGATAATCAAATTTATGATAATGGAATTATTCTGCCACCTGAACATTCAACTAACCAATTAGATTTTCAAATATTTAACAAACTTTGTGAAAGTAGTGATAAAAATATTTATTGGATAGCATATAAAAATGGACAACTTTTGTGGGAAAATTTTTCTGGGAATGACATAAATTTAAGGAAATATATTGATGAAAATATGTCTCTTGATTGCATTGAAGAAAAAGATTTAGTTGAAACTAATACATATTTTAAAAAAATTTATATTATTAAAGGTGAACCTGGAATGGGAAAATCTTCACTTACTGATAACATAATACATAGTTTAAAAAAGATTAATCCATTCTACTGGATAATTCGAATAAACTTAAATAATCATACTGATACAAACAGAATAACTGGTGGTAAAACTTTAGAAGATATTGCATTTTTGGAAACGGAAACTGAAAAAGCTATAGAATTTTTATTAGATGTTGTGGTTCCTAATAAACCTGATATAACGGAATCACATTTCCAGAGAAGACTTCTTAAACTTTCTCTACAAAATTGTAGTATTGAGTATAAATACCCCAAAGTAATAATAATATTTGATGGTTTTGATGAAATAAGTCCATCGTACAAGGAAAAAACTCTAAGTTTATTGAAAGCCCTTCGATATAGTAATATTTTACAAATGTGGATTACAACTCGTACTCATGAGACACTTAGTTTGGAACAGGAGCTAGTAACATCAGCCCTTCATTTAAATCCTTTTAGACCCGAACAAAAAATAAAATTTATTAAAAATGTTTTTCAAGAACGCAATAAATTAGTCAGTGATATTTCTAATAACGATAAAAGTTTAAATTCGCTTTGCAGGTATCTTGAAGACATAAAACTAAATTCTCCAGAAAAAGAAGATTCCACATTAAATGGTATCCGGTATAACTGGAATATGCATATACATTCAAAATCTTTGGAACAAAATTTAGAAGACACCTTAAATACAGAGTTTACAAACAATCCCTTACATTTAAAAATGATAGCTGAAATTATATTTGAAAACAAAAATAATTTATCCAAAAACATCAATTTATTTACTTTGTATTCCGAATTTGTCAATACCAAATTTAATATTTATCACTATGATAAGATAAATTTTTATGGTTCGGTGGCTGCTAATGAAATGCATACAAGGGATATAAGAAACTTAAGAGATTTTCACCAAAAGATTGCTGTAGAAAAATTATTTCCTGAATTAAACCATAATCAGAATACAGAAATAAACAAATTTTCATTGATTCGAGTTGGTTTCCTAGTAATATATCAGGATAACTTTAGATTTGTTCACCGAAGCTTCGCAGAATATTTCTTTTCCGATTATTTGCAACAAAATTTCAAAAACCCCGAGATCCAAAATGTTCTGGTAAATTTTATTTTTTATAAACCTGGCTTTGAACTGGCCAGAAAGTTTTTAAATGACAATAAAAGTTTTATAATGCAACTTGAAAATCCAATATATCACATATTTAAAACAGTGAGTGAAATGAATAAAATTGAGAGGCTGTTCCATATTGAAATTCAGGAAGATAATAGAAATTTAACAAGGAGTCTTTTAATAAACATGAAACTCACCAACTGCAATATTCTTCAAAGTTTGAAAATATATTTGTCTAGCTTAACTTACTTGGATTTGGTAGAAGTGAGAAGAAAATTGTTAACTCTACTTAATGTTTTACTGTTTGATGTTGAAATATTTTCTTTATTATTTCGTGATATTATAATACAACCTTCTGCACATTATTTACATTATTTTAGTATTGATGGATGTTGCTTACATATATGGGCTTGTTATTATTCAGGAAACGATAACTTACCGATTTTGGATCAAATTTTTGAAGTAAGTCTAAAAAACGAAATTTCTACTGAAAATATTGAAGAGAAGAAATTAAAAGTTATATCGAAGTTAATTAGCTGCATAGAATGTTTTGGCCGAGAAGGCGTTTTACATAAAATTGCAGCTAGAGGCCGCTTTAATTTAATCCAAGATTTAATTTTCTGGTTGAAACAAAAAACTATAAGTCATGAAAATATTCTAAGTGATTTTTTATTTGGTATAAATTATAAGGGTCAAACATTTTTACATATACTGACTTCTGATAGCAGTCTAAATTCATTTTTATCTTTTCTATTTAAAAATTTTCCCAACAATACTCTGAAAAAATTGATACTTCAAACTGATTATCAAGGAAAAACAATATTACATGAATATATAGCTTCTTATTGGGATTACTCTACAACTATTAACACATTTTTAAATATTTTTAAGGTTAGTTTCGATAAAGAAACTGTTACAGAAATTATATTTAAAAGCGACAGTATGGGAAAAACAGCATTACATTACGTGTCTGTAGCTGGATATTATAATGAGTCTTTTAGAATATTGTTAAATTTTGCCATGTCCTATATAGAACGAGAAAAATTCACTGAACTCCTATTCCTGACAGATAATCATGAAAAATCTATTTTATTTCATGCTACGAGATATTATGTTGCATTCAAGGAATTATTGCATTTTTGTAAAAACTGTTTGAATGAAGAAATTCTTCGAACACTTGTATTTTCTAGAGATAAAAATAAACAAACTTTCCTTTATGGTGCAACACAAGCGGGTAATACTGGTGAAACCCTTATACATTCTTTAAATTTTATAAGGAACAGTTTTGGTCAAAGCGCGTTGATAGAAATTATATTTCAGACAGATATTAAAGGGCAAACTATTTTACATTGGGCCAGTGAATACCAGGGTAAATCATTGGAGGTATTATTGAACTATATTAAAAATAATTTAAACTTTGAAACTCTTAAGACATTAATTCTTCAACCTGATGTAAATGGATTAACAGTTTTTTACCATGTTTTAAAAAATAGTTTCACACAGCCAATAGAAAGTTTTCTAAAATTTGTAAAAGAAAATTTTAACCATACAGATTTGAATGACCTAATTTTGACAAACAATTTAGATGGTGAAACGCTTTTACACTGGAGTGCTAAAGACGACTTTATCTTGGGCCATACTGATAAACTGCTTGATTTTTTTGAAAGCTGCAACGAAGAGGTTGTATTTAAGGCACTCTTAATAAAAAAAGACAAATGGGGTCAAACTCCATTGGATATTTCCAATAGATTAAATCAGAAACATCATTTGGTGTCTATCTATTTATGGTTGATTACCAAGCTTAATACAATAAAAACAAATCATATTTTTACCCAGTCCCAACTTCAGATACTTCGAAATCACATAAATATTTTGTTTTCTAACCAAGAAGAAGAAAAAATTAAATTTAATCTAATACTAGATCAATATTTGAAAGAATTACCCTAAAAAAGTAGTGTATTAATACAGGGTATATACAATAGATATTATTCAAAATAAGGAAAAAGTTCCTATAAGTACCCCTAGGGGTGGTCGATTATTTCCTTTTACAACTATTGCATCTTAATTAAAAGCTTTTGTGCTTGTACAAAAATTGCATTTTCTAGTAAAAATCTATTATAGAGATATATGTCAACGCCAATCTCAACTAAAAAATGAATATTTCCTGTAAAACAAAAAACTAATTTAAATGATTTGAATATCAGACGATTTTTTAAAATGTTTTAAATAAAAAATGTTTATCAAAATTACTCATTATATATATATATATATATATATATATATATATATATATATATATATATATATATATATATGTATATATATATATATATATATATATATATATATATATATGTATATGTATATATATATATATATATATATATATATATATATATATATATATATATATAGTAAGTTATCTATATATTCGATTTTGTTCGAAATAAATCAAATTCTAAAACACTGTGTAGTTTGATTACCATCTTCCTATTTTACTAAATTCTCGGTAAAGACACTCGCGATTTAAAAACTGTATATGAAACGAAACTTTTAGCTCCCGATATATATCCCATATATTCTTTTGGCATATTGTTCATCAGCTATCATAAACTTTGACGACAGTTATAAAATACTTTTAATGGGAGGGATGAGCTTTGATAACTAATTTTTCATATTTGGTTGAAATTAGTCAGGTTTAATATTAAATTTCCTCCACTAGTACTTTCTAATCAGATTCTTTTTTTTTTTGTAAGAAAATTGGCGAATGCACTGAAACCTCTTTTCATGAGATATGAATATGGAAAAGCTATCAAAAATTTCTTGCGATCATGTATAATTTAGTATAAGTATTAGGTATGTCTCTCTGAAGCCAAAATTGTCTAAATTCATTTTCAAACTACACCTTAAATTTCTGGTTAGTACTTATTCCGATCAGTTCTTGTAATATAATAACTATTCATCAATTTCACGATATAGGTTGATAAACCATTGTGGTATCTCCATATTCAAAATATCCTAAAAACTGTTCTTAAGGTCTGTTCAGGGCATTTAAATATTGAGTAAAGGCCGAAACGCCATCTCCCCTTCGAAGGTTGGCAATCATCAGAGCGATTCTCACTTTTGAGATTGCAGCTGTAAATAGTTCATTGTTACTGTTACCAAACCACTCCCTAAGATTATTTAGCCATGAGCTCCTTCTCCTTCCTATTGATTTCCTTCCTTGGATTTTTCCCTGCATAATAATCTGTAATATTTAATATTTTTCTCCTCTCATGACGTGTCCCATATAGAGCTGCTTTCTTTCCTTAATTGTTACAATTACTTCTATCTTCTTATGCATACGTCTCATTCTCCGGTACATCCACATCTCAAATGCCTCCAGCCTCCTCATTTCAATTATCTTCTGTGTCCAGGCTTCCATCTCACAGTATAGTACAGATAGTACATAACATCGCATCAGTCGTATTTTTAGTTCAGGATTTAGATCTCGGCAGCAAAAAAGTCTCTTCATTCTTGACAAACGTGCTTCTGGCCTGTTCAATTCTTATTAGTACTTCTTGGAAGCTATCATGGTTTCCATTAATGGTTGCGCCCAGTTATTTGTATTCTCTTCCTCTTTCAATAGGTTGATTCTTTACATACATCCAACGATTGTCCTGAGTTGTTTTTGTCATCAGCATATATTTTGTTTTGTTTATGTTCAGTGATAGTCCATATTCTTCGCTTACTGTGGCCATTTTATTAATTAGCGTCTGTAGGTCTTCATGTGTTCCAGCTAAAAGAACCGTATTGTCGGCGTACCTCAGATTATTTATTGTCATGCCATTAAATTTAATGCCCATGTCCAGATCACCATGTGCCTTATTTACTATATTCTCTGAGTACAGATTAAAGAGAAATGGGTGAAAGTACACACCCTTGACGAATACTTCTCTATATTTTTATTTCTGTTGATATGTCGTCTATTCGAATTGCTGCTTTTTGGCCATAGTATAGGTTTGAAATTATTCTTATGTCTCTAAGGTCTATCTCTCTCTTTACTAATGTTTCGATAAGTTGGTAATGTTTAACTTTATCAAAGGCTTTGTTCTAGTCTATAAAGAACACGTGTAGGTCCTGATTCATATCTAGGCATCTTTGTGACAGGACATTAAATGCAAAAAGTGGTTCCCTTGTTCCCAGTCCTTTACGAAATCCAAATTGTGTTTCGCCGATGTCTACATCTAATTTTCTGTATATTCTATTATGGACCACCACCACCCTCAACAGGAGTGTGAACCATCAGGCTTATTGTACGATAGTTAGAGCAATGCTTGGCATTTTTCTTTTTTGTGAGGGTTGTAAAAGTTGATAACAACCACTCATTTGGTATTATTCCTAGTCTATACATGGTGTTGATTAATTCTACCAGAATATGAACCTGATCCCCTTCTATCAGTTTAAGAATTTCCACTGGCAGTTGGTCTGGACCTGGAGCTTTTCCGTTCTTTAGCATATTCATTGTGTATATGACTTCGTCTTTAATAATGTCCGGGCCTATCTCCCATTAAATATTTTCAAGATTAGTTTGTCGTCTCTCATCTTCAAAGAGTTCTGCAATATAGTTCTTCCATGTTTCCAATTTTGTTCTATCTCTGTGATTATCTTTCCCTTGTTATAAAGTATATTGAGTTGCTTTTCTTTATGGGTGCGGCGAGTTCTTAGACTTTCTTGTGTGTGTCGAAACAGTCATGCTTTGCTTGTAATTTCTTTTTAAAATAGTCTTCCTTTGCTTTCTTGATTTTTGTGCGGAGTATATATTGTGTTTCTTTATACTGTTGTTTATTCTTTCCTTTATAGCTTCTTCTCATATCTATAAGCTTAAGAATTTCGCAGTTATCCATTCTCTCTTTCCATTGTCTTTAGAATATCTATTGAGGGTTCCAATAAGGCTGATTTAACTCCGACAATTTTTCATTTATGTTTTTGCAGTTTCGATATTCTTCCTTGCTTTCGAGTGTTTTCAGATTTTCGTTTATTCTTGTTTGTAACTCATTCCGTATATCTTGGTTCTTTAAGTGCTCTGTATTTATCCGGTTTTTTTGAGTTTGATGTGCATCTGGGCCACTAAGGGACTGTGGTCTGAGGAAACATCAGCGCCCGGGTAGGTCTTAATTGACTTGATGTTGTTTCTATATCTTGCGTTTATTAAAATGTAGTCCATTTGATTTCTCATTGGCTTTTGGTAACTGTCCTGTGGGGATCTCCAGGTGTAGAGTCGTCGTTTTGGAATTTTGTAGAACGTACTCCTTATTATCATATCTTCCTTTTAGCAAAATTGCACTAGTTTGTCTCCTCTTTCATTTCTTATCCCCAAGCCATATTCACCCATGCACCCGTCACATCTTCCGTTTCCGACTTTGGCATTAAAGTCTCCAAGTACTATGGTGATATCTCTCGGTTTAAGTGATTCTAGTGTTTGTTTGATTAGGTCGTACAAGAGCTCGTTTTCTTCTTCAGGTTTTTTCTGCCGTAGGGGCATATACTTGTATTAGGTTTAGTTTCCTTGAGATGGTCTGTAGTTGTACGAACATGACATGGTCTGAGACAGGTAACGGACGCCACATTATCTCTAGAGATGGCAACTGCGACACCATGTCTGTGGTGGTTAGCATCGCTTCTAGAGAAGTATAACAACATACCTCCATCCACTGTGACCTGACAATGACCGGGCTATCTTGTTTCACTCATTCCTAAGATGCTAAAGTTCAATCTTTGCAACTTGTGTACAACATTATGCATCTTTCCAGATTCATGCATGGATCTAGCGTTCCATGTACCAATTTTTAAATTGTTTATTTTTATAGTGCTGTTCATCACTACCCCCCCCCCCCCCGCAGATTTGATTGGGGAACTTATTACTCCGGATAATTTCGTTCTGAACATCGCCATGATGATTTATACTAAGAATATCCGTAGATCTTTAATGCAGTAGTTTCCTCTTGTTTTCTGCATCCTTATGCCGTTGACTAACTAATAGTCCCTCCGCCTTTGGGATCAATTTCTTGACCCCAGGACCAAGGAGTGCCCTTACACTTGCTGGCTCTTCCACCCGAAGCTGTTGGTCAGAAAGTGGAGATTGCTTATACCGGCAATCATTCGGTCGTCAGAGCCCCTTACATCCCCTTAATGTTTTATTCACACAAAATGCAGTCCGCGTACTTTAGAATGAAGGAGCAATATCCTCCATACAACAGCGAAAATAACCTAGAATTCAACTAGTTGCTCCAAATTCTGTTAACTGCTTTTATAGCGAATTGAAGAGATTGATGCAATCTTTCATTCATTCAATCTTGCAAACATCATTGATATATTTTGCTTTAAATGACTTATAAAATCGCCCTGCATAGCAGATCTGCTCTATCTGTTGCTGCTAATATATTTGATACAGAAATGTTTTTTTTTCTTGAAATAGTCTCTCTAAACGTTGAATATTGATTCTTATTTAGTGTATGTTGTCGAAATTCGCAAAAGAGCGATTCCTCATGAATTTTTTAGTTCATAATAAAACGACCATATGCTAATAACAATGCCTTATTACCATGTAAAGTTGACACTTGTACGGAAAACTGGGTCGTTTGCAGATAATTATACAAGAGGTGTTCAACAGCATTACTCATCTCATCAATAGGTCTTTGAACTGTGTTTTTGTTCAAAGAATTTTTTTTAACAGCTCATCTGTAAGTTTGTATAAAATAGTTTTAGCCATATTTTCAGTAGCTCGCAAAATTAGCTCTTCCCTGATGGTATGCGATTTTTCTGATTTTGCTATAAATAGAAAGATATTGTAAAATGCCTGCAAATAATCATAGTCGTTGAAGAAAATATACTGTCTACTGTGGGTTCCTTCTGAAATTTTTCTTTCGGTATTTCAAAACAAAAAGTATAAATTTTCAGATTGCCAAAATTATTCCTGGTACTTAGCCGAATGAGTCTTGCGCTCCCTTCCGAGAACATTCGCTCATTTCATATATCACCAGGATGAAGCTCTGTGGAGGGCCCTTTGCATGTTGTCGGGCCCTAGATGATGTTATGGTTCTCTGCACGGCCCATACTTTTCGGTACGACGCTGGTTGTTAATAGAATTTTGGGGATCGACGGGATGCTATTCATATTCCACAGTCTGCGTATTTGTACCTGCAGATCTCTATATTTGGCAATCTATGTACTCTTTTGGGTGTCAATCATAAACAGGCTTCTGAAGCCATGCTTGAAACTTCTCTTGGTCTGGTTAGTGATGAGAAGTCAGCTCATAGTTCCTCAACTGCAGCGGTATTAAATCGTCTGGCTTCTATATTGTTCGGTGCATCATAGAAGACTTTGCCAGCCTGTGAAAATACAAGCGTAAGTTTGTTAGTTGTTGATCCAGTTGCTTAGCAAAATTCACCCAATCCAGATTATTTGTGTGTCTTTGACAGGAGTGTTTTGACCTTTCTTTGTAACCTTTCTATATCCGTATGTATTATTATTTTCAATAGGTAAATAGTATCCATCAAAATTTACCGATAAAAATAGATCCTTAAATCTCCTTTTTTCCAACATTAATTATAAACTTCACGTTTGTAGAGTCACGACAAGCAAAACGAATTAAAGCAAAATTAAATAAAAGTATCTGTGCTTGTCAAACATTAAAAAAGCTCCTCCCCACCGACACATTCCATGAAAAACATAAACGTATTTATTGTATTGCAATAAAAATGCTAAACTGAATAATTGCTAAACGTTAAAATTAAAGATGATACTGCATCTATTACTACCGTAACTATAGTAATACATTGAACTAAGGGTATGCCGGGAAACTCAGTGTTGAATTGCAGTCAACACCCCCTTCTAATTCAAACTTTATATTAATTGGTTAACAAATTCCATCATTCAATTTACTACATAAATATCTAAACTTTTCACATGATAGAGCTTTAGTAAACATATCAGTAATTTGTTCATTTGTAGAAATATAATTCAATATAACTTCATTTTTGCTCATACACTCGCGTATAAAGTGATGTTTTATATCAATGTATTTAGATCTTTTGTTTCAAGAGTTGAGACAATCTTAATACACAACTGATTGTCTTCAAATACATTGACTGGAAAAATTTCACAATCTAATATTTCCTTTAAAAGTTGACTTGCAAAAATAACTTCTGTTAAACAATGAGACAAAGCTACTTATTCAGCCTTTGCACTGGAAAGGGATAAATTATTTTGATTTTTAGTTTTCCAAAATACCACATTATCTAATATTTTTAGTGTAAATCCAGTTACACTTTTTCTATTATTTTGATCATTAGCAAAATCAATATATGCGGTTAAAATATGATTTGCATCAGATTTAATAACCTTAAGACCATAATTTTTAGTAAATTTGAGATATCTTAAAACATTTTTAAGTTCTTACCAATGTTGAATAGTATAGCCATTCAGAAATTTGCTAAAATAGGTAACAGTAAAACATATGTCAGGTCTACTTGCAAGCATTAAATACATAAGACATCCAATCAATTGTCTATAAGTTAAGTTCTCCTTGTTAATTTTTGTGCTTAAAGACGCAGTTTCACTTAAATCTAAATTTAATCTATGTACAGGAATCCGTGATATTTTATAATCATACATATTAATTTTTTTTTTAATTTTCTCAGTCAGATCTTTCTGATGTATGAAAATATTATCTACACATTTTACAATATTTAAGCCAAGAAATTTAAGACATTTATCATTGGTTAAATCGGTTATTTCGAAAGTATTCCTCAATATTTATTTTATTTTATGAAGTTCTGATCTTTTAAGACCTAAATCTAAATGAAAAATAGTTAAACGATCATACCAAAATTTACGAGATTGTCCCAGTTCATACAATTCTTTATTAAATTTAAATACACTATTAGGATTAGCAATAACTAGTCCCTTTGGTATGTACATATACACTGGTTCTTTGAGTACATCATTTACAAACGTGCACTTAACATCTAACTGATGGATATACATGTTATGTTTCGCACTTAAAGACAATCAAATTTGAATAGTCATCATTCTTGCCACTGGTGAATAAAGTTCCTCATTTAATTCCGATTGTTGAAAACCACGTGCATTTAAACGCGCTTTTTTCACTATTTTTCCGTTCACTTCCTTTTTTCTAAAAGTTCACTTAGAGTCTACTATTTCTTCATTTTCCGCAATTGACACTATTTCCCATGTTTAGTTTTTTTCTAATGATAATAATTCTTCTTCTATAGCTTCTTTCCATTCTCTATTTCTAGATAGTGCATCTTCATAACTCTCAAGTAAATCATTTGGAAAATCTCCAGCTGATAGACCTGTCATTAAGTTAGTTTCATAATTATCATATTTTTTTGGCATATTTATTCTTCTAGAACTTTTTAACCGACATCTAAAAGAAGAAGGTTCTGAATTCGTCGACTATGTATTTTTTATGTTTATACACCGATTACTCCGAACGGCGGCACCGATTTGAATGAAGTTTTTTATGTTATCTTCAGGAAGTTGCTGCGGTGGTCCCATATTTTGTTGAGCGAAATTGGTGCAGTAAAATTCAAGGTGGCGCCAAAAAAAATTAATTTTGTCCGATTTTCTCGAAAATTGGTATGGGGAAATTTTCGAGGTCGTAAACAACGAATCTGGAATTATTTTTAAAAAATTCAATATGGCGGATCCAATATGGCGAACAAAAAAGTTTAACTTTGTTCGATTTTCTCCAAAATTGGCGTTGGAGAGTTTTCAGGGTCGCGTATAACAAACTAAAAATATTTTTAAAATATCAATATGGAGAATCTAATATACCGAACAAAAAATTCAGTTTTGTCCAATTTTCTCAAAAATTTGTACGGGGCAGTTTTCGGGGTCGCACATAACGAATCTCAGATTATTTTTAAGAAATTTAATATGGCGGATCCAATACGGCTAACAAAAAAATCAATTTTGTCAGATTTTCTCCAAAATTGATATGTGGGAGTTTTCGGGGTAGCATATGTCGAATCTCAAATTATTTTTAAAAATTTTTTTTCAAAATTGATAAAACTAAAAATTCCACATTTTCCGATTTTGTCTAGAATTGATATTGCGAGGTTCTTGGGGTGCATACAAACTCAATATGCAGAAAAAGATATATCGGCTAAGAAATTTACATCTCAAGTCCTTTAAATATCGATATTGGAAGGTTTCGGGGCCTATATTACCAATCTAAAATTAATCTGAAATATAAAATAGCGGGTTTACTATGACAGACTAAATATTTATTTGACACAATTTCACTGGTATTTGGAGAACTCTAAGAACCAAAGAATTTTTCGTGGTTCATTTTAGAGTGATTTAAAACTTTGAATGAAATGAATACTTTTTTGTCACTTTGGAGTCATTGTGAGGTAATCTCGATTAGTATTTAGTTCAAATAATTTATGGATATCATAATGAATTTAAAACTAACAATCGAAAAATAAAACTTTTTTACAAAATCGAACCGACTTCGAAAAGTACGCTAAAAAGTAAAAAAGAACTGTAAATTTTTATATGAAATTGAAAATTTTGAAGTCGGCGCCAAACTATTTCTAAATGAAATAAATAACTACTAATATATACAAATTATGGTAAGGAAGTAATTATAAATAGAATATTTTTAATCTGTTTATGCGAATGACATTTTGTTAGGTATTAGTTTGGTGCCGACCTCAAAAATTTCCCTTTGATATAACAATTTGTGGTTATTTTTTACTTTTTAGCATACTTTTAGAAGTCGGTTAAATTTTTTTATAAAAATTTTGTTAAAATTCCTTATTTAAATAAGATCTACATTTTTGATTCGAAGCCTCTTGGAAAGTTTAATGTTCATGTTATGATAGCTAATATAAAAATTACCATATGTACGTGAAACTAACTACTTAAACGGGTTCAGCTTTTATAATTATTGGTGTAAGTACGATTGATTCCTAATTTTTTCAGAATTCGTATTTTAAATATATCTATTGCGTTTTTTTTCAAGGAATAATTTCTTTTCTTTTAAACAATATTCTTTATTGAAAGTGGTTTTCTAGCTAGCTAGGAATCTTTATAATTTTAACATGTTTACTCAAGCAGTACTGTCTTGGTTAATGGACAAGGACAATATGGTAGATAAATCAAATCTAAATTTTATTTCTTTGGTAGGAGGGTAGGAAGTGTGGGACTCCTTGATATGGTAGCATGAGGCTACAGCGTATTTATTTCCATACTTCTATGAGGTAATCTAAAGATTAAATATATTTTGGAAGTTGAGATTGGTTTTTCTCTTGGTTCCATTTTACTTCTAGTTACACCTTCGTCACCATTTAGTTGAGCGCGTATCAATTTTATGTTTCTTTATTTATTAGAATGAGTTTTCTTCACTATTTTGAATTTGATTTTCTTGTGTAATATTCATTACAACCTTTACATTGGTTCATATTTAAGCTTTCGATTTTTTATAGTATTTTTTCTTAATTGATTTTTGGCATAAATCTGAAATTTTACTGTGCTCACTTTTAGCTTCTACTGAAAAATTCAACATTTCAGCACTTAGTATGAAAATTGATACTATTAAGGAATATTCACTAATTAGTGGCAGAAAAAATTTTAAAACTTTACCTCAGATATTTCAATATTATATTCAACAAAAAGTTTTATCTTTAGTGACAAATTTTACAAGCAGCAAAATTGCAAAAAAAAACTAATAACGCCAATAATTGCTACAGAACTCTAACATAATATGCGTCTCACACGCACTTGACCAGTTTTTTATAGACAAAAATATATACGAAATACATTGATTATTAAATTGTAATTTGTACATATATAAGTGACAAATTTTGAATTAGGTGATGTATTTACCAACGAAAAATTGATTGTGTTTGTTTGAATGTCATAGACAACGATGTTTCTTGCTAAGTATTAGATATCTGTTGAACTTCCATTGTCTTTATGACGACATTTCGGCTAGTAGTTATCTCTAGCTATTTTTAAGGGAAATTGAACAAATTTTTGAGCTACACATCTATTTATACTAAAAGTAAACGTAGTGGAGTGTGACCGCGATGAGTGTAGTCATGCATGCAACGCTAAGATCCCAGTTATGCTGCGTGCTGCATTTAATTAAAATTGAATATTACTAAAAAGCGGTTTCCACACTTGTCTCTAAAAACGATTTACTAAATAATTCGGATTCTGATATATAACCACGGCTTCCTCGAATTTCCGTTTCCTCTACTGTTTTTCTGCATTTTTCGAAATTCTATCATAGATAAAATCAAATTATGTGGGTTTTTTGTCAATACCGTTAAAAATATAGGTAGGTACTATATATAATATATACACTAATAACTAAAATCAAACCAATCAGTAAAAAATGATTTAACGAATCAAAAAAAAAAAATACTGTTAAGCCAACAACTCCAACGAACATAAATTTAACAACTATGCAAACTTGAAATGCTACTATAATATTTTGCTTTATAAACAAAATAAACACGCAGACGTAACTTTTATTCATTAAGTTATCAGTTTATTTTCATGATGATTCGAATTAGGTTAGGTTAGGTTTAGTCATATTTCGTTTCGCAGAATATATAATGTAAATACGTGTGCATAAAATATTGAAGTATAGTAACTGATATTGAAAGCATAATGGTGAGATATAAATATATTTTTAATTTTTTACTAATTATGCCTGTATGGCATTTCTTGCTTACGATAAATTGAGCTGAGATATTTTGCATAATGTACACTTTATCAAATAATTATTACATGCATTGAAGTGCCGAAAATAAAATCACATTATACTAACATTGATCTCTACAAATTTATACTGGTGTTCGTTGATATGTCTAAAGTAATATAATAAGGAGGTAAAGTTTGGTTGCTTGTTTGTTGTCAGAGGTAAATGACCTATTAAAGTAGATTTGTGATGTAAAAATTAGCTCCTAGTTGGGCGCTAAAGTTTCTTCTAGACATTTTAAGGAGTGAAAGTTCTTTGAGATTACAATAATTACTAAGTATTCATATTTAAACCTCCTTCACGTAGATCTTGTCTCCTTGTTATTTTACGTTTGGCCGTTGCTACTATCTGAGTTTTTGTGACATATTTATTCAACATGGACCTATTCTTACACTGCCGGTTTTGTCTTAAGCCCCTTAAAGGGCGCCTGGGTGACTATTACCATGAAATATTTATTTCAGTCATTTATAGTGCAAATTTTTTTTACTTCCATAGAATTTTGGAAAATAAAATGAACTAGCGAATGTTAGGAAGTCTTGAATTACAATACTTTTTATCTTAATTGCCCAATTAATCACATCATATGTTGCTTTGTCGTCCCTTAAAATTAAAAAAAAAATGAGATAAACATGAAAACGAGTACTGTGTACTGATAAGTAACACTAGATAACAAATATAAAAAAAAATTCTACTGATGTTGTAATGGCTATCCGTGAAAGTTTAACGCATCCTGATTGCAAATTTAACAGCGAAAATTTTCTATCACTTATAGATTTTGAGTTATAGAATGTATCAGTTATTTTTATTTAATACAAACATTTTTATATAATATTTATATATAAGTTCAAAACAATAAAAAAACAAGGTCATTTAAGGATAACAGGATTTATTTCCAATAATACACATGATTATTCATTTATAGTAAGTTTAGTACATAACTTTTTTGCAAATATTGACTTCCTTTTATATTCCTGATTGCTTTACCTCATAAGAAACCCAAAAAAAAATTATCCATCATTGCTTGATCCCATCTGCCTTTTTAGCGTTGCTCGATTGTTAAGATGTCTTAAGGGAACCTTTCTCCTTGTTCGTCGCTAACCGCACCCAAATTTTCTGGGAAAAAAATTAAATAGAAGTGTATTTTAAGAGACAAGCAACAGCCTAATTTGCAGTTGCTTTCACGCAGTTCTTTTACAAGTTTTTCGTAGTTTTCTCCTTTTTTGTTTCCTAAAAACTCCGAAACAATTGTTTTAAAAGGACTCCATGCAGCTAATTCAACATCATTTAATTGTTGATCAAACTGTTAATCCCTTAGTATCTTCCTAATTTGTGGTTCAACAAATATTATTTCCTTAAGCTTAGCATCACTTAGTTGTGTTGAAGGTATTTAAACGTCCCACCTTCTTTATCTAATACTTTAGCGAAATTTTTAATCAATCCCAGTTTAATATTTAGTGGAGGTAACAGTACTTTTTTGGGATCAACAAGAGATATATTCGTCACGTTAGCTTGACCTGGAATATATTGATATCTCGAAAGCCATTATTTTACTTGGTAACCTCTCTCTGTTGCTCAATTGTCTCAAAGACAAAGAAATCAGCAATATTTCGTAAATCTACCAAGAAGCCCTAGTAATAGTCCTTACTTTTAGGTCACCACATATTTGCCAGTTATACGTATCATAGCTTGTTGCATTTAGAATAAGTGATATACTTTCGTATGTTTCCTTCATGTCACCAACACCTGCAAGAGGAATAGAGAGTTTGGTTGTCATTAAGGAGCACAACTGCTTTTAAACTTATTTTAGAAGAATCTATAAATAAGCGCCATTCGTCCGGGTTATATGCAAATCCTAATTTAGATTAACACAAACAGAAATTTTATCCTGTAGAGTAAAAAACGATGATAGATACTGATTGTAATCTAGACCCTCGTACTTCAGCATGCTCTTTGGATAAGTGGAGGTCCCGAACTAGATCATTTAATTCAGGTTCTTCGATTAAATGTGGTGCTTTTCCTTCACTTTTGAGAAAATAATAATCGTTCATTTTTGACATATTATCGGGTTTTGCCGTATCATCATACATTTCTAAATCTTCCTTCCATTTTGCCGGGGGCGCTGGAACCTTCTTCATGAAGAATCGGTTTTATTGCTGAGGGAATATGCGGATATTCATTAATATGTTTGCACTTTCTCGAAAAACCAAACATTTTTGTTATGCAAAGATAACAGTCGTTAAAATGATTTGCTGGTTTTCGCGAAATCATTGGAACTGCAAGAGGCATAGAAGAGCATCTGCCAGTTAACTAGTTATTTAGATTTGCTGCACAGGTTTGGTAACATTTGTGAGGAGCCCAGGTAGCAAAAACTATCTGCCGTGTTGACACAGCCACGTTTCTGTTCTTTAGACATTTTGTTTGTTTTTATATTGTCGCTTCAGAGATGTGATACTGCGTTTTCAGACGTCAACTAACTTTATTCAACACAAAGATAACACTAATACAAGGCTCTAACTATTGGCCAGTTCGTTCACTTCGCTTCTCTATCTAATACTGACCATTACTCGTGATAAACTAATACTGATGATACGACTGCCGGCCAGCTGCTTTTATAGCGATTCCGTCGTTCTAGTATTTTCTAGATACATCGGGTATGGGAAGTTCATAAAGCGACGGTGTACTTCTCGTATACAGAGGCGTCAATTCGGCTACGAGACAGAGTGACATTTTGAAATTATATGGATTTAAATAAGTAATTCCGTTATTTTAAGCCTTAGGGAGCTGAGACTGCGTGGTTGACTTGTCACCCCTAGACACCCCTACGCAGTGTCGTCAAATTGTACACAATTTCTCTAATTAATGTAAATCTTAAATTTGACGACGTCGCGCTCAGGTATATTATAAATTACTTTTCAAAAAAAAAATGTGATTAAAATACTCATATATTTTTGCTGAAAAAATCATAACTCGAAATCTTACGTATTAGGAAGTTTTTACCATCAATTTCACATTTATAGACGAAAAATTAACCAAAGACTGCCCTTTACATTCCAGTCGCAAATGGGCTTTATATTAGTGTAATTATATAATAAATCAGTATTGTTATAAGAAGAATCTTACGTGTAAGGAAAGTATTTTGAATCGTCTTGCAAGATGGTAGTCAAGTTAATTTTTTTTAGCGGTACGGCTGCCTATTCTGGGTCCATTTAAAGTTTGTAGGTTGATAAATTGCGTTCTTGAGTTTTCTTATATAAAAGAAATCAGAAAAAAAAAATAAAATGGACAACTAATAAGGCAGGAAAGAGAATAACCCATTCTTCACTCAAAATAATTGATTTTTTTATATAAAGGTATTTTCAACAGATTTTCCCCTACAATTCATCGAATTTAGAACAAAAAATGTTTTTGTTCAATCAGGTTTAATAAAAACTGAATAATGAGATGATATTGTTTTACAAAATAATACCAAAACTGGTTTTTGCATACTAACATTAATGAGTTTTATGGAAATCGTTTTCCTCTTTGTTCTTTTTTGAATAGGATAACGTTCTGCGCCAGTCTGATAAAGGTTGAAGTCGTCAATATAAATTTCAAATACATTGGTCATTAAAATCACATAACATGGTACTCTTGAGCAGGAGAGGATCAAGCCTCTCTCTCTCTCTCTCTCTAGGGTGGGGGGAGGGGCGGTTATATCACAAAAGTACATTATGGCAAGCAAAATCAAGTTGTCGATGGGGAAGGAGATGCCAGCAACATACCCATTTCTAATGTAAAAGGCAGGGTCGGGTCTATTTTTCTGAATTCGAAGCTGTCAGGGGGGCGATCACAAAAAAACAAGTTGTCGATGAGGGGGGAGATGCCAGTAGCATACACATTCCTAGTATAAGAGACAGAATTGGGCATATTTTCCTCTGGACTTAAAGTTCTTGGGGGGAGGACGATCGTAAGAAAAAACAAATTGTCGACGGAAGGGAAGAATTGGGTCTATTTTCCTCTGAATGAAAAGCTCCTGGGGTTCAAGCGCGGATCCAAAGGGGAGGGGGCGATTGCCCCCTCCCCAAGAGCTTTGAGTTCAGGAAAATTGACCCAATTTTTTCAAACTCAATATGCAGTATGAAATATGTCGAACTAAATTCACTCAAACTCAAATTAATTTTTAAAATTCAAGATAACGGAGTTATTAAAACAGACTAAATACGTATTTAATACAATTTTATTCAGAACTGGTATCTAGAAAAATCTCAGAATAAAAAATTTTTTGTTGTTCAATTTGGTGTGATTTACAACTTTGATACTTTTTTGCGACCTTGAAAATATTGGTAGGTACATTACACATCTCGCTTAGTACTTAGTTCAAATAATTTATAGATATCATAACAAGTTGAAAAGTAGAAATTGAACCGGCTTCTAAATATGCAACAAAAAGAGAAAAGTAACAATATAAATTTTTATATGAATATAAAATTTTTGAAGTCGGTGCCAAATTATGATTAAATGAAACAAACAATTATTGACATGAGATACATACAAGCTACGGTAAGAAAGCAATTACAAATAAAGTATTTCTGTAACTCTGTTTATGCCAATCACATTTTTTCAGGTTAGTACAGGTTAATTCGAGCCGACTTCAAAAATTTCAATTTCATATAAAAACCCTTATCGTTATTTAGGGCACTTTAGAAGTCGGTTCAATTTTTTTTAAAAAATGTCTTTTAAATTTAGGGATTACATAAAAAGATGAATTAATTTTTTTACATATGTAATCTACAGCATTTTCTCATGACAATTCGTCATCCATAAACGTACCCAGATATTTAGTCTGTTGAGAAAGAATTAAGCTATAATCATCAATATAGCAACCAATGGATAATGTTACTCTATTATAAAAGTTATCATTGTTGATCACAAGTTGATCATTAATAGCAATATTGAAACTTTTCTATTGCATTTTTGGCATTTATTTCGAGTCATTTATAGTTATTCGCAGATACGTTCGGTTATAGGTTGCGATAATTTTATAAATAAAAAAAAACATAAAGGGCTCCAGGACAAAACCCTGGACGATCCTCATATTTATATGAAAATCTTCTGAAAAAGCTCCGTTTGTTTTAATCTTAATTTTCTTATACGTCAAAAAGGAACCCTGAACTATTTCAAAACCATCAACTATATCGTATATATATATATATATATATATATATATATATATATATATATATATATATATATATATATATATATATATATATATATATATATATATATATATCCTTCAGAAATGCTATTTTCAACTAAAACACATTACTTATAATTTATATTTCTCCGTAAATTTTGTTTACCATCCCTTCCAAAATATTCACAAAAGTTTATCAACAGTTTTCGAGGATTTGAATATTTGGGGCACACAAGACAAAGGCATCCATATTTCCAACACTTCGATCGAGTCTAAAACTCCGCAGATACGTTCGGTTATAGGTTGCGATAATTTTATAAATAAAAAAAAACATAAATGGCTCCAGGACAAAACCCTGGACGATCCTCATATTTATATCAAAATCTTCTGAAAAAGCTCCGTTTGTTTTAATCTTAATTTTCTTATGCGTCAAAAAGGAACCCTGAACTATTTCAAAACCATTAACTATATCGTATATAGGTATATATATATATATATATATATATATATATATATATATATATATATATATATATATATATATATATATATATATATATCCTTCAGAAATGCTATTTTCAACTAAAACACATTACTTATAATATATATTTCTCCTTAAGTTTTGTTTACCATCCCTTCCAAAATATTCACAAAAGTTTATCAACAGTTTTCGAGGATTTGAATATTTGGGGCACAAAAGACAAAGGCATCCATATTTCCAACACTTCGATCGAGTCTAAAACTGAATATGATGTAGACAGGATGCCATCAAAATTACAGAGCGCAAATTGTCTCAATAGAAAATCAAATGATTCCATTTCATGGCAGATTAAAATATAACAATTTATTCGCTGTAAATCTAATTCAATGAGATTAAAAAAATTCGTTATGTCCCACTCACTGGCCTTTTACTCCTATTAGGGTAAGGAAACAGCATGAAATCAGCACATATTCCAAAGGCAAAATTGTTATACATGGCAAAAAGGTCTTGAAACTTGCCAATATGAATTTCTATCTACATCAATCGAAGTTTCATATCAATTCTCTTAATTCAACCACTTCCTTATGGACAAATTGCTTAGGCTTGATTGTACAATTATTGATATCTACCAAAACTCTTAAGAGCGATTTCTCAACGCAATAATCAGTTAAAAAGATGTTGTGGTTCACATGATCGGCTTATTAGAAAAGATGATAAAATTACCTTTGTCACCTGGTTGCACTTAGGATTACTATATTTTGCTTCTTTTCGTTCTAGTATTGAACAAGAAGGAGCTACCTTCTGTACGGGGTGGTCAAAAATCGAAAATAAATACATTAACATTCAACAGCCTAGAGGAAAATACGCTATGCTCGGCAGAACCAAAAAATGAAATCTGTAGTTTGTCATTTTTTAAATTTTACAGTGCCTTCAAGTTGGCTGCAATATCGCCAGTATACTATCTAGATTTATTGAGTCTTAAGAAAATTTTGATTTTGAGCTCCCTGAAGAACAAAGCAGCATCATCCCGTATGTCGAGGAAAATCTAACCAATATCAAATAGGAGGTTCAGGAGAAAGACAACAGTCACCTGCCGATCTTTACAAAACCTGAGCTAAAGATAAAATCGAAATATCGGCAATTGTAATAAACTTACTTGTGACAAATATACCTTATTATTTTTGATAAAGTATTGAAACAAAATGTTTTGCTTCCTTTCATAAATAAACTATGTTTTTCAACTTGTTTTTTCTTGGATATATAATTTTCAAAATATCTTTTTGGATTTTTAAGGAAAACGAGCTTTGTATGTATGTAAAACTATCAAAGTATTATTTATGATATCATGTGCTGATGAAACAAAAATATTCCGATTACTGCTTTCAAGCATAATCATTTTTTGTCAACCTAATTCATAAAAAATTATACATCTTATTAAAGAGCATGCGTTGGTTTAGCCTTGGGTCTGAGAAGAATATATGCTGAGCAAAATGGAGCAATTTACTGACTAATATTTATTTTTAATTGTTGCACATCGAGTACCATAGAAGTCTTATCATTGTCATATACTGAGTTGCGATAAAGAAATGAAGCCTTGAATATGGAACACCATTTATTTGATGAAAAGTCGCTCGTATCTGTTAATTTTAATCTTTTCAAATTCTTTTAGAGAGATAAATATTATACAGGATGTATCAGGAAAATTGCGAAGTATATGAACAGAAATAAATTTAATGAAATACATTATATTTTTAGATTCTGCAATCAATTCTAGATATTTTTTATAAAATATATCCTAGACCTAACTTGAACTGTTTTTGAAACATTTGAAGGCCACAGGGAAAACAGAAGGAATATCGCAAAATATCCAAAAATGAGTTAAGATCGCCATCTAATAGAAAAACTTCTATATTCTAGGAAAAAGATACCTTCCCGGGAAAAACGCTATATAGTCCGCTAAAACCCGAGTCTAAAATATGAGATACATGGGAAAAACAAGGAATGTTCATTGATGCTCGTAACGCGTATTATGGGTAGTTGTATTTTTAAGGCTTTGGTTGTTTTGCTTGAATAGTGGGCAACCATAGCAGAGTTTAAGATTTAAAAAAAGGAAGTCATATGGATGGCTTAGGAATGTAAATAAGAAAATGAAGTTACGCATTCATGAATCAGGGAGTGACTGGAAGTGCAAAAGACTAAGATATTTCGAAAAAATTACTAAAAAAGAGAGGCAGACACTATTAAAAAACTTTAATTTGCTTAAAGGAAATAATGAACAAACATTACATTTATTCAAAAGAGACGTGCTCGAAAAGAAGAAAATGTGGTGTTGTTATATGATAATTATTTTTCATTTACTGTCAAAGTCTTAGAAGATAAGGCAGTGTTAGAAATCGTAGTGTGCTACAAAGCATTTTTGGCAATACATGGAATTACGATAATCAAACTGCAATATTTACAAAAATCCCTAAAAACAACTGGTAGAGCCCTTGTTGACTTAAGAGGTAAGCATTTAAATCGACCTCGTAAAATATCTTATCAGACTAGTAAAAATTTAATGAGCCATATTCAGTCATTTAAAGGAAACAAAAGCCATTAAAGCCCTAAAAATTCAAATCGCTTTTATTTAAGTGAAGGACTTAATATTTCAAAAATGAATCAGTTATATACGGAAAAATTTCCGGATTATCATGTCTCATATGAATTCTACAGAAATTATTTTAACACAAAATTCAATATATCTTTCGGTTATCCTCTTGAAGATATCTGTAGCAGTTGTGATCAGTATACGGCAGCCAAAAAGGTCTCACATTAAAACTGAAAAATAAATAATCACTTTCCATAGATGACATTTTTGAAACCCAAAAATCTTGGTTAAAATTAGATAATGAAAATAAAATTCACAAAATTACATCTCAAGTATTTTACGACCATCAAGAATTACGTGTAAAAAAAATAGTGACTGTGAAGCTATTTCTTTGGATTTCCAAAAGAATTTACCCGTTTAAAATATAACAACGAACGCTGTGTGTTCTATCAGAGGCAGTTGTCTGCGTATCTGTTTAGTGTTCACATATTAGGAAATGGGGAATCTGTCTTCTACGTATATCCAGAAATCGTGACTGGTAAGGGAAGCAACGAAGTCGTATCAATGCTTCATCACTTTATTGTATATATATTATATATATATATATATATATATATATATATATATATATATATATATATATATATATATATATATATATCTTGTCCCCGAAATAAAACACCCTAAAGTATTTTGCAATTCATGTGGAGGTCAAAACAAGAATAATATTATGATCAAATACATGCATTATATTGTTCATGTCAAAAAGAGATTGGAGTCCCTCAAAATGACTTTTTCGATTAGAGAACACTCTTATTTAGAGTGCGACCGAAATATGGCCCTCCTAAACCAAAAACATCCTGCTGAGCTGCCAAACTAGTGGTTCGAAGAAGAAAAGGCTAGAGTCAAGTCTGCACCATTTCATACAGAAGATCTAGAAAAGTGTCAGGAAATGATAAGAGACTGGGATATTTTTTTGACAAGCTAGATTATAGCAAAAAGTGTCCTTGTGCAATTTGCTCTGCGAAAGAAATACAAGTCACTTGTATAAATCCACAACTCGGTTCGCATAGATGCTCCTGTAATGGACAAAGCTCAATTCTACCTCCACGACAGAAAAGGATTCTTCCTGTACGGTTTATCGATAAATTTTTATATCTTCATCGAAAGTGTGAAGGTAAGCCTTTTAATTTTGATAATTTAGTACTATTCTTAATATAAAACTATTTTTGATCTAACATCAATCTCTATCGAAAAATTTTAAGATCTGCAAATTTTGAAAGTCTTTAGTTCCAGAGAAGTACAAAATTACTATGATAACATACCATATGCCATGAAGAAAGATAAAAAAGTAAAATTTGACAACAAAAAAAACAATGATGCGCATGAAGTAAAATTGGACAAAATTTAATTTTTTTTTGGACATCTTTTTTTTCTCATAATTAATATTTTGTGGTATTCCGTCTTTTCCCCTGTAGCCTTCATTTGTACTTTTGGTTTTAGAAATCGTTAATAATTTACCGATATTTATCATAGTGTAAGGAATTTTGAAATTATCCAACAGAAATTATCAAATGAATTTAAAAAAATTATATCTCAAATTTGAATTTGGCCAAGCTGTTATCACATCCAAAATGCACCTCGCTGAAAATGAATGCATAGAACTTTTGATTATATTGGGTTGTGAAGATAAAATTAGTCATAAACAAGTCTGTACCATATTCAATGACAAATTCCCAAATTGCCCGTCTATTAGTTAATCGACAGTGTTTAGGGTAGTAATGAAGTGGAGCACTTTTCATTCTGTTAAAGATAGTGTTACAGATGGTCATGATGGTATGCCCTATGAGTAACAATTAAACATATTATTACCATTACTTAAGACGAACGTGACAACAATATTCACGGCACCACCATCACTAAATTTAAAAAAAAAAAGGAAAATGATCCTGACAGACGGGAGTACTTTTGTGGCATACCAAGTGTTAACAGATAATAACTCAAGACTTGTCCAAAGAATTGATTTTTCAGATGGAGCTACTTTTCCTTTAAATGGTCAAGTCAACAGGTTTTTAATAAATTAAACAAAACAAGTTTCGCAAAACACTTAAGTCTATTAACAAAAATAAATAGGAAACGAAATTATTTACAGTGAGAAACTTAAAATTAGAAATGAATGACAATATCAAGATATTAAAATAATTGATCCCATTGGTCATTCTATTAAAAAAAGTAACAATCCCAATTTTGAAAATAAAACGTATTAACATTCTCGCCAAACATACATGACACTCAATTTTCTAGGGAAAAAACTATCAAAACTGACTACCGACTCTAACGAATCCCAGTTTGTAAAAGTTTATTATTTCTAAAAAGGCCAAACTTGCATACCTTCGGCACTTCGCGGGTTCCCTTAGTCGTACACCCTGTAAAGGTGAATTTTATTTCCGGAAATTTCAGTCTTCGTCTGTAGATGGCGTTAGCTTTTCTACGCCGAATACTTAATTCCCGTATTGGCCTCCGAGCGTCTTAATCATCATTTTAACGGTATTTGCATATACCATATGTTAAGACCTCCCTCGGCACTTATCTCTTCGGTTTTAATTACATAACCAGAGTAGGATTTCCTCGACAGATTTATTTACTAATATTAAAAGAGGGTGAGTTTTTATATTTTTAAGAAAACATTTTAACGATTCAAAAGTAATAAGGTCGAGAGCAGGCTTAAGTACGATAATGGATTTATTTTTCCTTTAGACTTCCTTGGATGGTACTAAATAATAATATCCATCCATAAAGTGATTATTTATTATTCATTTTAGCAGAACATACCTTACGTTCACGTCCATTACACTGTATTTTCTTCAAAATGATCTAGTTCCAGCTAGTAGTCACTCAGATCATTAGATCTTAACCTGCTGGACTGTTTTTATAGGGTCACGTCAAAAATTCAATTTATAAATCTTGGCAGACAAGCTTAAGGAATTCATTCCACAAGTAATACGAAAATTTTCTGCACAAGCGATACAAAATGTACACAAGAGATTTTAAGACAGGTTGACCTACTGCATGACAGTTGCCGGAAGATACTTTTAATATCTTATAAATAGTTTTCTTTTTCGTACCTTGCTGTTCGCTTGTTTTAAAAACCAAAACTGTAAATATTTCAAAAACAGATGAAGATAAGTGAACAGCATATTTAATGAAAAATTTCTAGAATTTATTGTAGAATCTAAAAATATAATGATATACAATGTGCTTCGTTAAACACATTATACTTGATACACGTAGCACTGTTCTGATTCACCGTGTAAAATTTTTTTCTAAAACAATGTAATCAAACTTACGGGTCCGAACGATTTTTCATTAAATAAGTGACGTTTCATACTAAAGACTGATCCATTTCTTTACCACAAATATTTATAAATCGAATAATAATTAAAAATACAAGATTAGAAAATCAACAAATTTATTTCAAACAAAGTTTGAAAGAATTATGAGAACTGATTACATTATTTTTTAAATTACAATTATATCTGTGTTTTAACTACGTCAATTGAAGTAACCAGCAAAGCTAATTACTTTACACAATCCTTTAGTTCCTGAAATATTAAGGGTTTTATGTTGTTTTCTGTGTTATTTGTACCTTTCTAAAAGACCATTCCGCTATATTGCTGCTTAATTTTATTTACTGCATTTTTTTAATATCATTGAACTTTTAAAATTTAATTCTAGATATCCAGTTCGTCAGATGATAGTGATGATAATGATGCAGATGAGAGATGTTTCCAAAGAGAATTGCTTAACGCCATTGAAAGAAATAATTATGATGAACTACGCCGTTTGTTAAATAATGATCAATATAACATAAAGTCAATTATCAATTCTAGAGATGGTAATAACAAAAACAATACACTGCTACATGCAGCTCTAAAAAAAAGAAAACATAGGATGCACGCAAATGATAATTGGAATATAATTAATCTTCTAATAACAAAGGGTGCCAACATTAATGTCTCTAATGATTTGGGAGAGACACCATATCACATTGTTAACAAACGTTTGAAAACTGGTTCTCAAAGTGGAGACTGGATCTCCCTTAAAGCTTTATTTCTTCCTAATCAAGCATCGTGTTCCTCAGAAAATCCATCCGGCAACCAACACCTATCACAAGATGCCAGTAATAAAATTTCCAGTACAATAATTCCAGATGATATGGAGCTTCCAATGGACAGCGATGAATTGTCAGCAGAGAAAAAACCTACATATCAAGCTTCGGGTCTAAAATACAGTCTGCATGGTGTTGTTTATCAATTACAACTTCTCATGTTATTTTTACATAGAGCAACTGTTGCGTATGATTCTTTTTATTTAGCTACTGAAATGGATGAGGCAGAGAAATTCGATGATGTTGTACTCAAGTATAAAAACTCCAATAGTGATTCAGTATGGACTTGGAGATTTTTGCAAGCTAAACATTTATCAAATGTAAGCGCAAACAGGATACAAAAGTCTCAACTTTTTAGCCTTAACGAAAAACTTCCGTTTTCTCTGCATAAATATTTTTCTTCTTTTTGTAAAATCAGACACAACCGTTTCTTTACTAACTCAGTTTTCCAAGATTTTATTATATGTACCAATGCTGAGATTGATCAGAATGCTGTCATGTATTTCACTGAAGATAAATCATTAAAAAACGACAAAATATTATTTTTTAAATCTTTTTCTTTTAAAACCTTTAGATTACATCAAAATACAAAAATGAGATTGATAAGAAACTATGAATCTAAATTTCAGTATTCTCCAGACATTAGGCATTTAAACGAGTTTTTAGATAAATTTAAATTTGTAACGAACTTTCCTAATGAATATCAGTTAAATAGATTGATTATAGGAGAATTAGGTAATAAATACGGATTGCTAAATGCTGAACTGGCCACTAACACTTTTAAAAGTCATGTTTTAAAATGGCTTATGAGCTATAAACAAGGCAAAAGTGAATATCTTCTTATCAGTGACGGAAAAAGATTTTTAAAATTGATTGAACAGCAAATTAGAACTTTCATGACTAGTGGTTTGTCAATAGCATATCCTGAGAAACTATTTAACTATGGTATTAGTTTTCGAAATATTCCAGGGTATATTCAGAAATTTATGTATAATAAAAATATTCAAATATTACATTTGGAGTCCAAATCAACATTGTTAACGTCTATTAAAATAGCGAAATCTTTAAAATATATTGATCAATACAAAATAAGAGACAGTTTTATTTTTATTACAGTTAAACAACTGCTCATGCGTAATATAAGAAATCTTATTTCCGATTCATTTTCGTCCACCACAAGTCATCATTTATTAATAATTAATTTTGATGCAAATGAAAAATTATTAAAGGGAAGTTTAACAAAGTTTTATCTCCATTTATTTGAAATTTTGTCTAGTTGTCCATTAAAGAAATTAATAATAATCGGTTCTCGTCGGAACTGTCATATTAAGAAGATAACTGATTTAGGTACAGACTTTAATTTTACACAAATTAAGGATACAAATACTTATAAAGACTTGGATGAAAAATCACAAGAATATATATTAAATAAACAAATTTCTTTTCAAGGGCAGCATATTCCCTTGCACAAACTTTTGAACACTTTTTCTGCACATAAAGTTTTGGATGAAACAATTTTGTTAATGCTCTTAAAAAACAAAGATATCATTATTAGTAGTAGTAACACACAACCTTTTCTTATAAATGACCGTTTATATTTACCTCGAACATTAAGTCGTAAGACAGTAGATGTTGAAATTTTACAAAACAATAACTTTATATCCTCAAATACTATTTTTATTACTGGTTTAAGTGAAAATGGTTTAGTAGATTTAGGTGTTGAGAAAGATAAATTGTATGTTTTTAAAAATACGGAAAATTACCAGAATGGAATTATTTTACCATCCGAAAATGCAACTAAAGAAACAAATTTTCAAATATTTAAAAAATTTTGCAATAACGATGATAAAAATGTGTACTGGCTAGAATATAAAGATAACAAATTTTTATGGGAAAATTTCAGTGGAGATAATATAAATTTAAAAGAGTTTGTTGATAAAAACACATGTCAAGAGTATATTAAAGAAGAAGATTTAGTTCAAATTAATAATTATATTAAAAAGATATATATTATTGAAGGTGAGCCGGGAATAGGAAAATCCTTTTTTACTATTAATTTAATAAATATCTTAAAGAAAATCAATCCATTTCAGTGGATACTTCGGATAAATCTAAATGACCATTCTGGTGGCGGCTATAAAGTAGTTGGCCGTAAAACTCTGGAAGATATTAAATTTTCGGCAAACGAAACTGAAAAAGCTGTCAATTTTCTTTTAGAAATTGTAATCCCCGAAAATTCAAATCAAATAGAAACACATTTTCAAAGAACATTTCTTAAACTCGCTCTTCAATCTTCTAGTAAGGATTATAAATATCCCAACGTAGTAATAATATTTGATGGTTTTGACGAAATAAGCCCAACATACAAGGAAAATACTTTAAATCTGTTAAATGCTCTCCGAAAAAGTAATATTTTTCAATTGTGGATTACCACTCGTTCTCATGAAACGCTTAGTTTAGAACAGGAGCTAAAATCTCCAGCTTATAAGTTGAATTCATTTAATAAACAACAAAAAATAGATTATGTTACCACCATATTTCAAGGAGATAGTAAGTTATATAGTTTTCTTGATAATGATAATATTTTAAACTCGTTATGCAAATATCTTGAGGATATTAAAATAAATTTTTCGGATCAAGGAAAAGTTACGAACAGTTTTCATTATAACTGGGATATACGGCAGCAATGTGTACAAAATCGTTTAGAAGTTGCTTTAAATACTGAGTTCACAAACAACCCTTTGCACCTAAGAATGATTGCAGAATTGATGTCCAAAAACAAAATGGATTTATCTCATAATATTAATTTACTTGGTTTGTATTGTGAGTTTGTGAATACAAAATTTAATATTTATTACGATGAAAAGACTTTTTTTAATGGTTCGGTGGCTGCTAATGAAATGCGCAAACGGGATTTGAGCATTTTAAGAAAAATTCATCAAAACTTCGCAATTAAAGAATTATTTTCGGAGTTAAGCGAAGAAAAAAATATGGAAATAGCCAACAATGAATTAGTAAGAGTTGGTTTTCTCGTACTGTATCATTCAAGTATTAGATTCGTTCACCGAAGTTTTGCTGAATATTTTTTTGCCGATTATTTGGAAGAAAATTTTGAAAATCTCAATGTTCAAAATGCTTTAGCAAAGTCTGTTTTGAATAAAACAAATTTTAGAGTAGTAAGAAAATTTTTAAACAAAAGTACATATTTTTTGTCACAGCTGAGAGATTCTAAAAAGAGTGTACTGACAACAATGGGTGAAGAAGATCATAGTTTCCAACTGTTATACGCAGCAATTGAGGAAGATAATGAAAATATAGTGAAAAGCTATTTAGAGAATATAAAACTTAATAATTGCTCTATTATCCAAAGAGTTAGAACAAAATTAAGAGACACAATTGAAACACACCGAAAAATGTTGGTCATGCTAAATGTTATAGATTATGATATTGAAGTATTTTCCTTATTACTTAATGATATTATGACAGATCGAAACAGTTTTCAACGCTATTGTAGAGACGGAAGCTGTTTACATGCATGGGCTATTTATTATTCAGGAAGAAATAGTTTACCTCTTTTGGATAGAATTTTTGAAGTAGCTTTTCGAAATGAAAAATTTAAAGAGAATAACGAAGAAAATAAATTAAAAGTAATTTCTAAATTATCTAGGGAGGAATGTTTAGCACAAGCAAGCATCTTGCACATTTTGGGTGCTAGAGGACGTTTTGATTTAATTACGGATTTTATTTTGTGGTTACAACAAAAAATTATTAATAAAGAAAATATTTTAAATGGTTTATTATTGGTTGAAAATTGCCGAAAACAAACTTTTCTTCATACATCTACTTACGATAGTACCTTAAATTCCTTTTTGACGTTCTTATTTCAAAATTTTACTAACGATATTCTTAAAAATTTAATACTTCATGGTGACTTCAGAGGACAAACAATTTTGCACTATTATGTAGCTACAACTTTAAAATGCTGTACATCTATGAATTCTTTTCTAAATACTTTTAAACTTAATTTCGATAAAGATACTATTACAGAGATTATATTTAAAATTGATTATGATGGAAAAACGGCGTTACATTGTGTTACTACAGCTGGGAAAGATAACGAATGTTTAAAACAATTAATAAATTTTATCATATGTCACTTTGAACAGCAAACAATTATTAAACTTTTAGTGCTTAGAGATTACGATGGAAAATCTATTCTACATAATGCTGCCAGTTACCACATTGCATTAAATCAACTGTTAGAATTTTGTAAAAATAATTTGAATATTGAACTTCTTCAAACTGTTTTATTTTCTATAGATATCTATGAACAAACTTTGCTCCATGCTGCTGTTCAACATTTTAATACCGGTGAATCCCTTATTGCCTTGTTAGATTGTGTAAACAGTTATTTTGGTGAAAGTACATTGGAAAATTTCATATGTCAGACTGACAACTACAGACAAACTATCTTACATTTAACTTGTTGTAACAGTGATGAAACATTGGAGAAACTATTACATTATATATGGACTAATTTTAGCATTGAATCTGCTAAAACAATAATTTTTCAGTCAGATATAAATGGTTTAACAGCTCTTCACTGTGCAGTTCAAAATTTTACCAGAAATACGATAATAACTCTTCTAAACTTCGTCAAGGCAAAACTTGGTGTTTCAGTCTTAACACAATTGATTTTGGCATGTGATTTAAAAGGTCAAACTGTTTTACATGCAGGTGCACAAGAAAAAATAAGTTTTAAACCTCTTAACGAATTTATGGCCTTTTTAAACGAAAATTGCGATGTGGAGATTATATTTAGAGGATTACTGATAAAAAAAGATAATAGAGGTAAAACTCCTATCGATGTAATACGACAAAAACAATATTTTCAGCCTATTTATATATGGCTGATTAACAAACTTGAAAAAAGTAACCGTGTTTTTGGTGAAATAGGAAAAAATATTATATTTACAAGGGCAGAAATTAATATCCTCTGGTATCAAATAGCAACTGTATTTTTTAAAGATGAAAATAAAGAAGCCCAACTTAATCAAATATTAGATCAATATTTGCAGGAATATCCCGTCAAGAATTAAGTGTTTGAGGATATTTCTATTAAAAGAATTTTCAAAAATGTATTATTAATTTTTAATGTTACAATGTAGTAGCTGTCTCCAAATGAACATCAATAAGCTAACCTGCTTAAATATTTAAATCAGTTTTGCTTTTAGAGTATATTTGACAACGTCGCAAGTTTTGGTAAAATTTTCGTTTTTGTTTGGTACGTTATAACTCTATAACTCAGGACAAGAAACTTAGTTCAGCCTTTTGAACCCTTTGTTTAGTATTAATCATACAGCAGTTGTATCGATTTAACAAAAAGCTATATTGTTTCTTAAAAGTGCATTCCTTTTTGTTTTTTTACACTAGTTTACCTATTTAGTTTGATATTTATTATTATATATAGTTTTACTGTTCTCTAAACAGTTGGACTATTTGTTGTTTAATTTATAAAATAAATTTTGATCATTTATATTTTAGTCTTTCTTTATCACAGATCCTATACAATAAAAAGAAGAACCTCTTTCTTTTATAAAATAAATATTATTTTAATGGTAATGATGTATTAATATATTTTATGATATTCTTAGATTTATTAAATATTTTAAAAAGATTTAAATAGCGTTAACAAAAAACTTAGATACATATATTACTTCTTAAGGGTAACATATTTTCGTGAACTTTTTTTTGATTAGATTTTCTAAAATGTTTTTTTAAATGCTTTTCTTATAATCAGATGAAGACAAAAAATATAAGTATATTTGAAGCGTTTCACGTCGTCTGTCCTGGGCTTGCGTTTGTGCGCAAAATAATTTATTTTTCACCTAAGCAGACACCCAAAAATCTATCAAAAAGTTTCGGCTTATACGACTTTTATTGATTTTAATCTCAGCTTTCCAACAATGCTATCGAAGTTGTCCAATCTTTACTGTGAAAAATAGAAAAAAAATATTTTCTCGACTATGGTCATTTTTAATATTTAGATAGAACAAAGTAAAAATAACATGACGAAGACCCGATTTAATGATAAAACGTTGCAAGAAACAATACAGTAAGTGATTCTACTACACCAAAATTATTTGATCTTGTATGTCTGTAAAAAGTTCTCAAGCGAAAATTTCTATAACTGGTTTTTAAAATCATGAATACCATTGTTCTGCATTTTGAAGTTTTTTATCGCTTCCTGATTTTTTTTGGGGTTTTTTGTGTCATGTGCCGATTTCTAGTATGAGCTCACTCATGTGGAGAAGAAAAGAAGAATATAAAATATGAGAAACCATAAGCAATCTAGTGAATTTTCAAAGATTAAAAAAAAACAAAGTCACTTTTTTCACGAAATATACTTCATTTTGTATTGAGTAAAGTATACTAAAATCAAATAAATTATTTTATTGTTTTTTAACCGACTTCTACAAGAAAAAGGTTCTCAGTTCGTCGGCTATGTATTTTTTTTATGTATATACACCGATTACTCTGGAACATAGGCACCCATTTGAATAAATTTTTTTACGTTATGTTCGGAAGTTGCTGCGGTGGTCCCATATTATTCTGGACGAAATTGGTATAGTAAAATTCAAGATGGCGCTGATTATATGTCGATTAAAAAAATCAGTTTTGCCCGATTTTCTTTAAAATTGGTACGGACGAATTTTCGGGGTCGTACACAAAAAATCTGAAATTATATAAATATGGCGAATCCAATATGGTGGACAGAAAAACTAATTTTGTCCAATTTTCTCCAAAATTGGTTTGAGGGCGTTTTCGGGATCACATATAACAAATCAAAAATTATTTTTAAAAAATTCAATATGGGGATGCAATATGGCGAACAAAAAAAATTCTTGTCCGATTTTCTCCAGAATTATTATGGGGAAGTTTTCGAGGTAGCATATAATAAATTTGAGGTTATTTTTAAAAAATTCAATATAGCAGATCCAATATCGCGCACAAAAAAATTAATTTTGTCCGATTTTTTCCCTAATTGATCTGGGGGAGTTTTTGAGATGACACATCACGAATCTGAAAATATTTTTAAAAAATAAATATAACGGGTCCAAGATGGCGGATTAAAAATTTTACATCTCTCGATTTAGTCCAAAATCAGTCTTGGGGTATTTTTGTTAGTGTTAATTACCAAGTTAACATTATTTTTGAAAAACTCATTGTGTCGGATCTCACATGGCTTCCCCAAAATCTTTCAATTTTCTGTAAAGCTGATATAGGTTCTTGAGGATGTAGATTATGAATTTAAAATTATTTTTTCAGGATCAATATAATGGACCAAAAATTTTATATTTTTCAATTTTGTTTAAAGGTGGGACTGGATCGTTGTTAAGGATGTAAATAGCGAATATAAAATTATTTTAAGAAAATCTAATATATGAGATACAATATGACGGTCTAAAAATTTTAAATTTCCAGATTTCATTCAAACTGGGTACTAGGGAGCTTTCAAGGGTTTAGATTTAGATTAGATTAAGATATTAAATTTAATTTTTTGAAATTCAATATACCGGATCCAATATGATGGATTCAAAATTTTACTCTGTTTGTATTTTTTCAAATTTGGTATTAAGATGTTTTCGGGGTCGTACATTACTAATATGAAGTTAATTTTTTACAACTTAATATGGCAGATAAAATATGAGGGACCGAAAATTTGACATTGTTCCGATTTTATGTTAAATTGACATTGCGGGGTTCTTGGGGCGTATGCAGGATAAACTGCACCGGGCTAAGAAATTTACGTCTCAATTTCTTTAAATATTGATATTGGAGGGTTTTTGGAAGCCTATATTACCAATCTAAAAGTAATTTAAAATTTGAGATAGCGGATTTATTATGACAGACCAAACATTTTTTTGACACAATTTCATTTAAAACTGGTGTTTGGAAAAGTTTAAGAATCAAACAATTTTTAGTTGTTCATTTTAGAGTGACTTACAACTTTGGATAAAATGGATACTTTTTGGCCACCTAGAAGTCATTACGAGGTATACTAATCTTGATTAGTACTTAGTTCCAATAATTTATGGATATCATAACGAATTCAAAATCAAAAATTGAATAATAATATTTTTTATAAAAAAATTGAACCAACTTCTAAAAATGCACTAAAAAGTGAAAAATAAATATAAATTTTGATAGAAAACTGAAATTTTTGAAGTAGGCGCCAAATTATTTCTAAATGAAACAAATAACTACTAATACGAGAAGTATACAAATTAAACTAAGAAAGCAATTCCAAATAAAGTATTTTTAATATATTTATGCGAATCATATTTTGTCAAGTATTGTTGGGCGCGGACTTCAAAAATTCTAATTTCATATAGAAAGTTGTAGTTATTATTCAGTTTTTAGCGCATTTTGAGAAGTCGGTTCAATTTTATTTCGCTTGTATTCGTCGAGATCAGTTTCACGTCGGAGAGTCCAACAGTAGTCCGCTTACATATTTGGGGTCCATTTTCAACTATACCGCTTCTCCATTTGAACAATTTACTAATGAAATCTTTTGCCGTGTTCGTCTGAAACTGCACCTAAAATGTCAGGGAAGAATTTCCAATGGGAGTAAAGAAAATGCAGCGTAAGTGACATGTTGCAATCTAACGTCTTGTACGATTCGATAAGTTCTGAAACTAGATCTTTGTGCTTCACCGAATTGTTGTTAACTAAGATGTTGCTACATATATTTTTGAAGGCAGTCCATGTCCTATTTTGTTTTCTCGAAAGTGTAGTTTTAAAATTTTCGTCTTTTAAAAGTTCTCGTATTTGCGGCCCAACGAACATTCCTTCCTTAAGCTTTGCCTCACTTATATGCGCGAATTTCCATCTTAAATAAAGAAAACCATTTCCTTCTCTATTGAAGGATTAACAAAACCTTTTATAAGCCTCAGTTTCGTGTGCAGAGGAAGTAAATAAATTTTCCACTGCTCTTGTTAGGGTTCATTAAGGACGTTATTCAAATCGGCCTCAATGTTTTCACGTAACGGTCATTCTCTCACGACATAATGTTGGTTTCTGGTTCTGCTGCCCCATTCACATAAAAGGCAGCAAGAATTGGTGTAGCTATTCTGCAGTCCTGTAAATAGTGTAATAACTTTTAAATTGGCTCAGATATTCCATTTATGATCTTCGTATTTTGTGCTTTAAAGTAATATAAGCATGTTCTCGTTCATTTCTGTTAGCAAGACCCACGAGAGCAGATGTTTCATTTTCATTAAACAATAAAACTGCCTTTGGACTTGTCCTCGAAGAGTCAATAAACAGTCGCCACGAAGTAGGTTTATAGGAAGGGCAAAGTTTGTTAATTAAACCCGAAATATCATGACATCATGTGCAATTGAGAAAAATACTGTTTGCATCGTTGAGCTCTTCTTGAGATAAAAATGTGGATATTTACTGCAACTACATTCGTAATCGCCTTTCTTTTGAAAACTTGGACCGGTTTTTGGTTCAAAGTCATCTAGTTTGTCCGATGCCGAGTCGATTTCGTATTTTCCTGAAGACTTAGGGGCAGGTATGCTGGAAGTGTCATGAACTACAGGTCTTATGGCTGAGGAAATAATGGGATATTCAATTTTATGTTTGATTTTACTAGAAAACTCCTGAATTTTTGTTAAGCAAAAGTTGCAATCATCAACATGATTCTGAGGTTTCCGCCAAATTATTGGCACTCTATACTTTAAAGATTTGTAAGTACCCAGTAAGCATTCTATTAAAGTTCTTGAACAAGTGTGGCAGCAAATTTTGGGAGCCCAAGTTCTATCATGATCGCTCAAAATATAATTCGTAGCTTTTTGTTACAAGTGGGTTTAAAGTCTTTCATTAAGCTTCACCACATATATGACAGAAACTATTCGGATTGTTCACACAGGACCAAGGCGACATCCTTTATACACGGCGGAATTAATAGTAATACTACAACGCTATCACTATTCGCTATCTCTTTGCACTTCGCTCGTATATACAATACTGATCCTCCTACGACCGACGGGCTACTTATATACCCCTTTCGTACATCTGGTGTTTTCTAGAAACATCGAGTACTGAGTGTACCAGAAGCGACAACATAATTCCTGTATACAGGATCCATCCGATGAGTAGCTGATGACTCTTCGACGACTACGAAGTATGGTGAAATTTTCGAATTACGTGGAGTTTAATGGTATCTCCGTTATTTTAAGCAGTAGGGGATTGAGATTTCGTAGCTGAGGATCTTCCCCAGGCGCCTCCATGCATTTTCCTAAACTTAGAGAAAACGAAGCTATAGCAACATTGAACCCAGGTATGCTATAACAACTTATATATTGCATAGATGTATCCTTATATCTGCTTTGCAGTAAATCAAAACGTGTTGATATTGTCTATATTTTGTTACGTAATACGATAATTTACAGGTCGTGTAAGGGTTACATAGGTAGAAATTATAGAAATAATACATTAGTTTGGCGGGAAGGATTTTCATACAGAATAGTGTAATCGTAAATATTAACAAAATATAAAATAATTACTTATCGTCAATAATTAATTCCCGGGATAGTGCCACGAGATTTACAGTACAGGGTGAGTCAACGAATGGATGAAGTAGGTTTGTGCCTTTTCGGTGAAATTTACAAGGAAACTATATTTATTTTTTGATACAGTTTATTTTTACGCAGATTTTAAAAATATTTAGGACTCTACAGGGTGAGCCAAAAAACTAGGATAGCATAAAGTTGTATTTTTTAAATAGAACACCCTATATACGAATCGTATTTTCGATTTAGCTTATAATTTTAAATCTTTTTTATTGAGGGTTTACTACAACAAAACTTTATAGTTTCTGAGATAATTAAGTTTAAAGAAAAAAAGTCACATTTTCAAGCATCAATTCAATCCTAAATAACGTTTTCAATTTTGTGACAAATATATTCAAATTTGGAATTTGGCAAGGCCAAGGACAAGTTAATATAATTTTTACCTAATATTTGCAATAAAAGCTACAGGGTGTTGAACACATCGGCTCAAATTTGAACAAGTTTAAATGAATAAATATCTTTTTTTTTAAATGGTACACCCTGTATATTTTCATGTTATTTAATAGAGTAATAAAAACCCTAAAAGTTTTGTTCAATATATCCTATACCTATTTATAATAGGTTTTGAGATATTTCAGTTTTCCTTATTTTCCATACTTTTTTACAGAAATAGTCTTCATTATCATAGTAGCCATGGCAAAAACAATGTAAAAGAACATTTTTCTGTGTGATGAAGCTACTTTTAGAAGTAACGGTGCCTTAAATAGACGCAACATGCATTATTATGCCACAGAAAACCCATTTTGGATTAGAGAGGTGCAACATCAAAACCACTGGTCATTGAATGTTTGGTGTGGTATTCATCATAATCGAATTATTGGACCCCACTTTTTTGATGAACCACTAAATGGCCATAGTTACCTGAACTTTCTACAAGAAGAACTACCCCAACTGCTTCAAGGTCTCGATAGGGATGAGCTGGAGAGTATGTGGTTCCAGCACGATGGTGCGCCTCCGCATTACCATCGTAAAGTTCGTGCGTTTTTGGACCAACGATATCCGCAAAAATGGATTGGACGTGGGGGTTTCATTGAGTGGCCACCAAGGTCTTGCGACATCACCCCATTAGATTTCTTCCTATGGGGTTATATTAAAAATAAGGTGTATGTTAATCCACCAACAACAGTGGAAGATATGCGAAACAGGATTAGGGATACCTGTAGAACAATAACGCCACTAATTTTGTCCAGGGTCCGAGAAAATCTGCAAAAAAGACTAAATTTGTGCATTGCACAAGAGGGTCGTTTATTCGAACACTTATTAAAAAGAAATAATTAATCTCAGTATTTAATAGGTAATTTTTTTGTTTCAATTTGGTTTAAAAATAAATATGTATTTGCCTTGTTATTGTTGTGTTAATTTTTTCACATTATGTTTAATTAAACTATTGCCGTTGTAATATAACGAATAATGTATTTCATCATATTTAACCACATTCTGTTTGTTTCTGTAGTTTCTTTTTATTATTTTACATGACTACTATGATAATGAAGACTATTTCTGTAAAAAAATATGGAAAATAAGAAAAACTGAAATATCTCAAAAACTATTATAAATAGGTATAGGATATATGGAACAAAACTTTTAGGGTTTTTATTACTCTATTAAATAACATGAAAATATACAGGGTGTACCATTTAAAAAAAAAGATATTTATTCATTTAAACTTGTTCAAATTTGAGCCGATGTGTTCAACACCCTGTAGCTTTTATTGCAAATATTAGGTAAAAATTATATTAACTTGTCCTTGGCCTTGCTAAATTCCAAATTTGAATATATTTGTCACAAAATTGAAAACGTTATTTAGGATTGAATTGATGCTTGAAAATGTGACTTTTTTTCTTTAAACTTAATTATCTCAGAAACTATAAAGTTTTGTTATAGTAAACTCCTAATAAAAAAGATTTAAAATTATAAACTAAATCGAAAATACGATTCGTATATAGGGTGTTCTATTTAAAAAAATACAACTTCATGCTATCCTAGTTTTTGGCTCACCCTGTAGAGTCCTAAATATTTTTAAAATCTGCGTAAAAATAAACTGTATCAAACAATACATATATAGTTTCTTTGTAAATTTCACCGAAAAGGCACAAACCTACTTCATCCAATCGTTGACTCACCCTGTACATAAATTCAAACTTTATTGTATAACCAACAATATTGCCTGGCCAGACAAAGAAAACGAAGAAAAATCAACATAATTAAAAGCGTCTGGGCCCTAACTAATGATAAAGAACAAATATACTAAATACTGCGCCGAGACCTAGCTTCAACCACAAAGTGATCTCTTGTTTTCTGGTTTGCGTGTTGCAAACCTGATAGCAAGTTTACTATGAAATTTTTTTGTGAGCTAAGTGTGTATATCCCTTTTTTCAATTTACAACATTTATTTTCTGCTTGTTGGGATAATTTTTTTGGTTAGCGTCTCTAACGTACTTGACGTTATCTAACAAGAGTTCATTTCCATAAGTGATTATTTTTTTGCAATCTTGTAATCCGAATGAAATGTATGGTGAGTTAAATTTTTTAAAGAGCACAAATATGTTAAGATCAGTTTTGTTAAGATCACGACCGAAGTGACAAAAAGTTTTGTTACGTTTCTATACATCCTCAGAAGGATGTATATTTTTTATATTATCTTACATTAATCTAAACAAGTAATTATTCTTCAGAATAATATGAGATAATATAAAAAAATATACATCCTTCTGAGGAAGCTCAGTATAATGTGCGAAATGTTAAGAAAATAAAAATTTTAAAGTACTACCAAAACCTATACCCAAGAAATAAAATTAAAGAAAAAACAATATATATATATATATATATATATATATATATATATATATATATATATATATATATATATATATATATATATATATATATATATATATATATGTATATATATATATATATATAAGTAGTGAACATAACCCGATCCTCTTCATCCCCCTACTCCTCGACCTTGACCTTGCCCCACCCCTCTTTGGCCCCGCCCACATGTCCTTGTCATTGACCTTGAAAGTGCACGTGTGCTTTGTCCTTGGCCTTGACCTTGTGTTCAAGGTTGTGTGTGACCTTGACCTTGGCCTTGGTCGAGGCGACCTTGACTTTGTTGGAGGTCATCTTGGGTGTGTGACCTTGAAGATATGTTACGTGGTTTGGGGTGACCTTGAATGGTTTTATATAAGGTATGGGGCAGTTTCATTCATCAGTTGGCTCTGACTTGTATAGATAGTACATGTGTTAATATTTGACAAATCATGGCATATGTTTGTGAAAATTGCGGTTCTAAGTTTACTAATAGTTATAATATGAGACGTCATAAAAGAGAATCGTGTGCGGCGAGATTTAATGAAGTGCCTGGAGGAAAACGTCTCCGAATTGAAGAGTATACATCGACGATTCCGGTAATTAATTGCGCTACATGTAATGTAGATGTTGCAATAAATCATATGTCAGCGCATAAACGAACACAACAACATAAAAATAATTCATGTTTGCCGGTATGTTATGGTGTGCAACTCGTTGAATGTGCCTTCAAAAGGAGAATTGCAACCTATCGGGTTAGCAGTGATATGGAGCATTCCGATTACGTAATGTTCTTTGCAGACATTAAATTCAAGGTGGTGGAACTTGTTAATAATTTATTGCGTGTGCATCATGCTTTAAAAGTTAACATGACAGCTGTTGGCGAGTACATGCTTCCATCACAAGAAATATTCAGTGAAAAATCCTTCAACACTGCTAATCAAATAATTAGTGTAGAAAGTGATTTGGATGCCGTTTACCATTCTTTCACCGAATTAATAAAAACGCAGGCGACAGAGTTCCAGGAGAAAGATTCAGGTATGGAAAAATCAAAACCCGATATATTAAACTGATTTTTATATATTATTTTTCTTGTTATAGGATGAGCTCTTGTGCGAATTTTATACTTGGAAGTTAGTATCAACAAGTATATGCCTATGGGTGGCTCATCATATATCAAGTTGCCGTGTTCTATTGAAAAGAAAGGAGCTGTCGTCAATGTGATTAACCAGGACGAATTTTGCTTTTCGTGGGCTGTAACATCAGCATTGTTTCCTCCAACAGCAGCGCCTTCACAGAAGACATCCTACCCCCATTTTTCTAGAGTGCTAAATTTAACAGGTATGGATTTTCCAGTAAAATTACGTGACATTAAAAAATTTGAGGAAATGAACAACATATCAATTAACGTATACGGTCTGGAATCTAAATATGAAAATAATGAAGTAATACATGAAGTTATTGGTTCACTGAGGTATGCGTCAAAAAAGTTGGATAGACATGTAAATTTATTGTTAATTACAAAAGACTGTAGTAGTAAAGATGGCGGTGAACATTTTTGTGATACGACTTGTTCAAAGAGTCATTATTGTTGGATTCGGGATTTATCACGTTTAGTTTCAAGTCAAATTAGTTGTCAACAACATAAAATATATTTCTGTGATGGTTGCCTCATTTATTTTAGTACACCGTCAGCTTTAACTTTACATCAAAGCTACAATTGTAACCACATTTTCACGCAAACACCCTCAGTGGATTTAAAAATCGATAAATTTGGAAAGAGTGTGCAGGAAAATATTTTAAAATTCGAGAGTATAGAAAAGCAAATTCGCGTTCCATTCGTGGTTTATGCAGATTTCGAATCTGTCTTAAAACCCGTTGAAACGGTACAACCAAACCCACAAAATTCTTACACTGTAAAAATTTTAAACATGAACCATATTCTTTTGCTTATTTAATTAAATACTCTTTTGACGACTCACTTTCGAAATTTGAGCTATTTCGTGGCAATAATGCAGCTCAAGTGGATCGTATCGAGTGTGATTTAAGGGCTCTATACAACACATATTTAAAAGACATTAAGCCTATGAAACCGTTAACGCCTGAAGAAAAAAGGGAGTTTAATGATGCTAAAATATGTGGTATATGTGAAGGCCCTTTTGAAGAGGGTGTGATTAAAGTACGAGACCACTGTCACATAATTGGTGCAAAAAGATTTGGTGCTGCACATTCCGTTTGTAATTTAAATTATAAATTACCCTCTTTTATCCCTATCATATTTCATAACTTAAGCGGCTACGACAGCCTTTTATTTATAAAAGAGTTGGGGATATGGGGATAAAATTGGTGTTTTGGCTCAAAGTAAGGAAAAGTACATATCATTTACCAAAAGCATTTATGTGCACGATTATTTTGATAGTAAATGTGGAAAAGTCAAGAGGAAATATTTGAAGTTGCGATTTATTGACAGTTTTAAATTTCTGTCAACGTCTTTGGAAAATTTAGGCAGCGGTTTAAACGACGACGATTTTATTGAAACGCGGAAACATTTTTCAAATATCAACCAATTTAATTTGATGCGTCAAAAGGGTGTTTTTCCCTATAGCTTTATTGACTCTATAGAAAAAATGGAAAATACATGTCTTCCAAGTAAAGATCAATTTTATTATTTTTTTACGGGAAGAACATATTAGCGAAGAAAGCTATAGAAGAGCAAAAGAAGTATGGCGCTTGTTTGGGTGTAAAACTTTGGGGGACTATTCGGACGTGTATTTAAAATCAGATGTGTTGCTATTGTGTGATGTTTTTGAGCAATTTCGGAATAATTGTTTAAAATTCGATAAACTTGATCCAGCACATTACTATACCCTTCCAAGTTTATCATTTGATTGTATGCTGCGTATGACTAAGGTAGAGTTAGAGCTCTTAACTGATATAGACATGATACATTTTTTTAAGAAAGGTATACGCAGCGGCATAAGCCAGTGTACAGAAAGGAAGCACACTACAAATCTATATGGTCATAGTATGTCACAAGCATTACCATATGGTGGTTTTCAATGGTTAAGCGAACGCGAAATTCTGGATTTAAATATTATGGCTGTTGGTGATGATACTTTACATGGCTACGTTTTGGAAGTGGATGTGCATTATCCGACTGAGTTGCATGGTGCACATTCTGATCTTCCATTTCTAGTAGAAAATATCATACCGCCAACAGAAAACGCTAAATTACCGAAATTAATTCCTAATTTACAAGATAAAAAAAATACATTGTACACTATAGAACTTTAAAACAAGTCATCGCCAACGGCTTAGTGGTAATGTAAACCCATCGAGTATTACAGTTTAAGCAATCAAAATGGCTAAAATCGTATATTGATTTTAATACCAATTTACGTAACAAGGCCACCACAAAATTTGCGAAGGACACTTTTAAATTAAAAAATAACGCGATATTTGGTAAAACTATGGAAAATGTGGAAAATCGAAAGGATATAAAATTAGTAACACATTGGGATAACAGTGTAGGCAGAAATGGAGCTAGAGCACTAATATCCCGTCCCAATTTCAATAGTAGCTCGATATTTACCGAGAACTTTGTTGCTATACATATGAATAAAGTTAAAATATTGTACAATAAACCAATTTATATCGGTTTTTCCATATTAGATATATCAAAGACTGTAATATACGATTTTTATTATAATTTTATTAAATCCAAGTTTGGTGATGATACTTCGTTACTTTACACCGATACTGACTCGCTTATATTAAAAGTGTATACGGAAAACTTTTATCAAACTATATCAGAAAACCCCGAAAAATTTGATACATCAAATTACCCCGAAATTAATAATTTCAACATAATTAAAAGTAATTCTGTAGTTGGTAGAATGAAAGATGAGTTTCCTGGTGATCCGATAATAAGTTTTTATGGTACCGGCGCGAAGGCTTATTATGTAAAGTCCATTAATAATGAATTAAAAAAAGCCAAAAGTATCAAAAAATGTGTTATCGAGAAAGATCTTCATCAGGAAGACTACCAAAGAATTGTTGAACGGGGTGGTTTGATATTAAGAAAGATGAAGACATTTAGAAGTGAATTACATAACATTTATACCAACATAATAAATAAAGTAGCATTGTCACATAGCGATGATAAACGTTATGTAATTCCCAGTTCAACCAAAACTCTACCTTGGGGGCATGCAGACACAGATTTTTACAAAACAGACCCGGAAGAAAACTTAGCAAATTTAGTCACCGTGTTGGAATCATTTCTAAGTCGGGACAGCACGTAATCTGGAAAATCCATATTTCATTATTTGTATTGTTTTTATTATTTCTATTGAACATACAACATTAATATGTAACGATAGTATTGTAATTTTTTTTTTTAATAAAAAACATGTATTCATTACTTGGTTGCTTTTTTATTGAACCTTTATTGTTGAAAAATTTGTCTAATAGTAAATTAAACGCACAGGTCTACGAGTAAATGTTTAATGTGAAACAGGTTTGCTGACAAGATCCTCCATAGTCTTTTCAATTTTCAACATTCTAGAGTTAAGTTCATCACGCAGTTCGTCTTGCCTAAGTTAATATATTGCAATAACAGTATCATCAATGTATCCTTTAAGTTCTTGACCGGTTTCAATTAATTTCTTGCGTACGTAACCTTCAAGTTGGTTTCTGAATATATCTTTAATAACAATTGTTGAGTCATGTAAAGCTTTCTGCGTATCTTGCACAAACTGAGCAAGGTTATTATCAACATAATTTCGTGTGGTCACATCGTCTCCTTCAAGAGGTTCTGCTAAATAGCACAATCTTTTGCTTCCCATTAGGTGTAAGTTTAAAACCTATTCCTGAAGGACCTCGCATAAAGTTAAAATCCTTAAATTTTCTTTTGCGACCGAACTTATCAATAGTGTTTACTTCTGACATTGTTATGTGAGACTGATTTGAAACCATTAGATTTCACCCTAATATATGGTTCTATTTCATTAATAAACGGACTCTGCAGAAAAATATGGATTGCAAAACGTATTTTAGGTGATGTTTAATAAATACACATACAGATTCATTTTACTATTGTTTTATTGGAAAAAAAAAATTAAAATATAACAAAAGATTGAGTTTACTTTTTATTATTAAAATATAAAAAATATAACAAACAAAAAAATTAAAAATTAAGAAATAAAATACATGTTAATTTCTTCTGTACAGGTAAGCTTCTTCTATGACCCAATTTCTTCTCTGGATGGCACGTTCATTAATGTCCTTGAACTGGTAGTAAACTAGTCCACAAAAGCCGCATTGTACAAATTTAACCCTGAAAAGTTCAATGTAGTTGAAGTCGTATGTAAGATCATTTCGCCAGCAGATACCTAGTCTTTTACAATGATGACAAGTTAAATAAAAAGCTTTTGGTATATGACTGTATGTTTTGGCTGCTTCACTAGGTTGTTCATCAGTTGGCAACATGATGTTTGAATATGTTGTACTTTTCAATCGCTGTACTCTATTTATGTATTACTTTTTAAAATAACCTTGACAGGAAAAAAAAAATCCTTGAAAATTACAACCTCGAAAACGACCCTGACATTGACGGGTACTTTGACCTTGGCCTTGGCCTTGCATCTGACAAGTTTAGTACTATATTTATATGTTTCTTTAAAATAACCTTGACAGGGACAAAAAAAAAATTCATGAAAATTACAACCTTGAAAACGACCCTGGTATTGTCGGTTACGTCGGCCTTGGTCTTGGCCTTGCATCTGACAAGTTTAAATATTATACTTAATGCATCGAAGAAAAGGAATAAAGGCGGTGTAGTGGGGGAAATGGGCATAAAAGCAGACTTGCTGGCTCGAGCTCTTCACAGTTCGTCAGAACACCAAACAGTGCAGTAGTAAGATAAAGTTATAGTGTGAGTTGTAATATCGAAGATGTCATCGAGTGTAAGGTCTCTTTTGGATGCTCTTGACGTGAGCTGCGGTTCGCAACAAGGCATGCTGGAAAACATTAGTGGCTTGAAAGTGTTAAGTCCGGGGGTATTCGAAAATTGGAATGGCAGGGAGCATGAAGATGCCGAAGACAGAGCCCTGAATGATGGTCGCGACGAAGAGTTGGTTCGGTCGGCTGCGGAATTCCTCGAATGTTGGGCGAAGGAGAAGGAGCCGAAGATCAACGTAATAAGTGATGTGGTTGTGCGAAAAGCATCGCGGCCTAACAGGGAATCTTCTTCGAAAGCTTCTAAATTAAAGAAGCTTTTGACTATGCGGAAGTCGGGAATCGCCGATAAAAAAATCTTTTATTCTGCGATTAAAGGTGTGGGACAAGGAAAGAAGAAGAAGTTTAACTTTAAGCATCCCTCCACCCCTGTTCCATTACCCGACTTCCTGAAAACAGCACCACAAGAGCCGTTGTCCGTAGAAGTGAAAGTGATTGAAGGCCCCGATGGACCAACACCACCAACACCGTCCAGCGTAGAGCAGGAAGTAGTGTCGGAGGTAAAGTCTTCCCCAGCGCCACTGTCGCCGATATTGGGATGCCGGAAACTTATGAAGAAGCGGTTTAAGCGGTGTTTTGAAAGCGATGAAGTTTCCGCTGCTTCGTCGTCGTCGTCGTCATCGTCGTCTTCACCAAACGAAACCGCTTCTTCTTCTTTAATATGTTCCGAGACATCGCAACCGGAGCGGGTTGAAGACTTAACCAACTCTCAGAAGAGCAAACTATCAGACATTTATCGAATAAAAAAACACTTAGTGAAAAAAGTGAGTGCGTGTAAGAGTGACATTTTAGAACTGGAAAGACAATTAGAGTTAAAAAAGATGGAATGTGTACGGTATAAAAGACAATTAGAGGACTTTAATAAATTATGTAGTAGGTGTTAGGTAGTTGTAGGTATTAGCTTTTAATTTATAGTATTAAGTTTGTATATATATATATATATATATATATATATATATATATATATATATATATATATATACATATATATATATATATATATATATATATATATATATATATATATATATATATATATATATATATATATATATATATATATATATATATATATATTGTAGTTAATAAAAAAAAGTCTTTGATCAGATTTTTATATTTTATAAAGAGAATAAAAATGACTTGAAAATTTATTTTTGTGTGTTATTTCATATAGGCCCTGTCCCACATAATATTAGGTAATAAAAAGAGTGAATAATCCACTAAAACTACGCAATAGCAATAGTTGTAAATATTTTTTGATAATATTTACAAGTATGCTAAAACATGGTTCGGTTTAAGAAGTTAAGGTTCTGTCGCCAGAACTTCTAATACTTTGCATCTCAATATTGTATGTTTTTATTAAAAAAAAAACATAAAATATTGGTTACAAAGTATTATAACCAACTAAAACTACGATCAAAGTATTTTGTGGTCCTGAAAAGGACCGTATGGTTGTGAAAACATGCGACTCTTTATTGTGTTGTGGAGTCGCACGGCCCGTCATCATCAACGGCGGTGGTGGCGGTGCTGTCCTCAGCATATTCGATTATGAACCGCCAAAGTTCATCCCATCTGGGATCGTCCGACTCCCACTCGAGACAATTCTCTGTGGTAGAATCTACCACAGGGCATTGGATAAGTTGCTGTTCACTCGCAGACATGTTGAACTAAAATGATTATAATAAGTATTGGTGGTCGTATATATAGAGACAAATTAATGGTGGGGGGTGAAAACAAATGTCGTATTACGTATTGAGACCAAAAGTTGTTTGTGCTCTCAAATACGAACGAACGATTTAGCTGGGTTCCACCAGCACCTAAACTTTTAATACTTTGTATCTAATATTGTATATTCTATACATACAATATTAGTAACAAAGTACTAATATGTGCTAAAACTACGATCAAAGTATTTTGTGGTCCTGAAAAGGACCGTTGTTGTGTGCCCTTAAAAAGGGCCAGGGAGAGTGTGGGGCTTATGGTGCCCCATCCTCGCTGGTCGACCACCAGCTTGACGAATCGCAGGGGCCCTGCGGATCGTCGGGTGTTGGTGATGCTGGAATTTCCAGCACCGCATCTTCCGTCGAGTCCGGCTCTGGCTGCGGCGACGGAGTTTCGAGTCTTTGTAAGACCCAATCGCCCGCATCGTTTAATTCCACTAGACCCGGATCGTGGTCATACACTAGCGGAATCGGCTCATCCAAGTCGTCCCAACGTAGGACGTCAATTTCAAAATCTACCTCTTCGTCGTCGAAGACTTGCAGGTCTCCAACGTTGTCGGCGACGGTGTCATTATCTTACCTTTTGACTCAGTTATCCAAATAGAGCAAGTTACAATAGATAAAGAGGCTAGTCTTAGCGACATAAGTAGACCAACATTAATCTCTGCTACTTTAGGGGTAGAGCCAACTGAAGTAATATTAAGATGGATGAGCCTCTGCTGGCGGGTCTTTCTTCCTCCATGTTCATTGTATGAGAGTTGATGTATATATGACTGTGTAACTGGCCCAGCCTCATATATATAAAACTACCCCCATCCCACCAACGGATTCTAAATGTTGTGTATTGGTGAGAGCTTAAAGAATTATTGATTTTTTCAAAAACTTTTAATAAGGAATTAGATTTGTTTTTTTTTTTGTTTAGACAAAAAGACTTATTCTTAACATTTTGTGAAGAATACATTACAAAAAAAAATAATAGAAACCTTGTTTGGACTGTTAACATTTTCATAGGTTCTCAAGCATATAACTTGGCACTTAAGCTACGAGACAAATCGTCGTTAAACGAATATCTCGCCCCATAAGTGACGATTACTAAACTACGATCAAAATATAATGTGGTCCTGAAAAGGACCGTTTTTGTGGCCCTAAAAGGACCTGGGGGGAGGGTCGGGTGCCTACCGTGGAGTAATACCCAACGATATTAACACCGACGTAGGTGCAGCCCTTGGTATTCTCATTGGCGGCACCGTCGCCGTCGCTGGTGGTGTCGGTGTTGCGGGTGGTGCCGAAGGTGCTGTTCCTGGTGCGGTACCCCCGCACTCCTCACACTTGCATAGTTTGCCGGGTACGAATGGCCTGACAATGCCAATGATCTTCTTTGGTGTATCTTCCATCTTGACGGTCGAATGTGTAATGATGAAATAATTCTAATACCGGCCTCTATATACATTCAAAAAGTTGGAGGGGGTAAGGTGGAGTGCATATATGCATTATATATAAGTTTGAGAATAATATGATTTTATAACTCACCGTATCTCTGTTATGGACACAAACTACCCCCCTCCACTTTTCTAGCATATAGTACTAAACTTTCTCAAAATTTTTTTCAAATAATTTTTTTTGATATTTTTAACCATTACTTTGCTACATATTTACAAAAAATGCAAATTATGCATATATTTTAATTATTTTCAGGCAAGGTAAGGAAAATTTTGAAAATGTTTTGACGGAATCGTAATAAGGAAGAGTTGAAGTATATCACACTATTTTTCCCGATTCGCTAATATAAAAAAAATTTTTTCGTCTCATTTTGGATGGGCTCTGGCGTCGTAACGGTTGACGATAAAAAATTGGAAAAATACATATATTGAGGGAAATTTTCTCTAGAATCCAAAAAAAAAAAATTTCCGAACTTCTGTCACCGCAAATTTAAAAAATCGATATTTCAAAAATGCGAAAAAATGGTGAAGGAGTCACGCAATCGCTCTGAAACTATGAAAAATAAACTTCCCCGCCCTAAATTGGGTGGTGAGGGGGGGTGGAGGAGGTGTGTGGTGCGTAGCGCGTTAGCGCGAAATCACCACACTAATAAAAAAAAAAAACCCTAATGACCTCCTCTACAACTTCCACATACTCCCGTTCGGCGCTCCAACCTCCTAACTCGAGAATTTCAATTTTTTCGTCTAAATTTTTTCATTTTTAAGATTTTTCGAATTTTTTTTTACCATTGTATTCTCCTCAAAGTTCTAGGTAATTAAAGTGCTTTTATTTTTTTTCTATCTTGAACGGTTCCCGAGCTACAGCGCTTTAAAAAATCCAAATTACTAACTTACTATAACCCTTTTCTTGAAATTTCATATTTCCGAATTTTGAAAAGTACTACCATATGTAGAAAAAAAATTTTCTTTCTAATTTCTCAATATTATTTTGCTCCAAAAGTTCAACTTTAGTGCGCATTCACCATTTTTCAATTTCTTTTTGAAAATTTTTTTTTTTACGTTTTTACTATCGAGAAAAATGCTTGCTTATAGTACTCGATTTCCTCTATAATTTTTTCTTATAACTTTTGCCCTATTCCTAACCGTTACTTTCCTACAAATTTTCTAAATCGTTGTTTTTAAGCTCTTTTTTCCACTTAATAAACCACCATTATCTAAACTCCCGTATTCCTTTCTTAAAGAGCGGGCTTTTCCGTCCGCTTTTTTTTTTTTGTTGGGTTTCAAATAAATATAAAACTACTACTTCACTCATTACAAATTTATTGATTCAAGTACCTTATTTTAACATTATTTTGTGTTACATATAATAGATACATTAAAATATAGATTTATTGGTCACCGAACCGTTTAATACATTATAACTAAGAAATGAGTCGTGAATAACTAATGCGTACACTTTAGTGTCTTTGGGGAATTTATTCTTTCTCGTTTGGAACTCCAATTTCACATCCACTGTCGATGAGTTAATCGCCTCTGGTTGATGACTGCAATTGATAATAAAAACGGGGTTTTTCATATATTCCGCGAACGTTATCATCGGATCGTTTATTTCGCGCCCGTAGTAGCTGCTTTGGAAGTTTTCGTAATTATAATAGGCTGCTGCGTACAGTTTTTTGGCGAAATCTAAATTCCATCTTTCGTATGGATAAACGGTTGAATTCAGATACAGTCTAATGTCGCATACGTCGGCGTGGGTAAACTGGGTTGCGTTTTTTTATTTCTTGTCGCAATTATTGCTGTCTTGAAACCCGACGATTATATAGCGCGGTCTTTCCAGACTTGTACTCGTTCTCAAGGCCCACACGTCGGAAGATATTTGCCTTAAAGCTGGTAATTCGTACAGATCCCATTTACGATATGCCATTTGAATACTGGCATTGTTTCCACCTTTATTAATGCGAGACAGTATTTTCAATTTTTGCTTGTCGTCTGGAATGATGTGACGAATTTTCCATTCGATTTTGTCGATACTAATTTCTGCCTCTACTTCGCCGACGTAGCAATTGGTAAAAGTGCAAGCTATAATCATAATAAGCTCTTCTTTTACGTTGAAAACACCTTTTGCGTAATCTTCGGCGAATCCCATAAGATATTTTAAGGGTTATTTCCCGGAGAATACGTTACTTGCCGTGTCTACGATATTTTGGTTTGCTTCGTCGAGACCCCATGCGCACGTCATGAGAGATCTTTGTTGCAAACTTCCGAATGAAACCATGGTTTTTAATGTCGTCGTAACTCCAGGTTTACGAACCACGGCGACCTGCTCACCTCCCATCTCGTAGCGAATTTCATCGAACAAAAATGCGAGGGCATTATTTGATAAAAAACATCTTTTCGTTGCGTCTATGGGTTTAAATTTTCCTCCAATATATATGTAACTTTCGGCGATATCCAGTATAATATCTTGAAAATTAATGGAGATACGGACTTCATCCGAATTGTTGAATGATGGAGATCCGTATGGTTTATACGTATGCTCTTCTAGACTAATAATGGAATTGTCCAAGATGGGTTCGGAGAAAACCTCTATTTTATCGCTGGTGGTGGAAATCATTTTTGGCACTTTAAGACCGATTGATTTTAAAAATTTATAGTCTTCGGCAGATAACTATTGAGATGTTTGTGATCTAACGTCTGGACGACGACTAACCTTGACGTTAACTCTTCTTTTACTTTTATTATGTTTCGGCGGTTCCCCCATCTTAGTCGACAGCACACACAATTGACGATTGAAGCAAAAACCCATTTCTATGAAAGTTTCTTCAGTTCCAATTTCACGATTATTTTCTCGCCTTGAAAATTGATTAGATCACCGCTATCGTCCAAGATGCGAAGAGTAATGTTGTCGATAAACTGACGTCCTGCCGGCATTAACGGCATATAAATATTATTTTGTGGTTCTTTACTGATTTTGTAACCGGGCTCCACGACGATATCGAATTCGAACAAGGTATGACCTTCCACGGAATTCATATATGCTCCGGAAATTATATTACAATCTACGCGTATGATGCGTACTTTCATTTTTTCCACCATCTCGGTTGATTCGTGCTTTTTGTCTCTTTTTAACACTGTATGATTAAATCCTAACATTTTACCGATACTCGCCTCTCCCCGGAAATCTATAGTATATTGGGATTTCAGTTCACATTTCAGCGTATTATTATTAGCGACCAAGTAAAAGATTCCATCGTTCTTTCTTCAGTTGAAATCCTCAAAGCCTCCGACATAGCTTTACCTATCTCATCTATTTCATAGGCCCCAGGTGGAATCTGCAATTGTATCGGCTCGGTGGTGTAACCCTCCTTCATGTAGGCAAACTTATTGTTGCTTTCGTCCACATTAAAAATTGAATTGTATGTGTAAAATCCCAGCAATGCCAGACCATATTTGTTTTCTCTATTTAATTCGACTGGTGGATAAAAATCGGCGCTTAAGACGCTAGAGTGTCCTGTTAGTGTGAACGTATAAGACATGACTAACCATTAAAACATAACACATCTCGGTTTTTTTCTTAGCGGCAACATTTAAAAAGATTCATCTTCACACCTTTTCTCACTGCATTAGATAGTGATGTTTTTATGCTATTTTCTGCTTTTATGCGCACATCCCTGATTTTGCAATAACAACAAAATATTTTTCTAGCCGTAAGATCCTCATCAGCCGTAACCTCGTTTAAATTGCTGCTGCTGAAATAATGTTTGCAACCGCACTGATATTTTAATATATCGATATCGCTTTTGAGGTGCTCGGGCAACTTTTCCCAAACGAATGGAATTTCATTTGGGGCTAATGCAATCATTACTTCCTTGGGCATGTTTTCTAACTGTTTCACGGTCATTTTCCTTAATCCACCGGCTAGATGAAATGCTTTCAGTGATTGCAACATTTTAGTATAGTTATTGCGATCCATTTGCGGTGTTAATGGTGACGATGATGATGACATCTTTTACGCTGATGATTCGACAAGAAACTTTAAGCACAAATTTAAACACCAGACTGTTCCAAAATCCTGCTGACGATCGTATGTATAGTAAATAATTTTTGATGGTTCCGATCCCGTTTGTAGATATCGTACCAATTCGATCGGTGGGGGTAAATCGCCGAAGCTGTCATAATATGTTACTTTAGAATTATTTTTTTTATAAGCTACCCAATGAGTCCCTGCACCACGCGTACTATTCAAATTCACTATTGCTGCTTCGTAACGTCGAGGACCTTGTCTAGGTAATGAATCCCTCATATAAACGCCTCGAAAGTGTCCTATTCTTTTCTTTTTGGCATATTTTTCTATATCGATGTTAGATAGTGGTCTTCGAGGTAGGGATTCAATTAGTTTTTTGATCTAAGATTTAAAAATAATCCCATACCTTTACGATATGGCTTTAGAAACAAACCATTTCCTTTCGATTTTAAATACATTCCGTTACCGGTTTTATCTTCGCTGCTTTTTTTTACAGCTTTTATGGCGCGCACAATTCCCGCTGCCCCACCGGCTAATGAACCCAAAGCTGATAACCCGGCAAAAATTGGTATTAATGGTAATATTCCACCAGTTTTAGGAATCGGTATTATTCTTAGTGTACGAACCTTCCTTTTGCCACCTGCCGCTTTTACCGATCTACGTGCTGCCGACAGAGCTATTTTAGATGCATTCATGACATTTTTTTCCAACACATTTTTACTTCCGGCTTTTAATAATTCCTTTCGAACTGCTTGTCGAATAGCTGTTCCGAAACTGACTTTCCGAACATGTCGATTTCTATTAACACCTTTACTTTTTGTATGACGTGTGCCTTTACTAGATGTTTTTTTGTTGATAATGATGATGGTACACCCATACCAAAACGTTGTTTTCCTTTCATAATGTTTGTAACTAACCAAGCTGCTGTTTTTTCACCTAAACTGGAATCTTTCGATTTTACTCTATTCCAAGCACTTTGTTCGAGCTCGTAATCCGCTCGATGTCTCGCACTTATGTTGTCTTTATTATGTAAATAGGATAAATCGTGTTTTTTGCATGCGGCATCCAAAGGATTAATGCCTGGATCACCTCTTGTTACACGTTTTATTACTTTTGTTCCGGGTCCGCAATATTGATAACCAGGAATGTGTACCTCGAATGGTAATTTATTTATTAACGAATTCACAATACCGTATCCAGTTTTGTTGGAAACGTGAGACCGTCCACTTCGTTTGACGCTCGGCATCTGAATGATAGTTTTTGTGAAAAATTGCCTATAAAATATCAAATTTTCCTAAGATGCGCGTTATCGATCTTAAACAAAAACTTCCTATTGACAATCTCGATGAAAAAGTCGGACTTGGATTTGAAAAGAAGATAATGAAGAGACACGGTCCTCTACTTCCTTCCTCTATTCGCGGCCTGTTAATTGGTCCATCCAATTGTGGAAAAACTAATGTCATGATTTCGCTGCTTACACACCTCCTTGGGCTACGTTTCGAAAATGTCTATATTTACTCGAAATCTCTGTATCAACCGAAATATGAGTATTTAAGGAAAATTTTGGCACCATCAAAGGTTTAGGCTACTATGCCTTTAGTGATTCCAGTAATATTGTGAAACCGTTCGATGCAAAACCAAACTCTATATTTATCTTTGATGATGTTATATATGAAAAACAGGATGGTGTAAGATCGTACTTTGGCATGGGACGTCATATAGATATCGACTCCTTTTACCTAGCGCAAACATATTCGCGAGTGCCTAAACAGCTTGTGCGAGACAATGCCAATTTTATTATTATGTTTAAACAAGATGAGTTGAATATGAAACACATATTTTCCGACCCCGTTTCACCGGATCTAACTTTTACTCAATTTCAAGAAATGTGCTCAAAATGTTGGGATAATAAGTATGGATTTTTAGTAATTGATAAAGACAGTGATGTGAAATCGGGAAGATAGCGCAAAGGATTTGATAGCTATATATTACTGTAATAATAAGAGAAAACACTCATTTGATTGTTGAAACGTCCTTTGTTAACATCATGAATAACGCGATCGACTTAAAACGTAAACTAGTGGAAGCTACCAATGCCGTCAGAAAAAAATTTAAACAAATTAAAGCGGCTAAAGAATTTAATGTTGTGGAATTGGAAAAGTTTTATGAACCCATTTCTAAGCCGTTGACAACTATATCTGATGTGGTTAAGCAACGTCAGCAGCAGCAGCAGCAGCAACAACAACAACAACAACAGCAGCAACAACATTATCCAGCTACAAAGTCACATAGTCCCAGTACATCAGTGCAGTCGACTCAAATATCAGGTTTTCCCCAACCTACACATTCCTTTCAAACCTCCACACCTATTCAGCAGCAGCAGCAGCATCGCATTTCAAAAGAAGATATTAGCGAATCGGTGTTTGATACACCCTCGACATCAACTAATACATCTCTCGCATCCGCCGACACCACAACTTCCGATACTTTAAACGCACACCTGAAAGGATTACGTTCGAAACCATCTCTATACGATACTGTATATGGTGTACGTTTTGGTTCAAAAACAGATCATAACAAAAATTTTATTGGTAATTTAGAGGTGCGTTTTCGAAAAGAAAAGAGAAAAATATTGCAGAATATGGTGGTCACCGGCGCTTTATGATTTGTTATTTCTTAAAACACCCCCAAGTTTAGGCAAGGAACAACAATTAAGTGATAATGTACTTTCAACGTACAAGGAAATTTTGGAATCAACGAGTGCTGTCTACAACAATTTTAAAAAAAGTGATGGTTTGCGGGAGACCAGATGGAACAAATATTCACGAATTATTAAACCTCTGATAATGGGCACAAAATTAGGTGGTACTATTACAAGAAAAAATCTCTCTGAAAAACTACAGTTACCCACAAAAAAGAAATTATCTTCGAAAGAATTTCAATATGTCTATTGGAACAAAGCTAAAGAGTTGGTGGATCGTTTACGTTTGTTGTGGAGTTCCAAAATGGCCGGTCACACTGGACACGAAAATGAAATTATGTCAATCATAGAGGAATTACGAGAAGAATATATAATATATTAAGCTCAATATTTAATGATATTATTCAGTTCTTCCTTCGATCTGAAACCTTTAATATTACTAATAATATGGAGCCCAGTCTAGAAAAAATCAAGATTGTTAATGAACTACATAGAACGGCTAGAAAAAATTTTGTAAGGCGGCGCACGATAATAAAAGGTTACAGAGATTTGTGGCAAATTGATTTGGCTGAAATGCAACAGTATGCTGATGAAAATGATGGTTATCGTTATATTTTGTTCTGTATAAATTGTTACTCGAAATTTGTCTATACCAAAGCCATAAAAAACAAGACTGGTATAGAAGTTACTAATGCGATGAAAAGCATCATTGAAGAGGCATCATATACACCAACAAATCTGCAAAGTGATCAAGGAAAGGAGTTCTATAATACAAACTTTCAAGCCCTGATGAAAAAATATAATATAAATCATTATTCCACTTACAGCACAAAGAAAGCTGCAATTGTTGAGCGAGTCATAAGGACTTTAAAAAATAATTTATATAAACAATTCTCGACAAGAGGATCTTACAAATGGATACATATATTATCGGCAGTAACAAAAACCTATAACCATTCGAAACATCGCACCATTGGAATGAAGCCTGCAGACGTGCAAGAAAAAACACAAATTAAAGCATACGATTATTTAAAAATTGTACCTAAAAAATTTAAGTTTTCCATGGGTGACATTGTGCGTATTAGCAAGTACAAAAGCTTATTCGAGAAAGGATATACGCCCTCTTGGTCAGCCGAATTGTTTAAAGTTGTAAAAGTTAACGTTACAAATCCACCTACTTACTTGTTGGAATCGTTAGAAGGTCAGCCTATAAGAGGGTGTTTTTACGAATCAGAACTACAAAAAACAAGCAGTCCTGGCGTTTATCTAGTAGAAAAGGTCCTTAGACAACGCAAGAAAAATCACACCGATCAATTATTTGTCAAATGGCTAGGATTTCCCAATCACCTCAACTCTTGGATAGATAAACCTAATATTGTTTAAATAACATATTGTATGACTATATTTTTAATTTAAAATGTAAAATAAATAAACAATATATTGTAAAATAAAGTTTTTTATTTCAATCTTCATCATTAAAAACAATGACAATAAAACATCATACACATAAATAATATTTCAATATTCTTGGAGGGAAGGTCCAATTCACCGACGACTACGACGTTATCTTCAAAGCTATGCCACTCGGAGTGCGTTCTCCTATTCTTTAACCTGCTTTCCCTTTTTTAGATTTTTTTCGAAGTCGAGCCGTACGACAGTGCGCTTAATGAGTCATTTAAAGGCTGATGATAGAGTATTTTCTGAATAACTTCAATTTTTGTTTTAAGCTCACTATTATTTCGGTATGTCATGGGGAGGACATCCTTGTTAAATATGTCACATATTACAACTGCAAAATTGTAAAACTTTCTATTAACAAAGTGTTTTGTCACAGCATCGTCATCATCTTTAGGTTCGCCTAAGTTGGTTATGATTTTTCCACCCATATACTGCCCATCCGCTGTAAGTTTAAAACCAATCCCTTGTGGCCCAGATAATATATGATATTTTTCATTACATTTCTGATGACCAAATTTATCAATTGTGTTGTTTCCTCGACTCATTTTCAATCTTTACTAAACTATTTTATTTTTATTTGCCCTACTTATATTAAATATTTCAGCTGAGAAAAAGAAACACTGACTATTATCTACTGGGTTGGTATGTTTATAAAAGAAATAAAACAAAACTGTGATTGTAACAGATATTTATTTACAGTTATTTAATTGCCCAAATACTAAAATTATAAAAAATTAATTTTCCATGTCTTCATTTTCGTTGCTCAAAATTCTATCCCATCCGACATTATTTCGATCGTCAACGTCTTGGGCTGTTGCTGTTGCAGAAATCAATTCATATTTTGCAGCAAGCTCACCTGGTAAATGTGGAATATTAACGAGGTATTCTTTTAATTCTTCTTCAACCGTTTCAGCACAAAATGTATCCATGTCTCTGGAACCGTATAAAAATTTGTCGCACAAGTGTGCCCCACCCATAAAATTAATTGCATCCCTGATCTCGTTCTTATATTGATCTTTGGTTGCATCAATATGCGACCAATCATTTACGCTATCTAACATATCGTGAGCCATATTTCTTAATTCTCTCCCCAACCAAAATATGTATCTATCTACACATTCGTTGGCGGTCGTCGTCGTCGCATCAGCAGACATCTTTAACAGAAATAATGAACGCGCGTAAGTATTCTCACATGTGCAACTATATTTTAAATTTAATTACATCCTTTTTTTCAAACAATTTACAAACAATTTACTCCAATGAGCCAAAACGTAATAATGTTCGAGTATTGTTTCCAAAAACTGTAGTGCCCTGCCCCAAATAAATTAGAGTGTATTTACCTTTAGTTTTACTCATAATATCTACAATATCGTCAGATAGTGTTTCGGCCACACGTTTTGTCAAAAAAGTTTCAAATGTGCTATTATCACCGTCATCGTGTAAAGCCACTAAAACAGTTTTACCAAATCGTGTAGTCATTGAAACCATCTTTACAATTTTATACACTTTGCTTACAATCATTTCGGTAACCTTTTTTCTCTCTAAAACCTCGAAATCTTTGCTGAACATTTCATTAATTTCATCTAGAGTTTCTTTTGCAATACTCATTATTGAAAAAATGGTATATAAATCCAAAAATTACCGTGAATATAAAAGCACTTTCAGAACACTACACGAACACAATATTTGACGTTTATGCCACTGACATCTGCGACTGTTTGAAGTCACTTCTTTTCCCACTAACTTTTATAACGAGTTTTCAAGGTCGAATTGTAACAATGGTGGGGGTAGCTTAACGGTAGAAATAGTGGGAGGAGTATTCAAGGTCAAATGATGTCACACATTTAAATTGGTATAAGGATAACTTCAAGGACAAAATATAATGAAACAAATAACTACATTTTGTGTACTTTATTGATTGATTTTTTTCTGCCATTCTTCTATACGTGTAACATTATCACCTAAACCTAATTTTCTTAATTTGTTCAATAATAATTGTTTGTTTTTATTTCTTAGAAAATTCTTACAAACTATACTCGCTAAAATACACACTTCGGCATGGTCCATATACTTAAAAAATACACTAAAATCCTGAGCCTCCGAATCTTGCATTTCAAATGCGTAAAATTCCGAACAGGCTGCAGAAATTAGAAATTCTTCGTACATTTCTCGCACTAAACTTTCCATATTAACTACTACTACGTTAAACTTAAGTCCTACACTCTAATTTAATCTAACACAACCGGATCTGCAATGAACCTAATCAGTTTTTCCAAACAGTCACTAAACCCCAACTTTTTTATTTCACGAACAAATTCTTGTAAATTTATTGTTTTGCTGCAATATTTACGACATGCATTCGCAGCCTTTTCATATTCATAAGCCAAATCACAATAGCGCGACGCCCATTCTGCTCGACTTTTCATTGCATCATTGAAATAATTACTAGCCGTTTCAGTGAACTCATCGCCCAATTTTTTTACTGTCTCTTGCAAAGCACTATTCATATTATTCACTCATTTTTACATTCACGACACTTTTTTATTGCTGGTGGTGGCCCATCTATATAATGACGATATATTTGTTCATAGTGAATGTAACAGGGTAAGCTTAACTGTAGTTCCTTGTCACACCGATATGGCGCTGGCAGCTTATCCCAAATTTGCCGTAAACTCAGCGTATCAACGCAAGTTTTTAAATATTCAAGAGGAAAAAATGCTAGATCCTTCTCTTCAAAATTACACAAACTTTTTAAATTACTCTGATATAAGCAAATTACTCTGCCGACTTGCTCTATAATTTTTTCTTTAGATAGTTCCGTATCTGACATTTCACACTGAATGAATGTTAATAGACTCACACAATTTTATAGAACAATTTGCAAGGTCAAAATCATTTCAAGATCATCCCACACTATTACAATGCACAAATAACTACTTCAAGGTCACACACCCAAGATGGCCTCCAACAAAGTCAAGGTCGTCTCGATCAAGGTCAAGGTCACACACAACCTTGAACACAAGGTCAAGGCCAAGGACAAAGCACGCGTGCACTTTCAAGATCGATGGCAAGGACATGTGGGCGGGGCCAAAGAGGGGTTTGGCAATGTCAAGGTCAAGGTCGAGGAGTGGGGGGATGAAGAGGATCGGGTTATGTTCACTACTTATATATATATATATATATTTATATATATATATATATATATATATATATATATATATATATATATATATATATATATATATATATATATAAATATATATATGTATATATATATATATATATATATATATATATATATATATTTATATATATATATATATATATATATATATATATATATATATATATATATATATATATATATATATATATATATATAAGTAGTGAACATAACCCGATCCTCTTCATCCCCCCACTCCTCGACCTTGACCTTGACATTGCCAAACCCCTCTTTAGCCCCGCCCACATGTCCTTGCCATCGATCTTGAAAGTGCACGCGTGCTTTGTCCTTGGCCTTGACCTTGTGTTCAAGGTTGTGTGTGACCTTGACCTTGATCGAGACGACCTTGACTTTGTTGGAGGCCATCTTGGGTGTGTGACCTTGAAGTAGTTATTTGTGCATTGTAATAGTGTGGGATGATCTTGAAATGATTTTGACCTTGCAAATATATATATATATATATAAGGTTATTCACCCTATACGGCACGGAATATTGCAGCCAAAATACGTGACTTTAAAAAAGTGTTACTTTTAGGATATATCCTATTTTAATAAGATACCTAGAACTTAAGGGTTTTTAAATAATTTAAATTTTGACAAAATTTAACGTAATTTTCATGTTTCAAATATTTAAGAACTATTTCAGTTATCTACTCGAAATTTACAGTGAAGTATAACAATAAATCACATTTTATATCCCAATTATTAGCTTGTTATATATATATATATATATATATATATATATATATATATATATATATATATATATATATAATATATATTATACAGGGTGTTCAAAAATTAAAACTAATCAAATAAGAACTTTAAGTTGCTATAACTTAATTAATTAAAATGGAACGCTATATTTGTTGCCTTACCAGAAAAGGTACCTTTTAAATACCTATCGAATGGTATAAAGGTGTTTTATAGCTTAGTCTTGGCGTTTTCACAGCATACGCCAAATAATAGTTTTCTGCATTATATAAGAATAATAATCAGGAATATCTTTTCAGGTGTTCAGAAACTCGAAACGCGATTTATAATCATCCAACAGGCTATAACAGCAATATTGGTAATAACATATTGATGATAGCATAAAACAAAAGCAAAATATTTATAATAGATGTTCGAAATGTCGACCATCCATTTCCAAACACTTACATATTCTTTTTTCGAAACCACTGCTAATTCTGGACAACATTGCAGGGTACAGTTTTAAAAGCGTCTCTTATGCGTATTTTCATATCTTGTGGTGTTATCGGGGGCACATTGTAGATAATTCCTTTTATATATCTCCATGAAAAGAAACCTGGTAGAGTCAAGTCCGGAGATCTCGGGGGCCAATTTTGAAATCCGTATCTCCCAATCCACCTGTTTCGAAAGTTTACATTTAAAAATTGCAGAACTTCACGACGATAATGAGGCGTAGCTCCATCCAGTTGAAGCCACAGGGTTGTTCTAATATTTACCACTGGAAGTTGGTGTAAAAGAAAATCGTGAAACATCAAACCATTTAAAGGTACTTCAAAAAAGTAGGGTCCAATTAAGTATGAACCCAATATTCCTCACCACACATTAACCGATCACCTGTTCTGATTTCTCATAACTCTGTATTCACGCGGATTTAAATCAGAATAGTACTGGAAGTTGTATCTATTCACGAAACCATGGTTATGAAAAGTAACATCACTAAACAACACATTATCAAAGAATTGTTCATTTTCTGCCACTTTATCAGTCACAAGCAGAATTCAGTTCAGTAGTCAAAATCATTTCCAAGAAACTCTTGACAAAGCTGGATTTTATAAGGATGAAATATATATTTGTTAAGAATCCTCGAAACACTCGCTTGGCTAATGTTAGTATTTTCAAATATATGATTCTGAGTAATATTTGGATTTTCGATGATTAAACGAAGTACAGTAAAAACATTTTCTTCATCCTCAATGACAGATTTTCTTATAACAGGTTTTTTATAACTGACACTTCCACTTTCCCGGAACTGGTTTAATAGTCTCACAAAAACTGCTGGTTTAGGATGATTTCTTTCAGGAAACCTTTAAGCGTAGACGAGAAGCCAACAAACAATTTTGATGACATTTTCCAAGTGTAAAAATCACCTCAGTACTTTCTTCCTTTAGATAAATCTTCATTTTGACAAAGCAATAACACAACAATATTCAAATAACTCGATTCAATAAATAAAGTTTTATAATTACAAAAAATAATGCCGCTATTATAGCAACGGGCTTTCCAGACTAAACTGACAGATTAAATGAACTATATAACGTTTCTAAATACCATAGACAACGAGATACATTAGAATATATATTCAAAAAATACAAAATTGTGAATAAAACGATTATTTGGCTTATTCCGTGAAAACGCGAAGACTTAGCTATAGAACACACCATTCGATAGGTATTTAAAAGGTAAGGTAAAAACTATAGCGTTTTATTTGAATTAATCAAGTTATAGCCACTTAAAACAGAAAGGGCAGTTGATTGTTTTTTTCTACTTCTAGTGTAAATTCAATTTTATGATGGATGGAGTTTAGGTGTTCAAGGAAATTGGAGAGGCGATCTTGTCCGAAGGACCCTAACACAAGTATATCGTCCACACATCGTATCCAGAGTTTAGGCTTTAGAGTCGCACTCTTGATGGCTTGTTTTTCGAAGTCGATCATGAAAAGATTAGCAACTGCAGGAAATAAAGATGAGCCCATAGCGGCACCTTCAATTTGTCTATATATTTGCTCTTTGTATGTGAAGTATGCATTTTTAAGGCAGTGTTGCGATAGATCTATGATGTGTTATGGGAGATCTTCATTGTCTTTTATAAGCAGCAGTGCTTCGTCCACAGGAATACTGGGGTATAAATATTTTACGTCAAAAGTAGCTAGAATGTCACCCGGTTCTAGTGTTCTAGACATACTCATCACAAAAACAGCACAGGGACGTCCCGAACATACAGTCTACAGAAAGCCAACCCACACAGATAGATATCTAAATGCGGAGTCCTACCATCAGCCATCTCAGATACAAGCTGTGGCGAACATATTGATATCCAGGTCAATCAACCTAACCGACGCTGCAAATAAACAACAGGAAATGGAGAAAATCACAAATGTTTTGCGACAAAACGGGTACAAATCACACACAATTAAAAAGGCTATGAAACAACACAAAAAACTACGCGAAACACAGGAGCCCACCGACAACACCGCAAAAACCACATTGCCATACTTAAAAGGGGTCACAGATAGAATAGGACGGATTCTAAGAAGAAACAATATCCAAACAGCTTACAAACCTCATCAAACCCTAAGATCGACACTTAAAAACCCCAAGGACAAAATTAAGTTAGAGAATCCAGGGGTCTACAGTACATCCTGCGGGTCCTGCCACAAATCATATATAGGACAGACAAACAGAAGAATATCAGCTAGACTCGAAGAACACAAGCTATCTACTAAGAACAAACAAACCACGTCGGCACTATTTCAACACCACATCCAAACAGGACATAAAGTTGATTTTGAGTCATGCAAAGAAATAGCCAATGTTAGTAACCTCAGAACAAGACTTGTTCGCGAAGCAATAGAAATCGAAAAAAGTGGCGAACTAAACAAAAGAGACGACGCACTAAATTTGCCAGTCACATGGAAATCTATCATCAAACGAACAGAAAACACCACATCAACATCGGTAAAACAAGTACAACCGGCAACGTCGGCAAGCACAGGCGGCACGAAGGAGGAGTCACCACCGAACAATCTTCGGTATAAGCTACGATGACGAAAAGTATAAAAAGCCTGCGCAATCTAAGGAACCTCAGTCCACTTTCCAAACTTCGATCAGTAAGAATTGAAAATGCCAAGTGCGACCTTGGCGAAACATCTGCAAGATCCTTCAACAGGAAACAATGACGAACGGATGAACTCCCAGATAAACAATAAAGCATATATATATATATATATATATATATATATATATATATATATATATATATATATATATAGGCGAATGTTATTGTAAGTTACTTAGGTTTCCTGGTAATTAAATTAGTTCGTTTACTATTTTTCCGTAAATTATAAAAATAAAAAATAATAGTAGCCCATCAAAGGAAAGTAAAATAAAAGGAAAAATAAGTATTAACTCTCACATTTTTAAAAAAAAATTACTTTAATTACTTCAATGAAGAGGAACGAAAGTGATTTCATTCGAATATAACAAACTAGTTATTTTTATTTTCCTTGTTGCTTATAGGTTCCGAATGACTTTAAACAACTTTATATTGAATATATTTTTAGGAACAGTTAATATATCAATAAGCTATCCTTTAAAAATATGTGTAACAAAATTTTATTGAATAACTTCATATTTTATATTTTTTGTTAGTTACCTAGACATATATTTATACTAAAACTCACACGACGCCTGTTTCATCGGGGGACAGCATGCTGGAAACTGTTGTAGCCATTGTGCTTTTCTACACTAAGATAAAATGAAGTCACTGCAGCCTCCGTTTCGTGGGCAGTGCATTAATTTCGCTAAATCATATTCTACTTTTCATGCTAGATTTTCTGATCAATCTGAGCTGTAACCAATAAAATAAACGGGTCTTCTCAAGTGAGCATGAGTTTATCACCACAGCCAATAGTCCGTTAATTCGAGTATTATTTTCCAAACTGTCAATGCCATACGCACGAAAATCATACGCGTACGTGTGGACCCAACAACGCAGAGGACCTATTACAACGCGAAATCAAGCAACCAATCCCAATGCAAAACCTTCCAATATCGATAAGTTTAAGTTACAGTTAAATATAGATAATCATTTGTTAAATTTCCCTAATTTGTACATGCATGTTATATAAACACACTTTTGCATGAGTATGCATAGGGACAAGCTTACTAGGCGCTTCCCGCAGAAACCATTGACAAGGAAGACCTTCAAAGAAGCTTATAAATATGAGTCATTTTATAATGTAAAGTTAATCCTCATTAAAATCCTCAATTGAATTCATAAATCTCTGTTCTTAATTGTGTCCAATACATTTAAGTTGCTCTTATTGTATTTTTGAAAATAAAATTATTTTTAAATAAAATTTTTATAAAAAAATTGAACCGATCTCTAAAAGTGCGCTAAAAAGTGAAAAATAACTAGAACCTGATAAAATGTGATTCGCATAAACAGATACTTTATTTGTAATTGCTTGCTTACCATAATTTGTATATTTTAGTAATTATTTATTTCATTTAGAAATAATTTGGCGCCGACTTCAAAAATTTCAATTTCGTATAAAAATGTATAGTTATTTTTCACTTTTTAGCGCACTTTTTGAAATCGGTTCAATTTTTTTATAAAAATTTTATTTTTCGATTTCTAGTTTTGAATTCATTATGATATCCAAAAATTATTTGAATTAGGTACTAATCGAAATCAGTGTACGTCGCAATGACTCCAAGATGGCAAAAAAGCACTCATTTTATCCATAATTGTAAATCACCTTAAAATGAACCACTAAAAATTCTTTGATCCTTAGAATTCTCCAAATACCAACGAAATTGTGTCAAACAAATATGAACTCTCTCATAGTAAATCCACTATCTTAAATTTCAAATTAATTTTAGATTGGTAATATAGGCCCCAAAACCTTCCAATATCGATATTTAAAGAATTTGAGACGTAAATTTCTTAGTCCGATATATTTTATATTGCATATTGAGTTTGTATACGCCCCAAGAACCCCGCAATATCAATTTTAGATAATGCCGGAAAATGTAAAATTTTTAGATCCTCATATTTTACTTTATCAACCTAATAGTTGTAAACAATTAACTTCATATTCGTAATACACCACCCCGCAACCCCCTTATACCAAATCTGAAAAAATGCGAATAAGGTAAAATTTTCAACCCACCATATTGGATCCGCTATATTGAATTTCAAAAAAATAATTTTAATGTCTTAATCTAATCTAAATTTAAACCCTTCTAATTCCCCTAGTACCAATTTTAGATGAAATCCAGAAATTTAAAAATTCTAAATGGTCATATTGCATCTGACATATTAGATTTTTCTTAAAATAATTTTATATTCACTATTCAGTTCCACATTGGAACAAAATCGAAAAATGTAAAATTTTTAGTCAGCTATATTGCGTTCGTTATATTGAATCCAGAAAAAATACTATTAAATTCATAATTTACACCCTCGGGAACCCTCTATATCAGTTTTGGAGAAAGTCCAAAAAATGTAAAATTCTTAGAACACCATATTGATACGCCAGATTGAGTTTTTCGAAAAATATTTTAATTTCGTAATTAACACTAACAAAAATCCCCCAATGCTGACTTTAGACAAAATCGAGAGATGTAGATTCTTTAATCATCTATCTTAGATCCGCCATATTTAATTTTTTTAAAATAATATCAAATCCGTAATGTGCTATCATATCAATTTTGAAAAAAAATCGGACAAAATTAATTTTTTATCCCCCATATTGGATACGCTATACTAAATTTTTTGAAAATAATTTTAGATTCGTCATGTGTGACCCCGAAAACTCTCCCGTACCAATTTTGATGAAAATCGGAAAAAATTTACTTTTTTGTCCGCCATATTGGATCCACCATATTGAACTTTTTAAAAATAATTTCAGATTCGTTATGTAAGGTCCCGAAAACTCCCCCATACCAATTTTGGAGAAAACGGACAAAATTGATTTTTTCGTCCGCCATATTGGATCCGCCATATTGATTTTTTAAAAATTATTTTAGATTCGTCATGTGCGACCCCGAAAACTCCCCCATACCAATTTTGGAGAAAATCGGACAAAATCGATTTTTTTGTCCGCCATATTGGATCCGCCATATTGACTTTTTTTAAAATATTTTGAAGTCGTTATATGCAACCTCGAAAACTCCCCCATACCAATTTTGGAGAAAATCGAACAAACTTAAATTTTTTGTCCGCCATATTGGATCCACCATTTTGAGTTTTTTAAAAAGAATTTCAGATTCGTTTGATACAACTCCGAAAATTCCTCCATACCGATTTTGGAGAAAATCGGAGAAAAAAAATTTTTTGGCCGCCATATTGTAAGCGCCATCTTGGATTTTACTGCACCAATTTCATCTAAAAAATATGGGACTACCGCAGCAACTTCCTGAATATAACGTGAAAAATTTCATTCAAATCGGTGCAGCCGTTCCGGAATAATCGGTGTACATACATAAAAAAAAATACATAGTCGACGAATTGACAACCTCCTTCTTTTAGAAGTCGGTTAAAAATACAAGTTGGTGTTCAAAGTTCATAACTGGCGCAGTCGGTAGGATTGTGCAGTGGTGATAAATCCGTCAAAATCAAGAAGATAGTGCAGTAGTGGAAAATTCGCATCTGTCGGAAATCCTTCAATGCTATCTAAGACCACTTGAGTCTCAACTCTTCAGGATTACCCAGAAAGAACCTTCCGGTGGAGACATGCAGATCTTCCCAGGGGACACCGCAACGAGCAGCAGAGTCACGAGGATACGGGCAAAGCAAAGAGAAGACAGGACGCCAATCTTGGATACTGTAAATGCCTTGAATTCTTTTTCGCCCCTTTCAAACCCTTGCTTTGAGAACTTTGTAGGGATAGGTTAGAGGCGTGTACGCAATACACAATCAGTCTATTGGAGACAAAAATCAATCAGTCTATTGAAGACAAAAACTTAGGTTAGGATCAAGTCACCTACGCCCAAGCAGAAAGAATCCATCAACAAGTCACTATAAAGCAAAAAAGAAAATTTGAAATACTTTTGAGCAGTAAAAATCTAACAAGAGCACCAATGAACACAGTCATCAATTTGTCAAGTATACAACTTACCGAAGCAGAAATCCAAAGGTCAGAACTTGGCCATCATTCCAAGGCGCATACCAGTGGAAGAAATAATTCCTAGTGTCGAAGCTTCTATTAGAAAATTACCTCCAGAATAAGTAAACACGATTCGATACGAGACAGCGAAGATCATAAAACACTCACAGCCACCTAAATCGAATATTACATCAGCGGAAAGGAAGGCTATTAAAACAATCAACGAAAATAACACTATCTTAGTTCTCCCAGCTGACAAAGAAAATTCAACTATTGTTATGGATAAGGACAAATATACTGAAAAAATAAACCAGCTCTTGGACGATAATACTTAAAAAGTCATTTGGATGGATCCAACAAACAAAATCGAAAGGAACCTCACATCTCTAATTAACGCCTCCAGTCTCACTCCAAAAGAAAAGAAAGCCAAGCAGTCCCAAGATTCCAGGTCTCTAGGAACTGCCTAAAATACATAAACAGAATGAATCACTACGTTCAATCGTCAGCGCAATAGACTCACCAACCTACAAAATAGGTAAATATCTGGCCAAACTTTTAAATCCCCTTACAGGAAAAACCAAATCTTTTGTTAAGAACTCTGGACACTTTGTTCAAAGATTAAAGACCATCTAATTAGAGCCTGGAGCAATATTGGTCAGTTCTAATGTAGAATTCCTGTACACAAATGTTCCTATAAATGATTCGGTTTCCATAATATCGGATATATTACGAAGTTACAATATGAACTCTACCCTACTAGAATTAATTAAAGCATGTATGATTTTTACTTATTTTACTTTTCAAGGAAATTTCTACTTGCAGACTTCAGGTGCGGCCATGGGGTCTCCGCTATCACCTGTGGTAGCTATCATCTTCATGGATGCTTTCGAAGAAAACGCCTTGTCTTCTGCTCATTTAAAACCTAAATATTGGTGAAGATACGTAGATGATACATTCGTAGTTTTACCGCATGGCGCAGATAACCTTCAACACCCTGAATCATCTAAATCAACAACACCATAGCAAAAAATTCGCTATGGAAACTGAATCAAATGGTGCCTTTCCCTTCCTTGATGTACTAGTACAAAGGAAAGAGAATGACAAATTAAAACATTCTGTGTACAGAAAACCAACACAAACAAATAGATGTCTCAGTGGAACGAAACAATCCATCATAAACTCTTTGGTTCTTCATTCAATATGTGAAAAGAAAGAGAATGGCAAATAGGACATTCTGTATACAGAAAACTAACACAAAAAAATCGATATCTCAATGCAACGTCAGACCATCATCCTTCTCAAAAACAATCCATCATAAACTCTTTGGTTCATAGAACACTTTCAATAAGTGACGAACAATCACTGAAACCAGAAACAGAAAAACTGACTAATGCTCTGAGAGACAACGGATATTGCGCTGAAGATATAAGACGTTCTATAAATAAATATAAAAACCCAACTCCTCAACAAAATGTCATAAATATACCTCGAATGGACAGTGTTATTTTTCTTTACATACTGGGAACTACCGAGAATATTACCAGATTGCTCCGAAAATCAAATATTTGGACAATTTTCAACACATGTAAAAAAATTGGACAATGCTTGAAGTCTCCAAAAGACGCAATTCCGTTTCAAACAGAAGGCGTTTACAAGATACCCTGCTCTGTGGTAAAGTGTATGTAGGTGAAACAGGACGATCTATATCCACTAGGCTTAAGGAACATAAAAGATGTATAAATAAAATTTTTATAAAAAAATTGAACCGACTTCTAAAAGTGCGCTAAAAAGTGAAAAATCACTATAAATTTTTATATTAAATTGGACTTTTTGAAGCCGGCGCCAAACTAATACCTGACAAAATGTGATTTGCATAAACAGATTAAAAATACTTTATTTGTAATTGCTTTCTTACCATAATTTGTATAAATTAGTAGTTATTTGTTTCATTTAAAAATAATTTGGCGCCGACTTCAAAAATTTAAATTTCATATAAAAATTTATTTTTATTTTTAGTTTTAGAATTCGTTATGATATCCATTAATTATTTGAACTAAGTACTAATCTAAATTAGTGTACCTCGCAATGACTCCAACGTGGCAAAAAAGTACCCATTTTATCCAAAGTTGTAAATCACCTTAAAATGAACTACTAAAAATTCTTCGGTTCTTGGAGTGTTCCAAATACCAGTAAAATTGTGTCAAACAAATATTTAGCCATCATAGTAAATCCGCTATCTTTAATTTCAATTTAATTTTAGATTGATAATATAGGCCCCAAAACCTTCCAATATCGATGTTTAAAAACCTGAGATGTAAATTTCTTAGTTCGATATATTTTATTCTGCATATTGAGTTAATATAAGCCTCAAAAACCCCACATTTTCAATTTTCAATATTCAAAGAACCTGAGATATAAATTTCTTAGCTCGATATATTTTATACTGTATATTGAGTTTGTATACGCCTCAAGCACCCCACAATATCAATTTTAGAGAAAATCGGAATATGTAAAATTTTCTGTCCCTCATATTGTATCTTATCTACCTAATAGTTGTAAACAATTAACTTCATATTCGTAATACACGACTCGGAAAACCCTCTAATACCAAATCTGAAAAAATGCGATTAAGGTAAAATTTTCAACCCACCATATTGCATCCGCTATATTGAATTTCAAAAAAAATATTTTAGGTCTTAATCTAATCTAAATCTAAACTCTTCAAAGCCCTCTAGTACCAATTTTAGATGAAATCCGGAAATTTAAAATTCGCTATTTATATCCTCAAAAATGATTCATTCCCACTTTTGAACCAAATCGAAAAATGTAAAATTTTTAGTCCGCTATCTTGAATTTGCCATATTGAATCCTGAAAAAATACTTTTAAATTCATAATTTACACTCTGAAGAACCCTTTATATCAGTTTGGGAGAAAATCGAAAAATGTTAGATTGAGTTTTTCAAAAAATATTTTAAATTCATAATTAGCACTAAAAAAAAATACCCCAATACTTATTTTAGACAAAATCGGGAGATGTAGAATCTTTAATTCGCCATCTTGGATCCGCCATATTGAATTTTTTTAAAATAATTTCAGATTCGTTATGTGCGACCTCGAAAACTCCTCCGTACCAATTTTAAAAAAAATCGGACAAAACTGATTTTTCGTCCGCCATATTGAATCCGCCATATTGAATTTTCTAAAAATTTTTTGGTTCTCTTATGTGCGACCCCAAAAACTCCCCTGTACCAATTTTGGAGAAAATCAGACACAATTATATTTTTTTCTCCGCCATATTGGATCCGCCATATCGAATTTTTTAAAAATAATTTCAGATTGGTTGTGTACGACCCCAAAAATTTGCCCATACCAATTTTGGAAAAAATCAAACAAAATTAATTTTTTTGGCCGCCATATTGTCAGCGCCATCTTGGATATTACTGCACCAATTTCGTACAAAAAAATATGGGACTACCGTAGCAACTTTCTGAACATAACGTAAAAAATTTCATTGAAATCGGTGCCGCCGTTCCGGAGTAATCGGTGTACATAAAAAAAGAAACAAAAAAAAAACATACATACTCGACGAATTGAGTACCTCCTTTTTTTAGAAGTCGGGTAAAAAGAAACAAATTGTACAATGTGCAGTAGCTGAACACCAGCATTGCTTAGGTCACACTTTTAATGTAAAATAAACTAAAGTATTATCATCAGTGCATGGTTTCTTTAAACGTAAAATTAGAGAGTCAATCGAAATTTGTAAATATCCAAATAATATTAATGGAGATGCGGGTTACATACAGTCTATCACACACACGTGGAAATCGATTGTAACGCTGGATCACGGTTCGCTGAACATCAGTCGAGTATAAATACCGGGTTGTTACCCCTCGATAGTCATTCAGTGTTCTAATCTCGTGTATTAAAAATCCCTAAATATGTCTCGTGCAATCATAGGCGAAACGTCGGATAATAATTTAAATTTGACACTGTTTAAACCCAAGAACATTAATTATTACTACGATCCAAAGTGTTATGATAACCAAAATTATTTATACGATGACGAGCAAGATTTTGATAATTCCGTTTCCGTAGAAATATAGGAAATAACAGATAATGCGAATAATCCCGATTTCTGTCAAAATAAAAATTATCCCGGGATAGCCGAGGAAAAACAGTCACCCTGACAGAAATAAACATATCATCTTATAATGCTCTATCGTATATACAAATAAAAACCTACCTTTGAAATTACTGGTTGATACTGGCCGCTAGGGATCTATTTTAGACCCTAGTGTTGCAAAAAAATACTACCCAAATAGTATTTTCATAGTAGTAATATTATTAAATCTGCGTTAAGCAGTCAAGAAACAAAAAATCAAGCATCAATACCTTTATATTTAGAATTTGACATAAAAAACAGTATTGATTTCATATTATTTCATTTTCACGATTTTTTCAATGGAGTAACTACAAGATCTACTAAAATTAGACTTTTTTATGGATCTAAGAAATATGCAATTAATCTTTTAATCCATTTAAATATAGGGAAACAAATTAAAATATTACACCCGTTTATCAATCGAACGATATTGATAGTTTAAAAAGTAATAATTTTGAAAATACCAAAGCACCAAAATTACGAGAAAGAAGTAACGACCTTACCGCAATGAACTCCAAGGAGAATGTACACGAATAACATACGATCAAGTAACTACAAAATATTGATAGTTCAAATGAAAAAAATTTCGAAAAAAATAAAAACTCGGGAATCTCCACACAGAACAGTCGATCTAAAGTATCTCCTACGAGAGTTTCTTAAAATCATGGCTGAAGAACCTCAAAAAATTATAATACAAGAAAACACCAATTTTAAAAATATCAAAAACCAAGCTACAAACGCACTTTCGTGAACTCGCTAGATTTTAATACCTTAAAAAACGAAAAACCTCAAAAAGTCATCACAAAAAAATATTAACTTCAAAATCATTGAAATACCCAAAAATGTTGAAAATCCCGACAAACAACACACAGTAAAAATATCTCTATTTTAACAGCTCATAAAAGAAAAACATGCAAAGAAATTTAATCAAACCCTGTCAAAGAGAAACTTTACAAAATCAAAATTACGAGTGGAAATAAAATAAACCATAAAACGCGGATAAGAAGAAAAGAGAGCAGAATACGAACGCTACGAATTTAGCCAAACCTCATTAAATATATTAAAGTTAGGATTAATCTTAAATAAAGGCAACATTAACCTAAAATTCAATAAAATTTTCCAAAAATATTTGCAATAAAAAGTTTTGATCAGGCTGTAAGATGTAATAATTTTAAAATCTGAAATAAAAAAAATACCAGATAATGTCTATTAAGGCAATATATTAACAAAAGCATGCTAAATTAATAACCTAATTATTTCAATATTTTATCTCATGCAAAAAACCGTTTTGCACCAAATGAAATTCAAAATTTAACTGATTAAACAATGTCAGTAATTTTAGAGGAACTACTAATCACTGAATTATTCGATAAAAATCAATATGAAATAATTACGATGGAATATGTAAAAAATATTAAAATTTAGTTACGGATATTTTCCTTAAACCTAGTGATGATGTCACATTTACCTTGAAAATAAAATGCGAAATTAAAACCACTGATAACATTTCAGTACATACAAAGTCGCATTGTTATCCGTTTATTTATAAAGATGAGGAATACCCGATAAATAAATGAAGCGCGCTATATTAAGTTACAATAATTTAATACATAGCATAAGGAAATTCATGCCATTTGAAATGACAAAAAAAAACTTTTGTGAGAAAACGTAGAACTTCCAAATTTAGATTCAGGAGACATAGGTAAAATTAGACTGAAAAAATGAAGACATAGAAAATAAAGCACCCAAAATTATAATCTCAGATATTATTATTAAACCGACAAAAATCACAAATTGAACACAACCAATAAATGATAATCAAAATAACTAATATGACTTAGAGATCGCGCATATATCAGTCGGAGATCCAATTTTAAGTTACGAATCTCCGAAAGATCCTTAAATACTTTCAAAAATCAAATAATCATCACTTAAAAAAACAACGAAAAAAAGATCCAATGTAAATTAGATAAAAATTTTCGAAAATTCACGATGAATATTCATAAATTATTTGCAAGAAAATCAAAATTTAAACAAAAATCCCCTTTGCAGGTAAAGGACGCAATGGAAAAAACTAACGATGATTGTGGTCCTAATACCTCAGACGCTAAGCAATGACATTCAAATGTGAAGCATAAAAAATCCAATATTACCTATACAGTTAGGAAATGCTAAGCTAGTTTATAGTAAACATACATTTATCCATTATATAGATTTATTACCAATATTTAATCAGTTACGAGATATAGCAGAGCAATTTAGAATAATTAAAAATCATTTCGAAAATCAAAATATCACTAATCAAATTTTTTTTCACGGTATATCCGGAAACTCTCATCTTCGAATAGAATATTTAATTAAAAGCTCACAAGATAAATTAAAAAATCTTTATCCTCATATACGTAACAAAAGAGGCTTAATTAATTTTATTGGCAACACACAAAAGTGGTTTTTTGGAACATTAGACGCTGATGATGGAAAATATTGTGATCAAGCAATCAGTAACCTTCAAATTAATCAGAAAAATATTATGAAAAAATGAAATTTACAAATATAACTATCAAAAAATTTAATAAATAATTATAATAGAACTATTACCACTCTGTATAATAACCAACAAGTTCTACACAGAGGTTTAAATTAAATCCTTTGCATAATATCAAACTCCGAGTTAAAAGAAATGTTAAATTATTTAAAAGGGATATATTACGAAAATGAAATAAGTATTCTTAAAAATATATTAAATTATTATCAAATTTTGGGAACACAAGAAACCTTTTTAGAAAAAAAAGTGATTTTTGCAATACATGTACCTATAACAAAACCTTAAACATATATTTTCTATTATTTAAATTGTATTCATATGGCATGTACAGACGAAGAAAATGAATTTAATGACTATATCTTCCCTCAATTGGAAGAATTCTTCTACTGCAATGAAGCTTTCCACCTACAAGACAGCTGCGTCCTAGCACTATTAGATGGTTTGCCCTCGACGAATTGTCCAATAACTGAAGTCAATATCGAAAAATCAGTAATTGAATAAATCACCGCCGACGAAATACTTATAATATCACAGAAGAAAGAAATAATCCGTGCTTAATGTAAAATGGATCAATACATCGACATTGAAGAACCAACACTGGTTAAAATACCGACTAATTGTCCAATAAGACCCAAGAAATTGACCAATAAAGTAGATATTCAAATTGGAAAATCACTGATACTGCCCGAATTACAACTTACCAATTTTACTTCAAATAAAATAGTAAAAATACAAGAAATTAATGAAATAAATTTTGACACGATATAGACCTAACTAATTAGCTCCAACCAGTCGAAGATATGGGCCAATCAACTGGACATTCAGCAGTAATAATCGATACATTGATATTACTACTATTGATTTCAATAATCATCTTTCTGACCTCAAAAGGAAAACCAGTATTATGGAGAAAACTGAAGAAAGAAGAAAAGAAAGAAGAAAGTGAAAACACCCTTGAAAAGATAACCTGCTTAAGGAGGGATGAGTTACATGCACACAATTGTATGCATGGGGACACGCTGACTAGGCGCCTCCCATAAAAATCACTGACAAGGAAGACCTTCAAAGAAGCTTATAAATATAAGTAATTTTATAATGTAAAGTTAATCCTCGTTAGAATCCTCAACTGAATTTTCTTAAATCTCTGTTCTGAATTGTATCTGATACATTTCAGTTGCTCTCATTGTATTTTTGAAAACAAAATTATTTTTAAAAAACACAAGTCGGTGTTTAAAATTCATAATTTGTAGCTCAAAGTATAGGTTTTCTAACTACCTACCTCTTACTATTTAATTTTTTGTCTGTATTCAGTACTTACGCTTCTAAAATTAAATTAAAATTGGCGTACTGAAATGTTCATTATTAATTATTAAATAATACCAGTTGTTACCATCTATCATGGCCAGTCTTACAACCTCCAATAGTCAGTTACCTCTAGCCACAAAATGTATATTACACTGGGTCAATTTTTTTACCATTGAACGCAAATGTCAACAACATGAAAAAGATGTTCAAGTGTTACCCAACTCGTTTATTTTTAGTATGTTCAAAAAATACATTACCCTGATAAAATCCATTACATAAAATTACTGACTTTTTAAATTTACTCTTAAACTCAAGTTTTCATTCAGTGTTGTATATGTACATGATATCCGGAAACAACCTTAGGACCCTTAGGAAGGTTTTTATATATAATTTAAAAGGCAGTAGGACATTTACGAAAAAATAAAATTTTCAATAGCTTCCTAGATATAACTAATTTATTTGCATTTTAATACAAATTTAATTTATTTCGGAATAGATTAAGTTAGTTAATTGTCAGATTGTAACAATAATATGAGTCAACTGGACTGCAACATTAAAACCGCTTGATCGTATCTTAAAGCAGTGGCGGCTGGTGCCTTAAAAAAGTAGGGGTTGCAATTCCATGGGTACATTAAAAACAGAGATATATATAAACCAGCCATAGGCACCGGTGGATGAAAAAATTAAAATCTTTATTTAATTTTCAATTAAAATTGAGTTAATATGAAACAGAGCAGTGTATTTTAAATAACTAAACATAAAGAAGGTAGTAAATTTTAAAAATGTAGCAGTCAAAACAAAATACACGTATAACTTAGTGTGTGAAATATTTATAAAGAAAATCCATACTCCAATCTTTAGCATTAGCAAACTTATTAATAACCCACTGATTGAAATCAGGTATGATTTTCATAAGATTCATTTTTTAGGAAGCATTGCCAAAGCAGAGAGTCTTTCTTGGCTCATATTATTCAGTAAAAATGTTTTTATTCTTTTGAGGATAGAAAAGCACCGTTCTGCTTCAGTCGATGCCATCGGAATAGTAATTAAAATTTTTAAAAGTTTTAAAACTTTACTAAATGTCTTACTTAGCTCGATGTTTTGAGAAAGATTGTCATAAAGTACAAGAAGTCCCGAAATTGATCTAAATTCTTCAGTTTCATATATTATGATCAGTTCTATAAGCAGTTTTTGTTCGATAAAAAGGAGTAAATTTTAATCGTATTTTTATTCGAGAAAACATGGACTACATTCGACATACTATTCCGAAAAAAAAACTGGCTGCTATCAAATAGCCTGCGCTTCCCGCGAAAACTCCGCAGAATCATTAAGCTTACATCTTTTTAAAGCAGAAGGAGATGGCTCAACATCGTTGGAGGTAATATTTCTAATTTCTGGTAATTTTGATTCAAGTGGTAATATATTTTTTTGCGATATCAGAGTCAATTTGTCTGGTTTGAAACTTTCTAAATAACAAATCAACTTGAAACATTTTTTTGTTAAATAAATTTAACCATGAAAGAAAACTCTTGATTTTGAGAATTTTTATATACCGTGATGATAAGTTCGTGATACTAATGTTTCTACTGTTACCTAAGATTTTTTTCCATTGTCTGTAGAATGCTGTTTTTGTATTCAAATACAATATATACAACCCTAGAATTAAAATCCCATCTTGTTGGGGTCGAACGAAGTAAGCGTTTGTTAATAATTTGATCTAGTGTTACGGTTCTTTAAGGACCATTATAAAAAAAAGAACAAATCCCCTGTAAATTGGGAATAAATATGCAGACATTTTTGTTGGCGAATGCGGCGTTTAATATTACTAAATTTAATTGATGTGCATAACAATGCACATAAGCAGAATGTTCATAGGTTTTTTTTATAATTGCTTGCAGTTAATTCGACGAACCGTTCATGTTTTCTAGAAAAAAAAGGCCTCACTGAGTTTTACTTACACATACATGAAAATGGAAAGCAGGAACTGCATTATATTTAACTGCTTTTCTAGAATCTCTTAGAAGAGATTCTTAAAAATATCTAACACATACACGATGGTTTTTATAAATTCCTTCGTAATTCGGAATTCTTTGAATTCGGAAATCGGTCCAGGCGCGGATCCAAGGGGGGGGGGGCGGTGGGGGCGATCGCCCCCCCCCCCCCCCCAAGAACTTTGAGTTTAGGAAAATGGACCCGATGTTTCCTCTTATACTACAGTTTATTTAAGAACTAGAGAGAGTAATAAATCATTTTTTATCCTTTTTCTCTTCGCAAGCTACCTGTGTTCTTTAGTCCGGTGTCTTTAGCAAAATCAGTTAGACACATATATTTTTCATAGGAATGGGTTAAAAATTTTATTATCAAAAATACCGATCTATAATAATGGACTAAAACGTAGCTATATTCTCTCAAAAAATTCTAAGTTATAATTTAAATACTTACAAAATATCCATTGTCAAAAATACAAAAAGGTAAACATATATAAAAAAATAAATTCGTCCATATAATATTAAAATATTTTTGGGGCTATCGGTCATTTTATTATTAATTAAAAATATTTTTAGGGTACTTGACGTTTCAGTTTATTTATTTCTTAAACCATCTGCAGTATTACAATTAAACACTAAAAAGGGATTCAAATGTAATTACTTTTGTATGTTGTAATTAAAATTAGACCTACTTATTTTTATTTCTATTGTATTGACATCTTAATTTAATTTACTTTATTATATGGAAATCCGAGAGCCCCAAAAAAACAAAATAAACTTGTTAATTCTACACGCTTGAGAAAAAGACACAAATACAATAATAAAATAATAAAAATATTGCAGCTAATTGGAATTAAATATATATAAAATTAAAGAGTTGGACATACTAAAATAAGAGTATATAAAGAAACATATAAACAACATTAAACAATAAAATACAACAAAAACAAAAATTTAAATATTAAATTGAGTTTACACTAATTAACATTACATATATAATTCCTAATCAAAGTCAGTGAAACTATCTTCGCTCAAATTAATTATAATTGGTTCCTCTATCTCACCGATCATGAGATCGAGTTCTCACATTCCGTTTTATTCTTTTATTATATGATTTTTTTTCCAATTTTCCGCACTAACTTTATTCAAAAAAATCTTTCAAAAGTTTAGTCAAATTACTAATTTTGTTAACTGTGTTGTTTCTAGCAACTCTACCTTTTAATTGAGAGAGATATTTACTTCTCCAACGGACAGTTTCCGGACTATCTATAGGAACAGATTTTCTATCTGGTTTTTCCCAGTAAAAAATAAGTTCTCTGAGCAATTTCCAGAGATCAGTTCTTTTAATTTCAGGTAAATCGCGATCTTTATTGATTTTAGTTAGAATTTTGTAGACGGTTGGGATCTGCTTCTCTTAATAAAATGTATATACAACCCCTTTAATTGCAGTTTTCATTTCTTCTTCCAACAAGGTTTTTCATCTGGTTGTGATCGAATGTGGCTTGGGAGTACTAACAATTCCAGTCGTTTTTTCTCCTTCAGTATTCGGTACATAATAGATTTTCCAACTTCTGTCATGTTGGAACACATCTCAATAGAGCTTTTAACATTATTATCTAGATATATATAAAAACAAACGCAAACAAGATAAATCATTAAGAACAAACTGTAAGGTGTACTTTGCTCACTGACAGAAATTAAATTAAACTATCAGAATTTTTATGTTGCAGTAATATAATGAAATATAATTAGATTTACGGCAGTTCTCAGTTACCAGCGGCACTGGAGCAGGTACGTTGGAGGTTTCGGTAACAGTTTTATTACTCTCTCTAGTTCTTGAATAAAGTATAGGAGTGTGTGTACTTGCGATCGCCCCCCCCCTCTCAAGAGCTTTGAGTTCAGGAAAATAGAACCCATTCTGCCTTTTATATTAGGAATGAGTATGCTGCTTGCCCCCCCCCCCTTTTGACAACTTGCCTTTCTTGACATACTGTACTTTTGTGATATCACCGCCCCCCCCCTCCAAAGAGAGAGGCTGGATCCGCCCCTGAATCGGTCACTATATTTGTCTGCACAGTTTGGGATAGAATACTTAATCTTGGATAATTTTTAATCCCTTTAAAACATAACAAAATATCTTGGTCAAACTAAAAACATAATCACTTTCACAAAAATTAAAATACTGGTACAGTAGACACCACGATTGTATTCTAACCTGAACTAAAGGAATGGTTCAATTGCTGCTTGAAGAATGTTTTACTTGATACTGGCAGCGCCACGCACGACTGGAAGCAAAAGTTCAAATACTTGTCCAAGGGTTGCATAGGAGAAATTTTTCAAGTAAAAGGATATTTTGTGGGGCAAACAAACACAGGTTTGCGAGTCGACTTGCAACCTACATGCAGCTTATAAGAAGGAATTAATCTACAAGTTTTAAGATAGGCAACTCCATGTACGCTCCAATCAATTAGCTCGGATTGCATTAAAATTACACACCAGCAAAGCGATAATGTTTACAGGCGTAATTATGTAATATTTACAAATTATTCTCGATATTTAGGCGAAGTAAGTTAATTTATTTCAATAACTGACGCTCCGCGTATAATCTAGGTAAAAATTTATTAATACTGTAATACAGAAAAAATTATTCTTGATATTTAGATGAAGTAAGTTAAATTATTTCAATTATTGAGTGGTGTTCGCGTATAATCTAGGTAAAAAATTGATTAAAATTTAATCCTTAAATTATCGGTAGAAACTAAAAAAAATAGTTGTACTTATGTTTATTAGTATATTTTATTTTAATTTACAGTTTTCTGTTGGGGGGTTGCGCAAACCTGTAAACCTAAGGAAAAGCCACTACTATCGTAAAGTGAATTTGCGAATAAACAATAAAACTTCTAGGTGCAATGCGAGAATACCGTATTTGATGCATGTTTCACTATTTTTAAAGTTATATCGTTATTCTACTTATATATTGTCAAAATTAAAGTGTTGTGAAATAATTAAACTTTGATTTATATATGATATATCACTGAATGACCGCAATGTCTGCGTTAATCAAAAAAAAAACTGCTGAATAAATGATCCTGCTATCAGTATTTGTTCGACCATTTCTGAAGAAAGTTTTAGTAAAGTAATCGAGCAATGACAATAATTTTAATTAAGTCGGATGCAAAACAGAGGTCCGAACGCTTTGTTTACTTTCGATTGCTAAACCGATTGGATTATTTTAAACAATGTATGGCCAACTGTATGAAGCCATGCCCGTTATAATTTACATTCAAAATATTTTACTGCTAAATTCAGAAGGGAAAAACTCCACAAAGAAATTATGTAGAAAACAGAACTCAAAAGCTCAGTCGAATACGTCACATCACATACTCACAGCTCTACCAAATATTATGAGTACATAGCTTCAATTTCAAGTATTTATCATATAGAGGGCGTGTCACTAAAACTCTTTAATGTATAGTTTTAATATTGAATGATTTTTCAATTTCTTAAAATTTAATTTAACCATTTCCCCTACCTGCATCTTGTTTCTAAATTAAGAATAACTGGACCCTAACATCATTGAATAACAAAATATCATTTCTGTCACCTCTCATTCTGTTTTTCTCTAAATATCCCGTATATTAGAACAAATAAAAATGTTTTATTTAAAAACACCACTCTATATTAGCAGAGATACTTTCTACTTAAAATTCCCTAAATTTTCAGTCGAGCTTAATTTTTACACGTCTAAAAAAAATAAAACATCCGTAAATTCATTTATTAAACATGAAATTTTAGTGCTTTTCTGCTTAAATCAATCAATTCGTAGGATCAAAGGACCATTTACTCGCGCTAAATGGCCAATTTTACTTGCAATAAAGCCTGCAATTTGTGTTCTTTCTTCTTTCTATCCAGGGACGTTGTGATAAATTGTTGGCAGTCATGGCAGACATTTTTTACTTTGTGAAAAAACTTGCCGCCAAAAAAGGTATGATCGGGCAAATGCGATTTCATTAGCTTCAGCCATGTCAGTAATAAAGTTTCCAGAGTTAGTTTTTCAGAAAGAAAAATAGAAAACGAACTAATTTTTTTCCAAATTCGAACAGTGTGGTCAAAACATATAAAGTCTAAGTTATTTTGATCGCAAAATAAAGTCTTTTTGCATAAGTGATTCAGAGAATACAGGTTAATTAACTGGGATTCAATAATTTGTTTGACTGATTTTCTTAGTAACAGATCTATAATAGTTATTTATATTTAATTATAAAATTATGCACACATATTTTCAAAAATAAAAAGTTCAATAATTTAATAATTGTTTAAGATAAAACACAAAATAATAGAAACATACAAAGAATCTGAATAATACATTCAAATTAGAGAAACTATTTCAGTTTTCAACTAATCTGAACTAACCTAAACTAACTGAAAGGCTATACAACAAGGTCAGGCATATAGTCCAAACGGTGTATATCTTTAAAAATTTAGTAATTATTTCGGTTTTTAGTTGCCATATATCCAAAAAAAAATGTTCCTCGTAAATATAACTAGGATTGTTCATTTCGATTTTCTATCTTGCTCTCGGAGTACGGAACAGTAAATTATTTCTAAAATTAAACCAACATTTATATTTTTTTTATAATTTTTAACATGTTTTATTATCTAAAAGTGAATAATTCTACAAAATATCCCCTTTGTATTTTTATAAAAATATGAAGGTTAACACGCTTACCTACTCCAGAGGTAGTAGGAGTGGTAAAATACTGGAACATAGAGTGGCTTTCTCTCCTTATTTTTATTCATAATAATAAAAGAGATAAAATTGCCTCACAGGACCGCAACAAAGAAGAAACACTAAAAATAGCTGTTTACTTTGACAAGAATTTTAATACATAACCTTACCTCAGACTAACGGCATCTTTACTTTGTCGTTCTCTAATAAGGGTTATAAAATATTAAATAGATTTTGTGTACTTTGTCAACAACGTTGTGATATTTTTAAGATGTAAAATAGTTTGGACACTTTGTGCCGCTATTTAGTACTGTAGTGTTTAGTGTTTGCGATTTTAAACTCTGGATATCCTGTAGGTTTTAAATTATTGTAATTATATTGTAATAAAAAGAACTTCATTTATATATATATATATATATATATATATATATATATATATATATATATATATATATATATATATATATATATATATATATATATGTATATATAGTTTTTATAGAATTTATTTAGGTTTTCTAACTGAACCTTTATTTGGATACTACGGAAAATTTTAATCAGCTTGAAGGTACATCGGTAAGTAACTAATAAGAGGTTTTTCTTGTGTTACGCTATAGTATCTCTTTCGAAAACGTTAAACAACATTCTGTCGAACTTTATTGAAACACACATTATTTTAAACTCATTTAAGTAAACACTATTTTAATACAGCTTGTACAGAATGTGATTAGAAATATTTAAAATATTTTAACAAAGAATGGTACATTAACTGAAAACAAGGAAACTGTTCCTTGAAACTTATGTCTGGAATGATTAATTTTGGGAGAAACAAATAATAGGATGAGCCAAACAGCACTCACGCACAATTTTTTTTTGTAATTTTTACAGGAACGTTTTAGATTTTTAGGTAATTGTCGGATTTAGTGAAGATCTAGGTGGTCATAGAACACGATTCTGTGTTTGTATGTTCAGAATTTTATCTTCTTTTTCTAGAAAAGTCAGAGAAACACTTTCACTTTTGGTTTAATTTTTTTTTTACTAAATTGTTATTACTTTGTTACAACCATAGATTTTACGCTTATAGAAACTTTTATGTTATATAAAAGTTTATAAATTTGCACTTTTTTAACCACAAAACTAAAAAAAAAACTACGAAACAAGTTTGAAAATAAAACCCCTGATTATATATGCTAGAAATATAAATATGCACTGTTGCCATAGCATAAATATGATTTATATACAATTTCTGTGGATCTTTCGTAAGAAAACATTTTTTAATCAATATGTCTATGTTAGGTTCGGTCAGCTTAAATTTGTTTTTACAAACAACAATTGAAAAAATGTTGACTAAGGTAGACAAATTTTATAAAATCTCAAAACGTCTCAAAAAATATTTATTTTTTTTCTATGTTTTCTAGAAAAGTAGGGAAAAAAGTTCGAATCGTGTTCTATATCTTGGAAATAGGGGGTGAGTAAACGATTATTTTTTTAAAAATATGTCATTTTCTTAGATTTCCACTAAATCCAATAATACCCAATTTTTGCTTTGTCATATTTTTTATTTTATTCATAGTTACAACGACTACAAAATTTGACAACACTATTAACAAAATAAAAATTTTGGCTTTAGTTCTCTAAAAAAATATTGCATATCTCGCAAACTTTGTTGAAATTTACTATGAATAAGTATAATTTAGTTTCAAAAAACTAAAAACCTATTGACAATTAGAAGTGGGTGTAAATCAATTTGTAATATTTGCTTACATGTAACTAAGTATGTTACATGTAAGTCAAACTAATAAAACCATTGCAAAAAGCGTACTCTAAGGTAATCTTTGGAAAAAAAAGAAAATCGTAGCTCAATTCTCAGTATAATGTACTCTCTAGTATACAGGACCCTATCATTTTTCCAACCTCTAATCTATATGGAAGAGGCCACTCCTAGCAACTTATATTTGTGTTTTAAGATATGAAGAATCACCCTTCTTCCCAGGTATGGAGTGTCCCAAATTCCACCACATAAGAAGCTCTCCTATAGCACAAAATTGGATTAAATTTACATACTTATGATTATGTTAAAACAAATTGCCTAATTGTAGTCCTACAGAAGTAAATTTGGGTTATGCTACTTTTATACCTAACAGTTATTAGTAGCACTTTTTAGAAATTTAATTGTTGATTTTAAAAAGAACATAGTTGACTCAAACCCTACTGATATTTGTTTTCTATTACATAACATTTTTTTGTAATATTTGTTTCTAACTTTTGTTCTTTAAGTGACTAAAAAGTGTTTAAAATGTATTTCGGTTTTAGTAGAACATACTTCTGAGTACAAAGGAACACTACTCTCAAAATAAAGTGTGAAACCTTAGTTACTGCATATTTATCAATAAAATTATATATATATATATATATATATATATATATATATATATATATATATATATATATATATATATATATATATATACATGTATAAAAGTATTAGTAAATTTGTTTACCCAGAACTTCCCTCACCATTCATTTGAGGTGCTCTAATTGCTCAGTTGAATTTGTAGAACAGTTTTTGTAAGCCACATCACTATTTTTGATTTTAACTAAAATTTCCACCCATCTGCTAACTTCTTACTCTGATATAATGATAAATACAATTCAGGTGATACGATTTTTGAATTCCTATACGCAAAAAATCCTGAAGGCGTATGACAGTGTAACTTTAAAATTAATCTCCTCCATTTACCAACAACTTTCTGGCCACCATTTTTAAAATTTCTGTATTCATTTTTAAGAAAACGAGGTTATTTAATGAAGATGATTAATAAATTCATTATTTATCTTTTTATTTAATATTGTTGTATCTTGAATACCTTGGTTCTTGCAGTCATAAAGTTACAATAATTTAATATATAAAATTTTTATAAAAAAATTGAACCAACTTCTAAAAATGCGCTAAAAAGTGAGAAATAACCATAAATTTTTATATGAAATTGAACTTTTTGAAGTCGGCGCCAAACTAATACCTGACAAAATGTGATTTGCATAAACACATTAAAAATACTTTATCTGTAATTGCTTTCTTACCATAATTTGTATATATTAGTAGTTATTTATTTCATTTACAAATAATTTGGCGCCGACTTCAAAAAGTTGAATTTCATATAAAAATTTGTGGTTATTTTTCAATTTTTAGCGCATTTTTAGAAGTCGGTTCAATTTTTTTGTAAAAATTTTATTTTTCTATTTTTAGTTTTAGAATTCATTATGATATTCATAAATTATTTGAACTAAGTACTAATCGAGATTAGTGTACCTCGCAATGACTCCAAAGTGGCACAAAAGTACGCATTTTATCCAAAGTTGTAAATCACCCTAAAATGAACCACTAAAAATTCTTTAGTTCTTAGAGTTTTCCAAATACCAATCAAATTGGGTCAAACGAATAGTTAGTCTGTCATAGAAAATCCACTATCTTAAATTTCAAATTAATTTTAGATTGGTAATATAGGCCCCAAAACCTTCCAATATCGATATTTAAAGAAAATAAATAAATTTTTTATCCACCATATTGCATACGCCATATTGATTTTTTAAAAAATAATTTTAGATTCGTCATGTGTGACCCCGAAAACTCTACCGTACCAATTTTGATGAAAATCGGACAAAATTGTTTTTTTTGTCCGCCATATTGAATCTACCATATTGAATTTTTTAAAAATAATTTCAGATTCTTTATGTGAGGCCCCGAAAACTTCCCTATACCAATTTTGGAGAAAATCGGACAAAATTGATTTTTTTCGTCCGCCATATTGGATCCGCCATATTGAATTTTTTAAAAATTATTTTAGATTCGTCATATGCTACCCCGAAAACTCCTCCGTACCAATTTTGGAGAAAATCGGACAAAATTGATTTTTTCGTCCGCCATATTGGATCCGCCATATTGAATTTTTTAAAAATTATTTTAGATTCGTCATACGTGACCCCGAAAACTCCCTTGTACCAATTTTGGTGAAAATCGGACAAAATTGATTTTTTTGTCCGCCATATTGAATCCGCCATTTTGAATTTTTTTTAAATAATTTCAGATTCGTTGGGTACAACCCCGATAATTCCTCCATACCAATTTTGGAGAAAATCTGAAAAAATTAATTTTTTTGGCCGCCATATTGTAAGCGCCATCTTGGATTTTACTGCACCAATTTCATCTAAAAAAATATGGGACCACCACAGCAACTTCCTTTACATAATGTAAAAAATTTCTTTCAAATCGGTGCAGCTGTTCCGGAGTAATCGGTGTACATACATAAAAAAAAAAAATACATATTCGACGAATTGAGAACCTCCTTCTTTTAGAAGTCGGTTAAAAATACTTATAATTTCTAGGATATTGTATATATATATATATATATATATATATATATATATATATATATATATATATATATATATATATAGTGTTAAGTATATAAATAAATAATTAATCTTAATTGTAATTAGTTCGCTTACGATTTCCATTGTTCTATGTATGTGTTATTTTTTATGCATCTATTACTTTCTTTCAGTCAACCTGATGCAACATTGGGGTCTTATATCTGGATGCCTTCGACTGAACCCCTTTTATTATTTTGCACGTTTATATGTTTATTCATTTATTTGTGTTGAAATGAGATTAATAAAAGACTCAGAGCCATTAGACGTGGGTTGTTGTATTAAATCTTTTAAAATTTGTGTATTCATTTAAAAAAAAACTAGGTTATCTAATGAAGATGATTAACTAATTATTTATCTCTTTATTCAATATTTTTGTAGCTTAACTACTCCGGTTATTACAGTCAGAAACCGTAAAGTTACAGTAACTGAGAATAAAATACTAATTCTGATTCTATTAGAATAGTCAATTTGTTTTTAATTTTCAATTAGGCTACCCTAATTTTTTTATATCTAACTGTAGTATTATAATAAAAAGAACTTTACAAGCAAACTGCCTAGAATTCTTTCTGTCACCGAAATTTGGGATATAAACGATTTACTTTATAATATAAATAAATAAATAAACCCTTTATTATCATAAATTTCATAGGTGAAACATTACAACGTCATAGGTTCAGTTATAAAAGTAAACATACATACTATCACACACACATACATACACTTTTACCTTCAAGCGTTACCCTACAAATCCTAATATTAAAAAGAGTGTATCTAAAATTTTTAGTAAAACAAAAGTTTCTACAATTTCAAAATCACAACACATTAAAAAGTCAATGCTTATTAACGAATATACTAAACGTAGAGTAAATTATTTTTGGCAGTAGTACAAATCTCAGTGTAGTAATATTCTAAAAGAGGAAATGAAACTCAGTCTACTCCACTAGTTTATTAAAAAGTTATAATTCAGTTCTGGCAAAGTACTGTACGTGTTTCGAAAGCTCAAATTTGCATCATCAGCAGTAAAATTTCTAAATTACAGACAGATAAAATAGTCTTAGAGCAGAAAAAACACCAAAGTAATAAATGAAAAAGAAACACATGTTAATCGAATTAGTGGCTATCGAACCTTATAATATGTAGGGATATATTAATTAACAATTTTATAACCTGTTCAAAAAAAATATCAATTATTTGTTGTTCCTTTTTCTTATATACACCCAGGGGAAGCTAAGGTTAAGCTAGTAAAAAACAGGCTAGAATCAGGTCTGAAAATGCATTAGAAAAAAATCATTATTTTTTGTCATATCGATTTTACTTGATGTTAATTTTTTTTTTGATTATTTTAATCCGCTCTTAAAATCTCTCATTTCATATTTAAAATTTCACTGAAAATAACTAACCCATTATAAGCATTTAAACTCCTTATTAAATAACCCAATAAAAACAGGATATAAAATTATCGATATGTCTATACGGAAGGAAGAACTTCCGATATTAATTTTTTGTGTATAACATTTTTCTTTCTTAAGGATATTTAGTTTGTGACAAATTTCTTGTTAAACAACGGAAAAAGAAAATAGTAGAATGGGCGGATCCTGTTACAGTTGCCAAAAAGAAATGTTACTAGTTTGATGCATTTGTCAAATGTTGACGTAAAGGTATATACTATTTGGACTCTATTCTGTTTTAACACACTTCGAGACAAAATACTATCTCAGATTGTAAAGAAGTACTTGGGAAGGATGCACCTGCAGACCGGTTGCGAACTCATTGCTTATCGTCAGTACAGGGTAGGTAAGCACACTTAAACATAGGAAAAGCGAATCCTTTAACCAACTTATATCAGACCAAATATGAAGTATAATACAAGTAGTGCCACCTCTCAGCATTCCACGCCATCTGAATTTTTAATCTCGTGAAGATCTCTATACCAACAGTGAATACAATATACTTGAAGCTGGGTGCAGAAAGTCTGCCCTTATTGTAAAGGGTGTTTTTTATAGAGGTATAGAACTTTAAGTTGGCAACACTTTTTTAACTGGCGGCCATTTTGTCAGCTGTCAAGTGATTTATGTTTAGTTTGGTTTGGCATTTCAACATGAATAGACTGACGCCTGAACAACGCTTCCAAATTGTGCAAATTTACTTTGAAAATCATGGTTCTGTTCGAAATACGTATCGCGCACTACATCCATTTTAGGTCAACATAATCGTCCATCAGAGCAATTAATTCGATTAACTATGGCACGTTTTCGCACCACGTTTACTCTAAATGATAATACGCATCCACAGAGACATCGTACAGTGCGTACAGAAGAAGTCATTGCTGCTGTAGAGCGTAGCGTAGAGGAAGACCCGAATCAGTCTATCCGCCATCGTGCACAGGAATTGAATATGTGTCCATTCACTTTATGGAAGATTTTGCGGAAAGATCTTGGTTTACGTGCTTACAAAATCCAACTCGTGCAAGAATTGAAGCCACACGATCACCTAGCAAGGCGTAGATTCGGTGAATGGGCCCAAAACAAGATTTCCGTTGATCCCGATTTTCATAAGCGAATTTTGTTTAGCGATGAAGCTCACTTTTGTTTGAATGGATACGTCAATAAACAAAACTGCCGTATTTGGAGTGATGATAATCCTCAAGTGTATGTTGAGACACCGTTACATCCAGAAAAACTGACTGTTTGGTGTGCTTTTTGGGCTGGTGGAATCATTGGTTTGTACTTCTTTAAAAACGATGCTGGTCAGAACGTTACAGTCAATGATGACCGCTATAGAGCCATGATTACTGACTTTTTCGTTCATCAGTTGAACAACCATGATGTGCAGGAGCTGTGGTTTCAACAAGACGGCGCAACATGTCACACAGCTCGTGCCACAATTGATTTATTGAAGGAAACGTTTGGTAACTGCATAGTTTGACGTTTCGGATCCGTGAATTGGCCTCCAAGGTCGTGCGACTTAACGCCGCTAGACTATTTTCTGTTGGGATATGTGAAGTCACTAGTCTACACCGATAAGCCCGAAACGATTGATCACTTGGAGGACAACATTCGCCGCGTTATTGCCGATATACGGCCACAAATGTTGGAAAAAGTCATCGAAAATCGGACCTCCAGATTAGACTACGTCCGAGCCAGCCGTGGCGGTCATATGCCAGAAGTCATATTTAAATTATAATGCCAGAAGGTTATCTTTCGAATAAAGTAAATTTCATGTCAATTTAAAAAATTCATCTTTGTTTTAATCCATTTAAATGTTCTATACCTCTATAAAAAACACCAAACAGTTAGTTGAGAACTAAAATAATGTCTCTAATATAAATGTATGTACACATCCATCTGCCAGTATATTTTATCCACTGTTAATATGAATTATAATTTACAAATTAGTTTTTATGCAAAATAATCCTGTCACCGTCTAGAATTGATTGAAAGCACCTGTAAGAACTTGTTTTTAACCACGTTCAACTGAATTGTAATTGGTTGTTATAAAAGAAAATCCAATTTACTGTTTTATTTTACTTGCCTAGCAACGTTCAGTAAGAACTTAGCCGTGTTTAGATCCCATTACTTACCGGTAGTAAAATCTCAAGTATTTTGTTACAATATTTTTGGAGAGATTTCACTTCTTGTTTTTATTTTTTTAGTACACAGTGAACAGAAAAATGTAATTACTTAATAAGTCATCACATTCACAGTTATTACAAATATAGAAAGAAGAACTTGGGAACTTTTCAATATCAGTTTCGAATACTTTTCTTTAGCCATTTTATTTAACAATGACCAAATATGAATCGAACTCTTTTGACGAATAAGTGCTTTTTATAAGCAACCAACAAAATATTGACATTATTTTTACTTTCACCATTTTGTCAAATATGATCATTTGATATCCAAAATAAACTCTTCCAACACACACTTAACCGATTTTTTATTTTTTCTCTTATGCAAAGTGATCAAACTTTGGGACTACATAGTTGGTATCAAAATAATATTACAAACGACTAAAACTTATTGATATGCCCTCGTATATACAAATATTTCGACGTGGTGAGTCATCTTTATTATAACGTGCCGAAAGGAATAGTGTCTCAAAGACTCATCTCTAGATTTATTAGGAATTTCCATAGGTACATAAAAAAGATAGAATAAGCGTGGCGAGTTAGTTAAGAGTTAGTCGTGTAGTTGTATAGTTAAGAGTTGTTTAGTGGTTTTTAAATAGTGAAGATTAAGTAGTAGTAACAAGAGAGTTGTATTAATATAAGTATTGAAAATAGTGAAAGGTGTGGTGTTTTATTCTGCGAACTCACTGAATGATTTTAAAACGACAAGATCATAACAATTGGTATCAGAAGTGAGGTTTGGTGTCAGAAGTGAGGATTATAACTGGGTGTCCAGAAAATTCTATTGGAAATTAGAGGAGATAGGGAAAAATGCAGTTGTATAGTTAAGAGTTGTTTAGTGGTTTTTAAATAGTGAAGATTAAGTAGTAGTAACAAGAGAGTTGTATTAATATAAGTATTGAAAATAGTGAAAGGTGTGGTGTTTTATTCTGCGAACCCACTGAATGATTTTAAAATGACAAGATCGTAACAATTGGTATCAGAAGTGAGGATTGGTGTCAGAAGTGAGGATTATCACTGGGTGTCCAGAAAATTCTATTGGAAATTAGAGGAGATAGGGAAAAATGCATTTGTTACCAATTAAGAAAATAAGATTAATTTTCTATAAAGTTCTAGAACTTTCTTTTTGAAGACTAACTGAGATATTGAAAAACTGTCCACCATCGAGTTTGTCATTAATAAATAAGCTTAGAACCAAATTTTCAACAAATTTCTAGAAAATTTTATTTGGGAACTAAAGGACATGTGGAAAAACTGACTTTACTGTCGAGTTTGTCATTAATAAACAAGCTTAAAACCAAATTTTCGACAAAGTTCTAGAAAATTCTATTTGAAAACTGAAGGAGATATCGAGAAACAGACTTCACCATTGGATTTGCCATTAATAAATAACCTTTGAATCGAATTTTCGACATAGTTCTAGAAAATTCCATTTGGACACTAACGGAGATATCGAGAAACGGACTTCACTATCGGATTTGCCATTAATGAACAAGCTTAGAATCCAATTTTCGACAAAGTTCTAAAAAATTATATTTGGAAACTAAAGAAGATATGGAGAAATAGACTTCACCATCGGATTTGTTATTAATAAATAAGTTTGGAATCGAAATTTCAACATAGTTCTAGGAAATTCTATTTGGAAACTAAAGGAATTTTTCATTGAGAAAGAAGCCTAGAATCGAATTTTCGACGAACTTCTAGAAAATTCCATTTGAAAACTAAAGGAAATAACGAACAACTGACTTCATCAATGGATTTGTCATCCAGAAAGAACTTTAGAAACGAGTTTTCAAGAATATTCTAGAAGTTTTATGGTAAATACTAGACAGCAAACAGCCGAAATGGAGGAAACATTGGCCGATTTTATGGAACCTGAAAAATAATGCTGTCTAAAAGAAAAACAGGAAGAAGAAGCACGTCGCCAAAAAGAAGAAGAACGTCGCCTAAAAGAAAAACAACGTCGTCTAAAAGAAAAACAGGAAGAAAAAGACCGTCACCTAAAAGAAGAACAACGTCATCTAAAAGAAAAGCAGGAGGAAGAGAACCATCGCCTAAAAGAAAAACGGGAAAAGAACATCGTGTAAAAAGTGAAGAAAAACTTTACAAATGGATATATGAGGTCATAGTACAAGAACAGTAAAAATTCGATCAAATTCTACGAGGGCAAACGCAAAAGTTTGAGAAGGAGATTGGAGAAGTGCGACAAGACGTTGGAGAAGTGCAACAAAACATTGGAGAAGTGCGACAAGAAATGAAAGAAATCGTAGACGAGATAGAAGTAAAAGTACTTTAAGAAGTAAATAGTATAAAATCAACTGTTCGACAAGAAATGAAAGAAGTCGTAGACGGGATAGATTCTAAAATGAAGAGCCTTCAGATAGAAATCAATAAAACAAAGAAGCATGGCCCTTCTGATAAAGTAATAACCACTGGACAGAACATTAAACCTCCAAATTACGACGGTCAAATATCTAGGCTAATGTACATTAATAATCGCACTTCGTGGACCAACACTGGAGTAGTTGTAAACCATTCCTATAACCTAACAGAAAGGCTATAGAATCCTTAGTGCTGCGCTGAAAAGAAGATTTGGAGAGTAACATCGGCACCAGTTACATCAGTCACAGGTAAAGTCAAGACACCATAGAAACGAAGAAAGTTTACAAGAATATGAAACTGATATCCGACGCTTTGTGCATCTGGCTTATCCAGGAGCTACGGAAGAATTTCGAGAAAAGCTTATGATAAAGTATTTTATTGATGGAACCAAGGATCAGAAAATGCAGCTTAAGTTGCGTGTAAGCAAGTTTAATTATTGTAGTGAAGCGTTGGACACTGCTTTGGAAATAGAGGCAGCTTATAATGTGTCAAGGCCAAAAATAAAGACTGTTACCATAAAGAAAAGCAAGGACTTGTCGAACTAAACTATGGAGACAATATTATCTGGAATTCCTAAGAAATTAGACAAGAGAGATGATACTTAACGCTACAGAAGAAATCAGGAAGAACTGAATACAATAGTTAATATACCACTTTAAAGCAGAAACTGGATCGAGTGCTACAGATGTGGACGAACTATATACATGAGAAGGGACTATCAGGTAGAATTAAGAAGACATATAAAGTGCTACAGATGTAGACATATGAGATGGGACTGTCTGGTGTTCAGTTCTAGTTCACCATCCAGAGATCGCACAGAAGAGAACAAGGAAAAATTGCAACAGTACAATTCATCAAACATCAAATATAAACCAGGAAGACTGCATAACAACGCAGATACCATTTCAAGGAGACCATGTAAGGAAGAATACAAGGGCTGTAGCAAAATAGAAGAAAGAGAAGAGTTTTCTTTTCTGGGAGTCAGTTGTGACGTTGATTTCAAGTGGAGTACAGCTCAGATGCGAAACGATCAACTTCAACTTAGAGGAAAAGTCAGTGCTACTCTTATTACTATATTTGTTGCTGCAGTATGCCTAATAAAGTCAGCCTTGTTGATAAATCTAGAATTCTACCATTGTTCAGAAAAGTAATGTTGAGAACTGCTGATGTGGTGGGAGAAATGCGAGTTGAGCTTCAACTTGGAAGTCTAAAATTAAACCATTTGGTAATAGTTGCCGACATAGAAGAAGAGTTTATACTGCAAATGGACCTGATTCGACAACATAGATTTTCCTTCGACGATAAGCTTAACATTATAAAGCTTGGCACCGAAGAATTTATTCTGTCCCAGAACCGTGATAACGAACCAATCAGAAGTATTGCAAAAGAAACAACCAGAATAAGTGCAAGCACCGAGAAAATCATTTACGGAAGACGAGATGACAGTTCTGAAAGTAACGTCGGATTAGTTCTGCATTCCAACAAACTCTGTAAATGAAAGCATTAGTCAGTTTATGTGACATCGAGGCAAACTCGGCAGGGTTCCAGGAAGGTGATAGAGTTTGGTTTTGGAATCCACGAAGAAAGAAGGACAAATCGCCTAGATTAAAGCCATACCATGCAGATATGGAAGCTGATCGGGACGATCAGAATTAGGAGGGGAACTGTGTTATGAACGACTAAAACTTATTGATATGCCCTGGTATATATAAATATTCCGACGTGATGAGTCATCTTTATTATAACGTTCCGAAAAGAATAGTGTCTCAATGACTCATCTTTCTGGATAGTTTATGCTCTAGATTTATTAGGAGTTTCCATAGGTATAAGCGTAGTTAGTTAGTTGGAAGTTGGTCATGTAAAGTAAGCCATATAGTGTATTGTTAAGAGTCATATAGTTATATAGTAAGAGTTGTATAGTGGTATTTGAATAATGGAAATATTAATAAATAATAATTAATTAATTGCGATTTTAATATAAATGTGTTGTTAATATAAGTACTGGAAGTTATTTAGTGAAAATTGTGTTTTTATTCTGCGAACCCACTGAGCGATTTTAAAGAAACGAAACCGTAACAATCTCCATGATTTCCGAGCCTATAAAGATAATAACTGAAAATCGATTTTTAAATACTTTTAAACCGTTTATATATTCTAACAAAAATTTTGGCAAAAAAATATAGTTAATAACTGTCTTGCGTTAACTGTTATAAAAATGCTCAGAAAATATCAGAGAGTGGTATCTCGTTCGGATTATCAAATTTCGAAAAAAAAAACAAATTTTTACAGTGTTGCTGTATCTGACATGTTGACCTAACTAGGAGATTCCCTCGGCATATTTATAAAAAAGGTGTATTTTTTCTTTACTGATAAGATTAACGTGTAAATTGGATTGACAACGAAAAAAAAATTTCATAGTTTTTCTGTTAGTTCAGGTTAGTTCAGGTTATCACCTGGGATATAATGTTTTGTCTTTCTCCTCTACTGGTACCATATCCGATCGGGACGATGTCGACGGATAAGGGGTTTTTGTGCCTAATCAAAAAAATACCACTATATACTCAAAACTGTATATATATTTAAAAATTTAGTAATTACAACGGTTTTAAGTTGACATACATCCAAAACATAAGTTCTTCGGGTTAGGGTTGTTCACTTAGTTTTTCTGTCTTCCTCTCGGAGTAGAGAAAAATAACTTATTTCTAATATTCAAACAACATTTATATTTGTTGTAAATTTTTTAACGTGTTTTATTATTTAAAATTTTATAATTCTACAAAATATCCCATTATATTTTTATAAAAATATGAAGGTTAACACGTTTACCGACTCCATGTCAACTCCAGATGCAATAGGAATCGTAAAATACTAAAATATTTAGTGGTGGTTCCCTCCTTATTTTTATTCATAATATTGAAAGAGATAAAAAATATCCCACAGGGCCGTAGCAAAGAAACAAAAAACAACAGCTATTTTATTTGACAATGGCTGTGTTCTTTAGAATAATTATCAATTGATCGAAGTGAAAAAGTGTAACTGATAACTTCATGTTCTTTCGAATATGCATTTACTTGTCATTGGGTCGAAGTGATCGTGATTACTTCAAGTGATAGAACTGAAAGTTAGTTCAAAAGAATAGCCCTAATTGTAATACATAACCTTAATTCAGACTAATGGGGTCCTTACTTTGTCGTTCTATAATAATAGCTATAAAATATTATTAAACACATTTTATGTACTTTGTGAACAAAGTTGTGACATTCTTATTATATTAAAATATAAAATAGTTTAAACACTTTGCGCCGCTATTTCATATCCTGGTATTTAGTGTGACTTTAAACTTTGGATACATTTTATAGTGCTCGTTTTTATAGGATTTATTTAGGTTTTTTAACTGGACCTTTATTTGCATACATATGGAAAATTTAATTCAGCTTAAAGATATACAGGTAAGTAACTAATAAGAAGTTACTTGTTGTTATACTGTAGTATCTATTTCGAAAACGTTAAACAACATTCTGTCGAACTTTATTGAAATATACAGTATTTCAAGCTTATTTAAGTGGAAATTTCTTAGTAGTTTTTACAGGAATGTTTAAGATTTTTGGGTAATTATTGGCTTCCATCCTTTCCTGGTATTCTTGCAATCTGATATAGTGTTTTGTCTCTAAATATGTTAGAACAGAGTACGTTTGTCCTTATAGTATAAGGTTTTTTCATTCGGTTGAGAGCAAAGTTTCTCTTATATAATTGTATGTTTTATACACCCAACTGCAAGTATATTATAAACTTTTGGTTTATATATACAGATCTCTGCGAGATTATATATTCAGATTGCGTGAAACGCTGGGAGATGGCACTGCTTGTATTACATTTCATATTTTGTCTAATATAAGTTGGTTAAAGGATTTACTTTTCCGATGCTGAAGTGCGCTGGCCTATTCTGTACTGACGAGAACTAACAAGTTCGAAACCGGTCTACAGATGGTGGTGCACTACCATAAGAAAGGCTTCCACCATTTCCTGGTATTCTTGCAATCTAAGATAGTGCTTTGTCTCTAACTGTGTTAGAGTGGTTGAGAGCAAAGTTTCTCTTATATAATTGTATGTTTTATAAACCCAACTGCAAGTGTATTATCCACTTTTGGTTTATATTGATATAATATTTAGTTGATAATTACTTAACTATTATACTAAGAAAAATCTCAATCTAACGCTGAGGAATCTTTTAGAATAGCAAAGAAATTCTACAATAAAAGATCATAGTTTAGTCTTTACAAATATTTTTAACTAATACAGTCATCGATCGTGACCATGGCAAATCCCAACCATCAACTGAACAGACCTCAAGCTGATAATATTCCTTTATTTGGCAAAATTTCAAAACAAATTATTTATTTGTGGGAATGTCAAAATTTTAATAACAATCATAGGAATCAAGCAGAAGATAATGCTCCGAGAAATATGTGTATATTCGAATAAATTTTAAGTAAATTGATAAGTAAGGCAGCAGATTTAATTGCTTCAAAAATTGAACTAACAAAATCGCAATTATGTCAACCTTTCGAATCACAGATCAATATATTGTTTAGCACAGGATATGATTACTGTCAAACCTTTAAAAAATCAAACACCCCACCAATTTGGTTTACGCTTTCAAGAGGCGAGCCTACCCTTTTCAACAAATAAACACATCAAACGGCCAAGAGAAACAAAATTATTAGACTAGTGAATGAGGAAATTTAGTACTAAAAACCTTTATAAATGGTTCAAGCTATCATATGTATTTAGTTAGACTAAAAAATTACCAAATATTGGAAACAGCCATAAATTTTGCTTCGGAAGAAGAAAATTTCTTATACTACAAAAATTCTAGTAAATCTTTAAATAAAACAGCGGTTAACCTTAACCCAACTAACAAACAAAAAATGACAGATACACTAGAGACACATTATTGTGCTAATATACTTAAACTACATTATCCAGCTATTGTGAATTATGACCAAAACTACCCCAATTTTTTAGTAATACACCAATGCACCGATATCCGATAAATCCTAATTTCCTTAACAAGTCAAATCAACTCTTAGATTACGGACAATTTCATTATGTCACCCAAATTTAAATTTTAACAACTTACAAAACCAAACTTTAATCCACGACCAAAATCAACAAATACAATCAATGTCAGAAATCTAACTTTTCACATCACATCAAAATCGGAACCAATGGATATTTCATCAGGAAATAACATTATTAATAAATACCAACAAATACTGCAACCTAAACCAAATTTTAACGTAGAATATAACGAAAACATTCTCATAAATGGTGAACAATATTGTTCCCCGTACGATTAAAATAGTTTCACCAATAGTGAATAATATTATCACTCTGTAGATCAAATTATTTCGTAAATAATGAACAACACCATTCGCAATATGACGAGGAACTGGAATATCAAAATTATTATAACGATAAAAACCCATCTGAAAATTAATATCTTTACGAGAACGAAAATTTCAGTATGAATATACTTCCAAACCCTCCGACCTAATATTTTTAAGTAATCATGATTACCCAAACTTACAATTCACCTCTTTCTCAGAAATAAACGCAAAATTTCACCCAAATTTGATGGACTTCCAGGTTTTGACTTTTTAGCATATACTGGCATAATTATAAACTGTAAAAACCTTTGTTTAGAAACACCAAATGTTACCTTCCCAATTCTATGTCAAAATGAACCACAAGGAATATTAGATAATTCTGAAACAAATAAAATAATATTGCCTCATCGTATATGTCACAATACAAAAATTTCTGATAACCAATTAAATAGAAATGATACATATTTTGAAAAATGCTAATGTTGAAACAATCGGAAAAATAATTCCGCAATATATTTCTCATTAAGTTATGTTATCCATCAATCAATCAAACGGTATAGAATATTATGATTTTAGAAACACTGAAATATCGCAAACTCGACAAAAAAATTACTTATTGCAACAAATTCCACAATGGAGGAGCAAAAAATATACGATAAACAAGTCCAATGAACTTCCTATTAGACATACGCCAGAAAGTTATACTTTAAATAATACAAATTCTGAAGATAAATAAATGCCCGAAACTCTTGAACAAATCGATGTTAGAGTTTTCTCCTACCAAAAATATGGCGAAGAATCTCAAAAAATAAAATATAAAAAAAAACAATCTCAAAAATACTGAAATATCCGAAAATTTAATGTGAACTAACAATTATTTTGCAACAAATGTTAAAGAAAAAATAAGTAGAGATGTTAAACCAAACCACGTCAAGATTAATTTCAACAAACCATTACACATTAAAACTATAGACGGAAATAAAACAAATTATAAAACATGGAAAAAAGGTAAAATAAAAATCAATAAATGATTGTTCCCTCCTTGCAAGAAAAAGGAACAAGATATAAATTTGACTAGGCAGAATTTCGTTAAACGCAACAAAAGAAGATCAATCAGTCTTAAAAGATCCAGGCAATAATAGCCAAGATATCAGTAAAATCTTCTAAATAATTATAAGTAAAAATATTGATCAACCTATCGGACAGAAGACCAAAAATAAACCATTTAACATATCTGAAATAAAAAACGAATTTTATTAAACGCAATACAATCAGAATCAGTCTTAAACAAGCCAGGCCATATTAGCCAAGTAATTAATAAAATTTTCAAAGAAAGCTATAGTCAGTTTAATACAGAAAATCTAGATCCAGATGACGTAAACCGAATTATTAGTGGAAATATCTTTCAAAATTATCCTTACTTTTAATACTAAATAAGATAACGTTAAAAAGAAGGGGTTTACATTTAAAAAAAAATTGATTTTTAACGATTTTTTCAAGTTAATATTTAAAGTTAGGTTTTGATCACGCGGTATTTATTTATTATCAAAATATCAACACAGTCCACTAAAGTAGATCCCTTTCTGGAAGGAAACCGACCCGAAGTAAATAATAAAGGCTTTCATATAGGAGAAATTGATAGTTACGTTTAGGCTTGCAAACGACAAATTCAATCGACTTTAGTAAACTATCAAATATTAAAAATTTTCCAAAGTCTATTCTCTGAGACGCACTTATGCTTTCACTGTTTTCTTATTATGTCCACAAATATTCAATTAAATTAACATATAGGGTGCTCACTGTACAGTATAAAATATTAATTCTTACAAGCGTTGTCTTGGTGAAAAACAAAACTATCTAAAATTCACATTATTGACGATACTATGGAGTAACTTCTTCTTTAAATATTTAAATAGGTAAAATACCCTCCAATTTCATTATTAAAATATAGTTGGCCAATCCACGCCATAATATACACTGCTGGATAGGAATAAAATCCTCTTTAATCGTGGTTTCCAGTACATAGAAAATCATTGTGATTACCAAAGAATTCAGTTTTTTCTTCGTCGAAAAATATAATATTTTTCCAGTCCTATATGTTTTATTCAAATGCCGCTGAGTCTGGATTTACTCGACTTTTTTCATTTTTCTTATTTACTAAACGTTTCTTTTTACTCGTGCCTGTAAACCGTTACTTCTTAAAAGTTTCCTTATTTTTATAACAAATACAGTTGTAACGAAGTTACTAAATTTTTGGGCAAGTGTATGTTCGCCGGGATTTAATTCATTTATTTTACATCCGAAAAATCTGATTCTTGCGGGAAAGAATTGCTTAACGTTTGAATATTATCGACATATAATTAGATTCACTGCGCTATGCCGGAAAATGTAATTTTCCGAGATTTTCAGAGCGTCCGACCATAGTAATCGCGCGCCGCATATAGCAGTATCGTATGCGCGATCACCGCACACCGTCATACGTCAGCGTAGTGGGAGCTCGGGCCGTCTATTTAAGTCCGAGCAGACCATTATTTCGCTGAGAAACGGACTGGACTGGGTCGCCTGCTGTGCCGCGCCTTCCTGGTCTAGTAATGTAGGTGAGGCTAGGCTTGTGTGTATATGGTGTTTACCATACACTTCCTTCTTTACGTCCTACCCCTCTAATGGCCAGCATTGCCGAGGACCCTTATAAGAACGGGCAATGTTGTGTCATCCTACCGTCACTGTCGAGGACCCTTATAAGAACGGGCAGCGTCAGTTCCTTTCTTTCCTTCCTACCGTCACCGATACACACACGCACTGATGCCGTAAGTTTGTTATTGTTTCCGTAATGACCAGGAATGTGTTTACCGCCCTCCGGCGTCCGTTAACAAGGGAGCTAAACAACTGCTGCCTCGACGCTTATCGCCGCCGCCGCGTGTAAAGACCGTCGCCGTGTAGAGACGCCGCCTATCGCCGATCGATACCGTGTTATTGTTACATACCGCGTATACCGCCGTCGGTCGAATTTTAATACCAAGCGCCGTGAACCGGGAACGCGGATTTTAGATACGAGGCGCGATAATGTGCGTACAAGCCGTCGTAAATAGCGTCGCAACCGTATAGTACGAGGTACGTGAATAGCGTCGAGAATGACACCGCCGGGTTACCGTCTTTAGCGCAACCGAACAGCATGAGCTACCGTGAACAGCTCTCAAAACATACTCTTGCCCTCCAGACCGTTTATTTGTTTTCATTATTGTCCATCTTCAATTGTAAGTTAGTTTTAGGCCATGTCTTTGTATAAAAGAATGGAATACAGGATACAGGATGTTTTATAACCGTTTGTTTTATTACCTAGTCCCATTTTTACCATTACATGTAACAATTGGCAGCCGGCACTAATACACGCAATTGACCCCTGGCTTGCCGTTTCTCCACTGTAACAAGCTGCCCGGTGCATAAAGTGGGCCCTCGACCACATTAAATCCCGAGGGTGGCGCCCGAGAACCGACCACCGAGTGGATGTTTTGACCTTCAGGCAGTCAAACCGTTGATCAGCTGAGAGAGCAGGGATATCCCGAAGATACGTAGATACCGCCGACCCGATACCCCTGCGCTGAACATTTGACCGATGACTGTCTGCACAAGAAATATCCACGGACCGATGTTCCGCTGCCGTGAACGAAGAAGAGCCGTAGAGCACGACCTTGCTCTTCTGCTCCCCGCCTACGAAAAACGCGTCACACAGTCTTTTTATGCTCATTTGCAAACTTTTTCAGCCTTTCTGCTGTAATTAGTTAAATATTCCATGTAACTTTTCTTAAAATTTTTCGCTTTTCTCGATAAGTCAATATACTTATTCTTCCTCCTTCTGACACAATCATTTTTGAATATTTTTTGTTATTGAGCGGCTTTGGCCAATCATTTTGCTTATTGCTCTTTGAGATTTTCTTTCTTTCGTTTAAGTTTATGACCAACTCTCTTATTTTATGAGAAATCTATGATTATTTTATTAATTCTTTTTAAAATTTACTACATTTCTTTACAGCCCAAAGTCCCACAGTTTTATTAACAAAAGACAAGTGGATGAATAGTTTGATTTGCCACATTTTTTCATTCTCAAAAAGATTTGAATACGTTTCGAAATTTTGTTCTATTTTTAATTCTTAAAATAGGAAGCAATAATTTTACAAAATCTGGTATGAAATTTTTATCTCTGTTTGTTTAAAAATTGAATGTTAACGAAAAATTAGCGTCCCAACTGTGGATTTCACCTAACTTACATTGAAGTATTATTTCTGGTCCGTGCTTTTAGGTTTTGTTTTTGTTAAATGAGCTCTTAACTTGAAGGTTCTTTTTATAATGTAGTTGTGTAAATATATTCGATTATGAAAAAATAATTTAAAGACTTAATATTTGTTAATTCTTTCTTAAATGGTAAAGAATAAGACTAGTGACATAGGACTGCATGCTATAAGAACCAATGAGAAATAAATCCCGAAAAAGACGTACGATAATCACATAAATAACACGTTGAAAGGAATTAATCAAATACAGCTACAACTGATGCAATGAGTACACAAAAGGAGCCGTTCTTTTGAAAACCAGAATTTACCAATGACTAAATAAGATATAGCAAATTTCTTATTAAATATATGTCGATAACTCAACGGCATAAAGTAAATATTCTTTAGGTAATAAGGAAATACTAGAATGGAATATTTCAATGGACATGGACATTCTGACACCAAAAATATGTGTAGAAATAACATCCTGCAAATATGTCCTAGAATGGAACTTTTAAGTAGGCGGTTGTTTTCTGTTAGTGCTATTCTTGGTTCATTACAGCTCCACTGATGAGATCATTGGGTGGTAGAACTCTATATGGAGTAAGAATCAGACCTCATTTCGCATCAATAAACTCTCTAACTTTCCTTTCACATTATAAAAGAGATAAACGACAACTCAATTAACAACCATAAAATATTTCTTTATGTATTACTTCTAAATTCCTTATAAACTTGGGCCGTAAGTTTCCCACCTGTTGATGGATATTTCTGCTGTCATTAAACAATGTTACTGGAAATCCAGCAAAATACGAACCAACTACCTGTTAATATTTAATAATGTAACATATACCATTATTACAAAAACTTTACTTTACTCAGTTGCAAATTAAACAGGTATCCATTTTATAAAGATTTATAGTATATTTCTTATTCACCACCATAAATCAATATAATAATCAGGTAACGCCAACAGGGTATAAATTTTCCAATTAAAGGAATCGCTGATGTTTTTTAGCTCCTAGGTAATGATAGTATAATATATTTCTTTATACCTCCATAAATCTTCTAAAAACTAGATTAAGCGTTTGTAAAATCATATACTGGGTATCTTTTTATAATAACAATTCATAGAACACGAGTTAGAACTACTTATTAGTGAGTATATACCGTGTATGGCATAATACTCATATTTTTCGAAATAAAATGTTTATTATAGGTAATGATGCCATGCTTTCAAGATGTACCACACAACAAAGGTGCAGCTCCGAACTAGTGTTGGTTAATAATTATCTAGTGGGCAGCCACCGGTCTGAAGCATTGATGGAATATATTGACGGCTCCATGACCCTTTGACTTTTCTCTAAATACAGCATGTATATATTTAAGCTATTGAAATCTATTTGCTAGTTACTCTAGCAATCAGGCAGCTATTAAAGCCATAGCATGTCACCGAATTAAGTCATAACTTGTCTGGAACTGCCTTTAGTGCCTCTACAACCTAACCTGCTACAAAGTAGCTTGCGTGAATGTCAGGATTCAGAGATATAGCAGGCAATGAAAATGCTATTGTTCTGGTAAGACAGAGATTTGCAGGTATATCTGTGAATTCCGGACCTGCCTTCAAAATATCACTCCTAAAGTAGGAAAATATACAGCAAATTAATGATATCCTTCAGCATTGAGGAATTTCACTTTTACCAGAAAACAATCGGAGGGACAAATGACCAATGCACCTGCATATGATAGGTCTATATAGGAAGAGCCCTTATTCAGACTAATAAGAGGTTGCTTCCTCTCTCTCATATTTAGTACTAGTTCACTTAAAATAAAAAAATCATTTGAAGGACTATAATCCTCGATACTCAATCTTCATCAGGTAGCAAATGTTGGTAGAGGCCATGACAATAATTTGGTAGTTGGTCATATGAATACAACGTAACTTTTTTCAAGTTTTATGAGCCAGTTAATCTAATAAAGGATAAAAACTTGATATTATGAATATTTCTGAGACTGTCGGTAGATGCAGATAATGATGTGCTTTCTTCATTGGGTGACATTTGCGCATGAATCACCTTTCACGGAAAAGCATTTACAATTTCAGATGTAAATTGTAGTTTTGGGTGGAAATTATTAAGCTATTATTTTCGGGTACAGCAGCCCAATAGTCATCCACATATTGTTTAAAAAATATTATATTAAAATCTAATTGTTTCAATACTGCTTCTTTTACATATTCCATAACTATTTGTGCTATTGTTGAGGCGATTGGTGAACCCATAGCACAACCGCCTAACTGTTGATAGAGAATATCCTTGAACTGGAAATAATTATTATTTGAAATAAGTTTTACGTATTCTATAAATTCATTGAGTGCCAGTGTTGTATATTCTTTCAGTTCGCCCTTTTTTTTCCAAGACTTTAGGAACATAAACGCATGTAAATTAAAAAATGTTATAAGAAGAATCTTTTTTCCTACTTTTTGCCATATAAAAATTAACTACTCATATCAAATGCATACCAGACTGTAATATTTTAATTTATTTAAACACACTAGCCAAGCTACTTTCAAGATATGTACTATTTATAGTTTTTAATTAGATTAATGTTTTTACTGTTTTTAATCTGTAATCATTTATTTAGTTTTGGAATGTTACAAGATGTGTTTATTTCTATTAATTTTGAACATTAAATTAAAAAGAGGAATATAATTATATATATATATATATATATATATATATATATATATATATATATATATATATATATATATATATATATGTATACAAAACAATTACCTGTAATTTAGTTTAAAAAACTATAACGTTGTAGATATGAAGAAGTACATATGATAAATAAAAAATCTTTGAAAAAGCTCACTATGTAGAAACTTTTGTCGTCTCTCAATTTGAAAATAAGAAAACCTACACCCAAGGAAAAATTAAATATATATAATATATATATATATATATATATATATATATATATATATATATATATATATATATATATATATATATGTACCTGTCAGTACAGTGATACAGATACAATAATATATAAAAAGAATCGACATATGATTTTCATTTATCAAATTTTTCTTTTGCCAATTTGTGATACGCTAGAATATTTCATACTGCAAATGTTGATCATCTGTCTGAATTTAACGCAAACACTTTTTACTAATGGCAATAAATTTTGCAAGGCTAACAAGGGATACACGATTCTGCATTTTACGTATTAAGGGATTACGAACGAATGGAAACGTGTGCAGGTATTAAAGTTATAGGAGGTATTTATTTCTCTAATTTGCAGGTCGAACCAGGTTCCATTTGTTACCATTTAGAGGCTTATTGTCTAATCTTTCGTACATTCAAGTGAATAAAGATATGTGTAACCGTTATCATTTAACCATATCATGTTCACTCAGAATTACAGTTAGTATCAATAAAAAATAATTTCTTTAATTTTTTTATCATAAAATTTGAGTATTTCGATAGTTAGTAAAAGGGAGTTCTTTACTATGTTAATCCAAAAGTTAAAAACCTACCCTAACTTTTTAGTTTAAACCATTTATATGGGTGCTTGGGCTTTTCTATATATATATTTGTCAGATTTGAAGAATAAAATTTTTTTCTATATAGTACCAACATTTAGAAGTTATGAGGATGTAGAGATAACCTTAAAAGTACAGGAAAAGCAGTCATGTGGGTCTGTATTGAAGTATTGAAGACGGATCGCAGGGATAATTCAAAAACAGGCTCAAAATGGTAATTTAACTGAACCAAAATACTGTTGTCTTTATGGAAAAGAATGTTTTCGTAAATGTGGAAATAATTTTAAAAAAGTGAGGTGAGGTGAAGTCTTTACTATATGAAAACAAAAAATAAAATAAGGCTGAAGGAACAGCGACACATCGTAAATTTTGGTTAGAGTTTTAGCAAAAATCTCGTATCTCGAAATTTTCCTTAAGAAAATGCGTCCTCTTTTGGAGATGAATTATACATATTTTAAAGGTGGTACAGGTTTTTCATTTAATTTTGGGTTCTATTTTCAGATTTTTGATGTCGGATATTTGCTTTTCCCTTTTACCTTATCTTTTTTTTTTAATTTTTACAGTGACCTATCTTACAAAATGTCGTATTGAAAGTGGAAGATAAATAAGTATGCTAGTAGTAGAGTCTTAGACTATGAAGCTACCCAGAACTATATTTTAGCCTTCGTAATTACCTCTCTGTAGTGATATTTAAGGATTCTTGCCATGCCCAATAGCGCAGTGTTGCGTATAAATCACTAAACAAGCCTATATATCTTTATTTCAAGTCACTTTCTTATATAATATAGAACGAAGACTCTCTATGCCTTAGTTCTTATTTATTTTAAACTTTAGCATGTATCGTCCCTTTTAATCAATTTTAACTAAATTTTCATTCTAAGGCTATCTGGGCAATAGTAATTATTTACGTGTGTAAAATTGTTTTTTAGGTTATTAAGCCTTCTTATCCAGAGAGGCTGTTTAGAGAGTAAAGGTAAAACTTCACTAACTAACTAACTAATTACGTAGTACAACTTTTATGTTTTATTGAAGTTTTCCAAGCAGGGATTACTAGGTAAGTTTTTCTTATTTTTTTGCCTTTGATTGAGTGGCGTTCTCTACAAAATAAGTAGTATGAATTATTAGTACTAGAACTATAACCTTCTAATCTCTTAACATAATGAGCTGCATTAAGGTTTTCAAGGATTTCACCAATCTCTATAAGAATATGATATTTTTCTAGAATTACACTACTTTTCAGCCAATTTGCAATTGTAATGTAAAAAGCAGTCTTTGGTTAAGTTTTGGTCTCTAAATGCGAAAATGATGGTAAAAACTTCCTGACACCTAAGATTTTTGAGTTATGATTTTTTGGCAAAAATGAATGAGTATTTTAATCACATTATTTTCAAAAGTAATTTGTAATATACCAGAGCGCGAAGTTGCCAAATTTACGTCTTCCGTAAGTTAAGAAAATTGTGCACAATCTGGCAACACCGTGTGTGAATGCCATTTAAACCAATATAATTCCAAATTTTACTCTGGCCGTAGAGGAACCTATTTATAGATGGCCCCTGTATACGAGAAGTACGCCGTCGATTTTTAAACTTCCATTGCCCAATGTTTCTAGAAAATCCCAAAAGTATGGAACGGCTATAAAAGCAACTGACCGGCAGTCGTATCATCAGTATTGGTTTAGCATGAGTAGTGGTCAGTATTAGAAAGAACAGCGAAGTGAACGATTAAGCCAATAGTAAGAGTCTTGTATTAGTGTTATCTTTATGTTGAATAACGTTAATTGACGCCCGTAAACGTAGTATGACATCTCTGACCAACGTATGTGACAGTACAAAAATATTTAAAGAACAGAAATGAGACTGTGTTAACCCCGCGGATCATTCTTACTACTTATGTGTTCAGTTTACCCCTAAATCGCAGAAAAGCGCAATTAACAAAATGACCAAAGTAGCTTATCATAAGTTTTTGGATGTCTTATTAGCGTTCAAGATCGGGACTGTGCTCCTCACATATGTTGCCAAACCTGTGTAGGATATCTAAATAACTGGTTAAATGGCAAACACTTCTCTATGCCTTTTGCAGTTCCAATGATTTGGCGAGAACCAACAAATCATTTTAACGACTGTTACTTTTGTATGACAAAAGTGCCAGGTTTTTCAAGAAAGAGCCAACATAATATTGAATATCCGGATATTCCTTCAGCAATAAAACCGGTTCTTCATGGAGAATGTTTTCCAGTTCCAGCGCACCTGGCAAAATGGAAAGAAGATTTAAAAACTCATGATGATAAGGTAAAACCTGATAATTTATCAGAAAAGGACGATTTTTATTTTCTCGAAAGTGAAGAAAAAGCACCCCATTTAATCGAACAACATGAATTAAATGATCTAGTTCGGGATCTCCACTTGTCCAAAGAGCACGCTGAAGTATTAAGATCTAAATTACAACAATGGAATTTACTAGCCACTGGAACAAAAGTTACGATATTTAGAAAGCGTAACCAGGAGTTATCATCGTTTTTTACTCTGCAAGATAAAATGTGTGTTTGTGTTAATCCAAGTAGTATTGTGGAGAAATTAGGATTTGCACCTAACCTGGATAAATGGTGTTTATTTATAGCAGTTGTCGCATGTATTTTAAAATACACTTTCTGCACTTCCACTTTAATTTTTTCCTAGAAAATTTGGGTACGGTTAGTGACGAATAAGGAGGAAGGTTCCACTAAGACATATTCACAATAGAGCAATGCTACCAAGGCAGATGGAATCCAGCAATGGCGGGGGATTATTGTTGGTTTGTAATAAGAGAAAGCGATCAGCAATATAAACGAATGTAAGCATTTGCAAAAAAGTCATGTAGAGAAGATTGAAAAATGTATTTTCATGCATATTTTTCTAAATAAATCTTGCGATCCCTAAAATATCTTGCTTCTTTTATTGTTTTGAACTTATATATAAATATTTTATAAAAATGTTTGTATTAATAAACATAACTGATATATTCTATGACTGAAAATTTATACATGGTGTAAAATTTTCGTTACTAAACTCGCATTCGGGATGTTTTAAACTCCCGCGGACAGCCATTATAAAATCAGTCGCAATTTTTTTTTGTATTTGTAGACAAGTGTTATAAAGCATTAACGATACTTGTAAATTAATAAATATAGAAACACCTTCATTTTTACTTATATATAAGAATTGTAATTGGAAAACAAAATTTATAGCAGTTTGTTTTAATTGTAATGAAGTTGAAGAAAGCTTCCATAGGCTTTTAAAATAATTAAATAGTTTCAAATTAATTTAATGCTTACTGTATCAATACTAAATGTGATAAAAAAATAAAGATCTCTTAGAGAGGAAACTTATTAAAGAATATTATCCAAAAGTCAATGTAATTATTTATATTTTTTATTCTATGCGAACATTTGACTGACAAACTTATGTACAAAAGATGGTAGTAAGAGTATATGAAATAATTTTCACAGGAAACATTGGACGAAAAGGTGACAAAATTTGCTGCAGATTAGTTTTATGAAAACTGGTAAAATATGAAAAATCAATGAAAAATTTTCCTCACTATTCAATTAATAACTGCAATAAATCGATTAATTCAAAATTAATAACATTCTTCAAGATTTTTTTTTATTGCGAAATAATAACACTGCAATGGAAGAAGATACGTCGAACACAATATTTTTTCTGCTACACTAAATTAAAATCATATGCATAAAAAAAGTCCTGCCTAATAATAAGGCTCCTAAGAAATTTGTAATGTCAGTATTGTAGCTCGTTATTTGATCCCATACAAGATGTTATTTAAGCCTAGATCTTCTGTGGAAGCAAGGGAAACAAATTATTATTGAGATTATAAATGATAACAAAATGTCCCTACTTCTAATATAATAATTACTGTTTTAATTTCATTTTATAAAAGGTGCTCTTTAATGGCTTTTGTTAAACATTTTATCTTTTTTTTTTCGATCAATTGTCAGAAAGTGAGAACGTTCAAAACATCAGAAATAAGGACATTATTTTTGTATTGCATAAAATACAAATTAATAAATCTGTTGAAAGGATATAAATTCAAAATATTGAAGTAATATAAAAGAAATATCACTAACAGGGAAGCATAAAATTTTTGGCAAAAATAAATATATCATATACTCTATAATTGTTAGAAACCTTTATTAGTACTGAACAAACTAATGTATTGTCAAATTCTGAAACAACTGAGTTTGTCGAAACAACGCACAGAGTGAGTCAACAATTGAATGAAGTAAGTTACTTTCTTTCGGATAAAATTTAACAAAAAATATTATTCATTGCATTATAGGGTTAGATTATATGGTTAATTTATACTCCAATTTTAAAAATATTTAGGACAGCATTAAGTTTTATGTTTTTTTAAATAGTACTGTGTTAGTGAATCATTTTTTTAATTCAATGTTTAATTTCAAAATTTTTTATTAGGTTTTTGATATACCTTAGCTTTAAATTTTTTAAGATCATTGTGTTTTAGAAAAAAAATCACATTTTCAAACACTTTTGCGACAAAAATATTCAGATATATTATCTAGAAAGACCAAAGTTAAGTTAGGACCATTTTTCTTAAACATTTGCAAAAAAAGCTATTGGATGTTCAACACATTGGTCCAAATTAGAAAAATTTTAAATTAAAATATATCGCTTTTTCAAATGGTATACCCTGTATCTTCTTATTTTATTTTCTAGACTAATAAGAACCCCACAACTTTTGTCCAATATGTCCTAGACCTATTTTTAACAGTTTTTGAGATATTTTGATTTTCTTACTTTTTCCTATTTTTTTATGATACATTTTTTTAAATTTTAGTAAGCATAAAGAAAAAAACAAAATAAAAGAAAAGTTAATAAAGTGTAGAATATACAACTGTAACCGCTTGCTCCGATTTTCATATAGTTTAATCAGATTTTATTGCATTTATATTTTAAAATTAATTTTCCGAAGAATGAATTAATAGTTATGACATATATATTAGGAAGGATCGGAAAAAATTGCCTTCTTGAAGAATTATAAAATGGAGTTTTTCAATCGGTGCTTAGCTAGTCCCCATACTTTTTGAAATTTAATGGAAAGGTTTGATTCTTCTGGAAATGTTGATTATTCAAAACGTAAACACTACACAACAACAGAATAGCTACAATGAATAAAAAAAGTAGATATTTTGCTGTATGTTCAAGAAAATTTTCACCAAAAAATATAAAAAATATATAAATATCACCCATATCACATGGAATAACACCAAGAATTGCAAGATGGGGATTTTGAAAGGAGTGTAAACTTTTGCCACACGATAAATACACAGCAATTAGATTGCTCTTAGAAGTAATGGATCCATAAACAGAGACAATATGTATTATTATGCCACCGAAAACTCATTTTCCGTAAAGAAGGTGTAAGATTAAAACCACTGGTCAATTAATGTTTGATGTGGTATCGGCGTCCCGGCGTATTCTTTGTGTTTAATGCGGTTGTTTGTCATCGTCGTCGACGTTTATTTTCTTTGTTGTGCGGTGCAGTGTCATTAGTTAAATTTCGGAATTTATATTTCAATATATTGTCAAGACATTTGTATAGACTATATATTTATAATAATGCATCAGTGTATGGTATTGTCTTGTAAATCACGTGATTCGATCCCGGAAATTCATTATTTTCGGTAAGTACCTACGTTTATCATATTACATCAATATCTAAGATTATACTGAAGATATTTTAATTGATCGATGATTTTAAAGTTTTGTTTGCACTAGTATGTAGTTTTTATCATTTTTTTTTCATTTCATTTTGTTTGATCAGAAATTAATTATTTTAAAGTTTAGAAGGTACATGGAAAAAACTTTACTTTTCTTTCACAGATCCTTTTTAACATTGTAGATAAGATAAGATTTTATTTCGAATTATGTTCAAATCTCTTTTAAGGCAGTGTATATTTATAGGTTGTAATTACAGTAAAACAATTTTACACTTTCCACAAATTTTTAATTTTAATTTTAATCACTCGACATGTTTCGCAAACACTGTTGCTTCTTCAAAGGAGTATCACAAAAAAAATGGTCTGAAAACAAACTTTTACAGTTTTGTATAACTTGTTTTATAATTTTTTGATATTTATTAGTGGGGTCTATTTTTAGTTTTATGTATTTAGTAGGGTCTAAAAATCCTAGAGTTTTACTAATGTAATCAATTTTATTAATAGCTATTACTGTATTACCTTTGTCGGCTTTAGTAAAAACTATATCTTTGCGTTTTTCTTTAATTTGCTTAATGACTTTTGTATCTTGTTTTGGAAGTGAATCTATTAAAAAATGTTTTTTAATCAAAGAAGAGGCTTCATATTTGTAAATAAGATTATTAGGAATATCTTTTAGTGCCAAGTCTGTATCAAACCCAAGAATTTCTGAAGAGTTTGTAGTGATTTTATCTTGAATGTTATGTTTGAAGCCTTTACTTAATAAATTAATTTCATCCTTAGAAAAATTAATTTTACTTAAATTAACAAATCTATCATAGAACTTGTGGTTAGAAAAAGAGCTTTGGGGTTGTTTTAATTTAACTGTGTTTGATTTAGAAACGAGAAATGTAAGTTTCTTTTTTTGCTTTAAATATTTTTTTTTGTTAATAATATTACTTACATTTTCTCTAGTGTCACGATCCAAAACAAGAAATTCTATTGAATGTAATCTATGTAAAAGTTCAGTATGTACTACTTTAAGATAAACACTGTATATTCCACGTTTTTGAAACTGACCTTTCTTCTCAGCTGATAACCATTTCTTTAAACCTGCTGTAGAACCTAACTGTGCGGCTTTGCTGTTGTTGTTAGTGTTGAGTTTCATATATTTTGGGAAAACGCCTTTTCTTGAACATTGATTAAAAAACAAATTTTGGGAACAAATTGCGATTTTTAATAGAAATTTGAAATACCAGGTAGCCAGGAAACTTATAGAAGCTTCTTTTAACAAAACTATACATTCGGCTTTTACTTGGTGGAAATTCATTATAACTATAGGTTGTAATTACAGTAAAACAATTTTACACTTTCCACAAATTTTTAATTTTAATTTTAATCACTCGACATGTTTCGCAAACACTGTTGCTTCTTCAAAGGAGTATTTGTAATACTCCTTTGAAGAAGCAACAGTGTTTGCGAAACATGTCGAGTGATTAAAATTAAAATTAAAAATTTGTGGAAAGTGTAAAATTGTTTTACTGTAATTACAACCTATAGTTATAATGAATTTCCACCAAGTAAAAGCCGAATCTATAGTTCAGTGTATATTTTATTAGTCGTTTTATAACCTGAATTTTAAATTGTAATTTTTCAATATAATAACATAATAAGAGGTTTCTCAAGTCCAGTCCTGTCCCTTGATCTACTGCGCAAGTGCAGCATAGCCACATTAAGGAGAATACAGAGCTGCATGCGGAACCAAATTTATTTTTGGCTATTCTCCTTCCTTTTACATCTTCCAACTTCTTTGCTCTGAACCAACACTTTCTGCAGACATAGCTTGAGCGTAAGAGTTTCATTCAGTGGCCACCAGGCTCTTGTGATATCGCTCCGTTAGATTTGTTCCTGTGAGATTATATAGAAGATAAAGTGTTTGTTAATCTACCAGCATGGAATATATGACAAAGAAAATGCTGGTCAGAGTCAGGAAAAATGTGAGAAAAAGATCAAATAGATGTATTTAACAAGGATGTCATTTATTCGAACATACAACCAATTAATTGTTAGCTATTAAAAAGTTATTAATTTGTCCGTTCTAGTGTACATTCTTTAAAAAAAATGGTTTCAAAAATATTTTATATTTATTTAAAATGTAAAAATATTCCTTATTTTGTTTTAATGATGGTTTATTTTTATATTGTATATAATTTTATAAAAATTTCTGGGTAGATATTGTTGCTTTTCATTATATTTATCTACCTAGTGATTATTTTTGTATTTTTCATGCTACTAGGAATGACGAAAAGAAATTTCTCAAAAAGAATAAGAAAAAGTAAGGAAATCGAAATATCTCAAAAACTGTTAGGAACAGGTAGAGGACATATTGAAAAAAAGTGTTTGTGTTTTTATTAGTCTATAAAATAAAATAAAAATATACCATTTGGAAAAATTGGACTTATGTGTTGAACACTCTATAGCTTCTATTGCAAATGTTTAGTAGAAATGGTCTCTACTTAATTTGATCTTTCTTGACAATAAGTTAGAATATATTTCTCTTAAAATTAATAATGTATTGGAAATTGAATGGATGCTTGAAAATTTGACAACTATCCCAAAAACTATAAAGTTAAGTTATATGAGTACATGAAACTTTCAATAAAAAGTTTCGAAATAACGTACCAAATCAAAAAAAAAATGATTCGTGTTCTATTAAAAAAAAATAAAACTTTATGCTGTCCTTGTTTTTTGGCGTACCCTGAAGAGTCCTAAATATTTTTAAAATGTGCGTATAAATTGACCATATAATGCAATAAATATAGTTTTTCAGTAAATTTTACCTACAAGCCATAAACTTATTTCATTCAATTGTTGACTCACCCTGTACAGTATGTTTGGTTGTTAACTCATAATCTAGCAGATAGACATAGGTTTGTTTTGAGAAATTTTAAATAATATTGATAGTATTTTAGTAAATACCACTAGTGTACTTAATATTAAACTACTTGTGATTATTAAACTAAGAGATAGCTCCATGGAATCTAAGTTAACTACTATTGGGATATCGCAAAAAGAAAACTCTCTTTCCTAGAGAAACAAAACCTTAATCTTAATCCGCCGGAGCATTATGGGAGCCATGAATAGCACCCCGATCGCGCCCATGGAAAACCTAATAAATTCACCGCCCCCATTCATGATATAGTAATCAAGGCTGAGGCGAAGGTGATGGCATACAAACTGGAACAAAATAATATCAAGAACATTGGACCTATCCTCGAATACACCAGCATCAAAGGCATATGGAAAATGAACTAATTATTGAAGATGAAGAGCAGCACCATGCCAAGAGCGTAAAATTTTAACAGGCCTTAAATTATTCAGACTAGAAGTCAGAATCTAATCAATCACTAAGTCAGCTAGAAGACCTAGTCTGGTTTCGAAACGTGTCCAAAACTGACTATGATTCAGGAACCGAAATACACCGAGCCACCACCAAACTTTATATAAGTGAGGCACTGGCGCAGCACAACACTGTACTGAGGCAAAGATACATGAAATTGATACCCATCTTTGAGAAAATTTGAAAAGAGATTCTCCGACAGTCAGGCAGAGCTGAAAGCACTTTCATGTCATGAAACAACATCCAAGTAGCCGCAAAACTTTCTCTAGAAACTCATCTTTCTAGAAAAAAAAACAATAAAGTTATTTCTGCGTAGATACTAGAACACAAGTGTTAATTAGTTTATGATAGATTGATTTGCTACCACACACATTAATCCAGAACCAGTATCTGAGTATTTGTCATCAATAATGCTGCTATTCATGAGTGGATATCGTGGTGGATAAACTATCAACACCAAACTCACTGAAATCACACTGCAGACTAGAGGAGCCACAATAGTTATTGCTGAGCAAACCATCCCGCAGACTAATCCGCGATATCTCGCTTTTAAACAGGCGAGTTTGAGAATTGATAGCTGGCCACTACAGCTTAAAAAAATACCTACATTTAATGGCATTTACAAGAAATAACAAATATCTAAGACTATAGAACGATAACAACAAAAAATCCTCACACATCATCCTCAAATGCGAACCACTTACCTACTCAAGACCCTTTCTGGGATCATTCAATCCCATTGGTTTATATCCAGAAGATAAATTAGTGAACAGGCTGCTCAGCCTCAACCTCAGAATTTTTGATAGATATACCTTAATCGAAAAAAGTATTCAAAATTTGTATACGAAGGTAAACGGTCAGCTGTGTAATTTCTATACAGTCAATAAAATTAAAACTATTGCTTGTAGTTTCTGTTCATTACAAAAGATAAAAAAAAATATGCCAATTTGTGTAAGTTGCCCATAATATGGCATTGTTCTAGTTGTAAACTTATAAAAGTAAAATAGGGCAATAAAGTACAAACTCAATTGGTTAGTTGTAACTATAGACACATTTAAATGTTAAATATATATTTACAGAAACACTATCATGTTATGACTTTTTCTAAATGACTGCAAGAAATACGACAGTCTCATGGAAATACTGTAAAGCAGGGAGATATGGTGAACTTTACTGGTAAGAAAGTTATTACATGTTTCAGGTACATATGTAGCATAAATAATTAAGCTGATATTCCGCCGAGTGGCAAACCAATGTTCGTCAATGTAACACCATAATACCGTTAGACACTGTCCTTGGTTTCACCAAATTCATATTTTTTTAATAAAAAAAGTATTATTCTTTACATTTCCATTTACAATCGTTTATATTACCGAACTATTGTTTATTCCACCAAACAGGGAAATTTAAAAGACAAAATTGTAATATAAAAAATAAATTGTGCAGAAAGTTTCCGCTTTGTGGTGAACTCACGCAGAAAAATGCGTAAAGAGCCAGTAATAAACTCTAACACGCCAAAGAAAATAGGCACGTCGGGCTTATAAAATTACTAAGTTAGAGTTAAAAAGGGAATTTTGATCATTTAAAGTTATGACTTGAAATAAAGATTTTAGGCTTTTGAGGGTAAGTTTGGTTAAAGTTTTATTTTATTAGCAAATAACTTTTAGTAATAAAATTAAACTGCACGCATGACCGAATCTACAAAATTTTTATTTCAATCACAGAAAGTTCGGTAATATACGATATATGCCTTAAAGACAATATAGTAATACCAATTGTAAGTAGATTACATCAAAAATTATCTAGATCGCTTAAATTTCTCTGAAACCCGTTTTAAGGAACTACTATCAATTTATAAACTTTTGGACCCTTAATTTGAAGGCTTCTAAAGCAAGAAATGTTGGTTTTATAAGTATTACTTTCATTTAAGTGTCTAAAATTACTTATCTCTAATAACAGTATAAAATTGTGTTGCTCTAGATATCTCTGTTTTTGTGTAACTTAGGGTTATGGTAAAGATCCTATAGAACAAAAGCTGGTGAACAATTTGTTCAAAAATGTTTAATACCGTATTAAATTTCGACATTTTGCACAAGTATCAAGATAAAGTCAACAATCTGCCAGAGTATACAGGATATGTAATTTAATGTATTCAGATATCAATCAGAATACTTAAATTAAACTTTCTTTTATTTCAAAAAATTTGTGAATAACATAGCAACAGGGTATACTCTGACAGGTTACCATTATCTTTTGTGTACATATATAAATACCTTTAAGTATAAAAGAAAGGATAAACTAGTGAACAGGCTGTTCAACTTGACTAAGACAATCAACCTGTTCGCCTATAACGGATATGGCAGGCAAAACAATAAGTCTGAAGGCTGCAGATAAAGGATTTTCAATCCTGGCCTGCTCTGTCATACAATCAATCAATCGATCAATCAACAATTTCGCCTATCAATTCTTGTACTATAATCAATGCTTTGTTTAGAAGTTATTTAGGAATAGTGTGTAAATAGAACACTGTTTGTTTCTAAATGTTTCAGTAGTTTAATAGAGGTAAACTTTACATATTGTTACGATTTTCTCTCTTTAAATTGCTCACTGGGTCTAAACAAAACAAATACTTTCCACTAATAAATAACTACTAAACACTTCCACATTCAAATAAAAACTAAACCAACTACTCATATCCTATTTTTATTTACACAGGGTGCCCGGAGAATGTGGGAAATCTCCCGGATATGAAAACAACACGTGAAAGGAATACTACAAGTTCATAAAATCTTTTTTCGTATAGACCTCCTCCTCGGAGAAGTGGGCTCCCAAAGAGCTGCAATGAAATCCAGTTTTTTACACATAATTGTTGAATCACTAGGTATATTCCAATTTTTTCTTAATATGATGTATACCAAGTAGACCCTGTAAATTACTCACAACGGCAAGGACGGACTATCTGTGTTACTCATGACCCATTTTTTACGCCCTGAATGATAAAAACTTTGGGCAACGTTTTTTACATTCCTTTAATTACTGACTAAAAATTAAGTACTCTTCATTCATATCGCTAATCCTAACCGTTTCCGAAAAAACGTCATTTTATTTATATCACGTATTTGACGTATTTCGATAAAAGATACATCTTTGTTCCTATCAAATGTTCAACCTTCAACCTTATGATAAAAAGTATCTATCCAAAATTAGAGTTTACCTTTAAGTTAAAAATATCTAATTCTGTGAATTGCAGGTAGGTTCGCAAAAAATGTGCATTTTATTTTATCCGCGCCAAAAAGTATTGTTGTTGCAAATGTTTCTAGATACGAAAGAAATAACTATACTGCATTTTAGAACTTGTTACCACATTGATTCTTAATTAAATATTAAGTCACCGAATTTTGGATTTCGTGGTGAAATTAATTGTGAAACAATTCGAAATATAGAATACACGTTAATTAATTATGCACATATGCATCTGATGTATGATCTTGCATCTTTCAATACTTTGGAAACCAGGAGGTTATATCACGACAGATATTCTTATCGTTTTCTTCCCAATCAGAAAACATTTCAACGAGTTGACTAACTTCAAAAGGAGAATGATAGGCGATTGCATTTAATAAGGAAATATTATTAAATTTCTTCATAATTTTAGGAAATTTTGGGAAAAGAACTACTGATGCTGGTCAAGGAAAAATAGTACGTTCGCCGCAATTAGAAGAAAATATTTTAAATATTGTAGTTAACACTCCTTCAACCAGTACTCGAAAATTATTAGCGCAATTTAATAAATCGAAAACAATAGTACATGAAGTTGTTCAACAACAGCTGTTATATTATTTGAAAAAAGTACATGAAATGATTCCTGAAGATTATTCCCGTGGAATGCGATTTGCAAACTGGCTATTGGATCAGCAACGAAATAATGTAAACTTCATTGGCACTATTCTCTTCAAGGATGAATTCGGGTTTACTAAAAATAATATAAAAAATTAAGACAACTCATATGTATGAGCTGATGAAAATCCTCATGCAACTATTGTTTCGCATCATCAATATCAGTTCCTATCAATTAATGTCTGGGCAGGAATCATTGACAATCTTTTGATTTAATATGTATATTGTATCTTTATTGTTAATTTATTTATACATATAGATTTACAATCTAAATAATTAAGTACATGTCAAATTGTATGACCAAGTTGCAGCGTATAGTTTAAAAATTTGAAGTTGAATTTTTTTAGGTTTTTAACGTTATATAATAATTTCCTTAAACTGCTCAAACATTAAGAAATAAACATTATTTTAGAGAAATGTTTCAAAAGGAACTATTATGTTTGATATCATTAAAGTTTTATTAAGAAACAGTGACTGCAGTTTTAACTCATAGAGTCATAACTCTGTACCACCACACCGAAAAGAAAGTCAAAATTTACCCTCCCTGCCACAGTGATACGGCAGAGGTACATGTTTCGTCTCTTACTAGATTCATGAAGGTACAATGTAGGTACATGGTAGTCCATCATCTTGATGGTGGTGGAATAGGATAAATTGTGTTTTGTAGCAATTTATTCAAACTGTGCAACTTCTAACACGGAAAGGATATGATGGAGCGCAGTTTGCATTTCCTGTTCGCATTTTACTTAATTTATACACGGAGTTGCATATAGCTGTATGTTTGCTGAATGTGATTTTAGCACTACAACAGCATAATGTGTTGCATACTTCTTTCGGATCTGTCCTTTGCACAAACAGGTGCATGTCAGTACCCTGATGAGTCTAGTAAGAGACGAAACATGTACCTCTGCGGTATCACTGTAGCAAGGAGGGTAAGTTTTGACTTTCTTCTCGGTGTGGTGGTACAGGTAGGCCATCATCTCGATGGTGGTGGAATAGAATAAATTGTGATTTGTAGCAATTTATTCAAACTGTGTAATTTCTAACACGGAAAAGGTATGATGGAGCCAAGTTTGCAATTACTATTCGCATTTTACTTGATTTATACACGGAGTTGCATATAGTTGTACGTTTGCTGAATGTGATTTCAGCACTACAACAGCATAATGTGGATATAACCACTGGTATTGCATCTCATACGGAGGAATCCGTGAAAGCTGCATAAACAAATATACGCTATCCGGCGAGATGTCGGCGAAGCCACGTTCAGTGTTGCATACTTCCTTCGGATCTGTCCTTTGCACAAACAGGTGCATGTCAGTACCCTGATGAGTCTAGTAAGAGACGAAACATGTACCTCTGCGGTATCACTGTAGCAAGGAGGGTAAGTTTTGACTTTCTTCTCGGTGTGGTGGTACAGGTAGGCCATCATCTCGATGGTGGTGGAATAGAATAAATTGTGATTTGTAGCAATTTATTCAAACTGTGTAATTTCTAACACGGAAAAGGTATGATGGAGCCAAGTTTGCAATTACTATTCGCATTTTACTTGATTTATACACGGAGTTGCATATAGTTGTACGTTTGCTGAATGTGATTTCAGCACTACAACAGCATAATGTGGATATAACCACTGGTATTGCATCTCATACGGAGGAATCCGTGAAAGCTGCATAAACAAATATACGCTATCCGGCGAGATGTCGGCGAAGCCACGTTCAGTGTTGCATACTTCCTTCGGATCTGTCCTTTGCACAAACAATGCATGACGGTCTCCTAATGAGTCTAGTAAGAGATGAAATATGTACATCTGCCGTATCACTGTAGCAGGGAGGGTAAATTTTGACATTCTTCTCGGTGTGGTGGTACAGGTAGGCCATCATCTCGATGGTGGTGAAATAGGATAAATTGTGTTTCGTAGCAATTTATTCAAACTGTGCAACTTCTAACACGAAAAGGATATGATGGAACGAAGTTTGCATTTACTGTTCGCATTTTATTTCAGAGCCAGAACGTCAGAAATTGGTCAAATTCAATAGATGTTTTTTAAACAGGTAGGGCAGGATGATTAAATGCAGTTAGAGCTTGGTATTTTCTTTGTTTTGTTTTTTTTAAGAATCATGTTTATTTATTGGAAAAAAAAATATTTTTGTTATTCCTAAAGATGTAATAAATTCAAATGAAAAGCCAAATTTATTTATTATAATAAAATGATGTCAACTCTTAAAAATTTTACGTGCAGTGCAGTAATAGTAGTTTAAACTCAGATCAAAAATGTAAATTATTTTTTTAAAATTTTTATTATTAGGTATATGTGAAGAAAAACATTGCCTCTCATAAATTTTTAGTAGAGATAACGAAAAAATACTTCACTGATCACTGAATAAAATAGTATTATTTTTCATATTTTCCATTGCATCAAACCGTACTCTTGTTAACCAAAGACTTTAAAATTTTATGTTTTCAATTTAGCCCCAAAATTATAAAATATGTATGAGAAGGGATTTTTTAGTATTGCACCACAACAGGTAAATTATGTTTCCATAATAATTATTATCATCATTTTATTTAGTATTTATTAATACTTTTTAATAGCAGTTTTTACATATCAAAAAATTCTTGTAATTTGTGCCACAATATCTAGAAAATTTTGAACATATTTGAATTTAAGATACACTAAAAATATTTAAAAAAAGATTGTGTTTTTAATTGTAATTTTCCGTATACTCATGTATTTACTATGCAAAAACAAATACATAAAAAAATATATACTTAATATAGAATTATAAATTTAGTGGAAAACTTCTAATTTACGGTAAACTCTTGGAACAAAGTGCGTAAACTGATCATAAACGTGAACCTACCCGGTAGAGAAATTAAGTAAATTGAGCTTAAAAATTGACTGAGGGTCGGAACGGGAATTTCGGTCATTTAAAGTTATGGGCAAACATACAGATTTTACTTCTCTTGGGATAGGGCTATAAAAACAGTTAAGTTTGTTTGCAAATAATTCACAGAGATTGTGAATTTTTTTTACTATAGTTGACCGGTAACCAATGATCCTGCTTTAATAGTGGTTTCCATTGACTCAAAATAAATCGATTTTCAGCTAAAAAGCCAACAAAAATTCGCCAATAAAATGTTTGCAACATAAACTTACAATTACGTAATCAGTTGTTTTCTTACATGAAAGTTTTGCAACAGAGAATTATTAGCATAGCGTAACTAGTTTAGTAGTTTAGCAAAAATATTGGACTGTGTTTTGTATCTCTATTTTTAAAAAATAGTTATAAGCAGACTATGATGCTTTTGAAGACATTCGAGACACTGGACACTGATTTTAAGCTCATTTATACAGTGTGTTCATTTAGTACTTCGGTATTCGATTGCGGCTATTCATGAAAAATTTGATATATATATATATATATATATATATATATATATATATATATATATATATCAGTATTTCTTAAAAATTTGAATATCCACTGTTACAGTTTTGTTATTTTACGAACAAAACTATAAATAATTTATACTAATAATACCTACAATAAAGTTAATACGCACCCACAAACAGTTTTTATTATACTGGGACTTTGCCTTCTTATCTAGGATTGGATTTACATACCAGTGCTGGCATATAACACACCACTACTCCCATGGAGGCCATCGGCTATCCAGCTTGCCGAAAGTGTTTAGATTTAATGACAAAACTACCTGTCAGGTATTAGGACTTCATAATAAACAGTGATATTACCAATTTTAAAGTACACTTTCATTTTTCCTCTGTGATTGGGAACTAATAAGACTTTCTGCGAGCAATTACAGGACACTTTATATTTAATTTCATATAAAATATCTTGTAAACCCAAGATATACGTATACACTAGGTAATTTAAAACATTATTTTAATATACCCACAAATATTAATAGCCCATCACTTTTAATTAGGTTTAAATAAACATAATTTGAATCTTAATCGGCCTACTAGATAGTTTATTCTTTCAAAATGCACATAAACATTTGAACGAAAACAAAAGTAAGGTTATTCAACGTCGCTTTTCCAGTCTAAAGCTGGACCTAAAGCTAACCGACTCAGCGCTTGGCGCAGATGGCGTCATACTAGTAATATAATGTTTCTTGTTTTTTTTTTTTGTAATTCACGTAGTAAATAGTCACTTATTTCTTTTAGATTAAGTTAAAATACACATAGTTTGTAAATCAGAATTCCTTTTTTTTTACTTATTGTTAGATATAGATTTTAATTGTTTTTGAAATCGGGGTGTTTTATTTTTGAATCTGGTTGTTTCCTGTTTTCGCTAACATGATCGCTTACCGATAGGCCTAAAACAGGTGGCGCTTTGAATATATATATATATATATACATATATATATATATATATATATATATATATATATATATATATATATATATATATATATATATAGCCCCCCTAACCTCCGACATGCTAGCCTAGGCATTGCCCTAAGAAAAGAAGCGATCAACATCAAAAAAATAACCACCTGTATCGAAGCAATCAATTTAGCATATTTAATTTTTAATGCAGTAAAATGATAGACATTTTGAGCAGTTTTTGAATTAGGATATTTTTAACCACCAGTAATAATAATAATAAGATCTTATGCAATTTTATCCCATTCAGATCCCAATTTATCGGTGATATAGATAACAAACTTGTTAAAATATTCGAAAAATGTTGAAACATTGACTAATCGAATTTTCAAAACATGAAATAGATTACATCCAAAACAATTTGGTTTTAGAAACTGCAACACAAAGAAGGAAGAAACTGTAAAAAAAAATGGGCACAAAGTTCAAAAAGCTTGAGTTTCTTCGTAAAACTTCATTAAGCTGAGTTGGGTTTTTGACTGAACTCCGGATTAAGAACTTCGGCTATATTGAATTAAGGTTTAATAATAAATCATTATCAGGAATTAATAGGACGCGATGCACAGGACAGTGATTTTTAACAGAAATTGTCGACCAAGCTTTCTGGTTCTAACTCCGGATGAGATCAATTAAGAAAACGAATTTAGCTTAATGATTGCATATTCAGATTTATAGCTCTATATTAACATCATATCGTTTTTTTTAAAATCATTCAATAATTCTCACCCTTAAGTCCTCCCATGCAATTGTAAAAAATTCTATACATGGATTTTCATCAAATTCAAGTTAATTCTTTTGGAAGAAATAATAATTACTTAAGATATTGTGAAAATTAACATATTATTAGAGAATTCATGACCACTTTACTCTATAGTTTAATTATAGGTACCAGTCTAAAGCACAGAAAGGATTTAAATTATTAAACAAACCAAATAAATTAAGGTTCTATTTATAAATATAATATGGAAGCAATGTTTAAAGACTAAACCATTTGGAATGAAATGTAAAATGTGCTTTATTACAGAAGTATATAAAATCTAATTTACCCTCATTTTATTCCAAAATTATTTGAAGAGCAGTTTCATTTTTAAACCTAATCTAGTTGCTATACTTTGCTAGATCATCTAAATGGTCAGTTCTGTTTTGCTTGTGACATTATTATAATTCATATATGTAAATTAGGGACAAAAACCTAGAGATAAAACATTAGAACCGATACGAACAATAGTTTTCTCCGGAAAATAAATAAATTTTTCATTTTTGAAGTTAATTTTCATGGAATTAATTATTTTTTAGTCCTTGCTAGTTAACATATAAAAGCTATATTATTACTTTTCGATAAATCGCTGAAACAATATTTCATATACTGTAAATATGTTGTAGCATTTTATTTTAGTTTACTAAAAACTTATTTTGTTTTCTAAATTAATAACCATTCCGTAAAAATGAAAAGAGGGAGTATAAAATAATTTTAATTTAATGTACTAGCGAATTCGCCACAATTCCTTATTTGGATAAGCTTCATTTCTAAAGGTCTAGTTTCTTGAATCGAACAACATTACCACTTTTCTTCTATTCTTATTCTGTCCGAATACAAGCAGATTTTTGTAGACGTAAATTATCCCAAACTCTTATTCCTAAAATAGTTTGGCAAGTACCTGAAGGTTCTCGCAGATCGAACGGTGAAAGAGTGGCTAGCTTGAAAGCAGCCATTGGATCGGAAGTCAAATCCAATATAGTGTTCCGAGATTCGAATATATTTCATGTCTTCTGATTTACTAGGCAGAATTATGCGGTGGCATAATTTCCTTTACTCATATAGTAGATACGAAGAGCATATGTCTTCTTCGTTACCCATGAAAAAGAGGTAAGCCTCCTTTTTATTCATTAATTAAATATCGTATTTAAGCAAGAAATATTCTTATGGGTCTAAGCCCAAAACCAAAGTCCAGATCCAAACAGTTCCCAATATTTTTATTCCTTTTACTAATGCCATAAGCCTAGAAATTTAGTATGGTCATGAGAGCATGAATTCCGGTCTGGAGCGTGGATATTCCGCGCCGGATTTCGCCCTTTCTCTAGCTGAAGGCCACCAATTTACTTTGATACTGTAATTGGGGAATTAAAGCCATGAAGTTATCTTTTTTATTTATTGATACAATGATATTTAACCTTTCTCATTCTTCTTGCAAGTTATTAATTTATCAAAAATTAATAATAATAATAATAATAATAATTTCATGATACTTCTGAAATATATGTAGTAAATATTCAACATACCGTTGTGGCTTAATTATATTTTTTATCATTTGGCATATTTTTCGTATATATGTTAGGCCAAAGAACTAACATAGTTTAAGGGGTCCCGGTGGTCTAGAGCTCGGAAATTTAGGGTATTTTCAGGAATTTTTTTTGACAATAAAAAAAAAGAAAAACGATATTTAAATTTTTGAGGCTTTTTATTTAACTACTTTTATATACATAAATAAAAAAAAAAAAAAAATTTTTAATTTTAATCATTTTAAAAATGGCGTAGAAGTAGACCCTCCCAAAAAAATGGAGCTGGACGGTGTTGTCCATTTTGCCTCTTCTATTTATCTGAAACACAAAAACCAAGAAAATTATTAATCAGTATGACTGTAGCTATGGCCCGAACTAGAATAAAAAAAAAAAAAAATTTGACACTCTAAAAATCGGGTCATTTTTTTGCAGTTTTTTAATTAAAAAAATACGAAATAATTGGAATAATAATATGATTCTAGTTCGGGCGATAGCCATTGATGTTGTTAACAACATATCAAAATTTCAGACGATTCGGTTGGATAGTTTTTTTTTTTTCGACAACACCAGACCAAAAAAAGTAGTTTTGAGATAATTGAGTTTAAAGTTTGAAGAGTGGATATTTTCGAGAATTTCAGAAATTTTTAATACTTACAGTTAATCAGCGATTCCAGCACCATACAGAACTCCTTCTGTTTCTCCATACTCTAATGATTCTGCACTTCTCTGAGTTTTTCGCGCTGTTCGTGCTTCTTTGGAGTCATCAGTACTTCGGCGGTTGGCTGTATACATTCGTTGCGCGTCGCGGTCTTGTGCGAGTTGCTCCGCTTGTGAACCGATGGTGATACCCATGACCTCCATAATTTTTAAAACAGCGACGAATCCTTCATTGAATGTGCAGGCAGAAATATAAGCGGCAATATCAATAATTTTTTTGCCAACAAACTGATGTTTTGGCGCTAGCTGCCAGACACAAGAATTGAAACTCTCATTATTGTTCTGGTTATTACTACCAATACACCTTTCCAATAAATCATCTGCTGTTAATTCTTCGTAGATGGGTTTCAATATTTCTTGTGCGTCATCGTCTAGAGCAGGTGGATGCTCATAGGTATCTAAAGTACCTGCAGCTTCACTCTGGCGCCATTTGCACCACGATTCTGGACCTGGAGGACAGTGCGAGTGTTGAGGATTGTCATCTGTTGAACTTTTATGATAATACGCTGCCCATATTTCATTTTTCATCCCTTCAATGGATTCAGAATTCCGTCTAATTGCTAGACCGTAATAAGTTGACAGCTCCTGTAGTAATTTGTTAGTCAATTTTTTCCGCTTCGGTGCTTTATCAGTTTGCTGTCCTTTTGTTGTTTTATTTCCTTCTTGTTTTTCTATCAATTTCTTTGTCGCTCTTTTTATTTGAGAATGTTTTTTTTTGGCATCACTGGCTCGTTTATACAAGCGTTTCTTAACGTGCAAAACACATTCTTTTTTGCGCACTACGAAACCATCACCGTAGGGTTTTATGTCCAATAAGGCTTTGAATGTTTTTGTGTCACCGTCTCCAATGTAGTTTGCGTATTTTACGCTGTATAACTCTTCAGATCTTTGAAACATTTCCACGATGCCATCCACCTCCATTTTACCAGCACTCCCGGTATGATTCGCATCGCAGTGATCTGCATGATCATCATACCACGCAGCATATTCAACCGTATCCTCTTGGCCTTTCCAATTTGCGCAACCTTGACATATACTGCTTTTAACAACAATATCCAGAATTTTATTACTGTATTTCCCTATCAATGAGGTGATACCGAGAAGCGAGGAGAAACCACGTTTCGCCCAAGATCCATCACCAGACACAGAAAGTTCATTCTCGGGATCACCTGCTTCTGCGTTCAACTCCACTTCTTCTTTCACTGCTTTTTGAAAAACAATCTTTGTGACGGCTTCAGCTGCAATTTTTATATTGTTGATGACACTGTAATATGTTCCCTTGTCCGAGATCCATTATACCGCAGAAATTTTTCAAGCCTTGAAATCCAACTCCAAGCATTCTCAAGGCAAGAACAAGTCGACGGTTTATTTCAAATGCCTTATCAACTAAAGGCGAAGACAGAATAAAAGTCTCTTTGCAGTTACACTTTACAGAGAGTTTGAAACCTAAACCCCGTTGGCCGTTTTTGCTAAAAGTCACTGCGCCATCACAATCTTTGCACTTCAATAACTGTTGCAATGTCAAGAATATCGCACTGAATTCAATGATACAATAACTGAAAGTAGGATTGACATTTACTTCCAATTGCTCACAATCTTTCAATTTTTTCGCCGATGTACTGGTATAATTTACTGAATTTTCAGAAGTATATCGATTACCATTGAAAGATCTTTTACGCGCTCTAGAGCATGGTCGTCTAGAAGTCTCCCTGCTTTGTTTTCTATCCATTTTCTTAGATATTTTATTTTAATGAACAGCTCGATGTTGCTTACTCAACACGCAAAGCTACACTGATCAACTCAGGCCAAAAAAGATGGAAGTGACTCTTACTTATGGGGATTATGCACGTATATATATACATATACTTTTCATTGTATTATTTCAACAAAAGTTTATTTTTACAACTTACATATACAATATGCACATAAATAACATAGAAATAATCTTATATATACAAAAGGTCACATTTTCGAGAAGGGCCGGAACACCTGCCGCGCGACGAACAATGCGACCATTGATGCCGCCGCGTGACGAATCTGACTCTACCTGTTAAAACGGCTGTAAAATCGAAAATACTGGGAATATCCTTCCAAAAATTTGACAGTATATTCTTAAAAGCCTATACTTTCGAAATATACGAAAAAAAAAATCGATTTTTCGAAAATTCTAAACTAAATGAAGAAGTTCTCAAAGTACATTTTAATAAATCTATTTATTTTTTGTTCTTAGGATTTGAGGCAGAATTTTCCGTAATAAATATTGTAAAAGAAATTGTTTTCTTTCATTTTGAGAAAATTTATATATTAATTTTTCGTAGTTTCTAACTTTAGGGAAAAAACGACTAAATCCCTAAACTAAGGAACTAACATTTGTTTAAAAGTGTTTGTCAAATTTAAAACTTTTATTTTAGCAAAAATAATTCTTAGAAGCCTGCATTTTAATATGAAAGCACAATAAGAAGTAAAGTAGTAAAAAAGTTATTTTTATTTAAAAGGTGAAAAATCTCTGAGAATATGAAAATAGAAAACAAAAAAAATATATATTTTAGGTCATTAATTAGAGCCAGAGAAATATATTTTCAGTGCGACACCCTCAAACAAAGCAAGAATGCAAATCAGGATCAAGAAAGAAAATAATTACCACCATTTACTTACTAAACTATTTAGAACATTTTGTTTCTTTTCCCAATGGATCCGTCTTAAGGTGCGTATAAATACGGTGAGCTGAGCGCGTGATGTGCCTATGACGAGCATGCCTCGAACATGCAGTGTTTACCGGTTCGATTGAACCCTTGTGCTTTCGACGGCTTATGTCAAAGGAGATTTTTAAAAACGTTTGTGCCATGTAAACTAACAACGAGTAAAAATAAATAAAAATATATTAATATTTGCAGACAGAGATATTTATTAGTATTTGTAAATTTTGATAATTTGGAATTGGTGGCATTTTCGCACCAAATGTGTAGTGTATCACCGATAGTCAAATTATATCCATTGAGTACCGTAGTAGATTTTTACAAAGAATTTTGGTAAAGAATATGACGAGGTCTAGAGTTATTTCTTTTTTTTTTTTAATCGGACTTATTGGTGGCGAAGAATGACGGACAGCCTTGTTTCGGTTGAAGTGGAGCACACCATGCAAATTTATCACGAATTTTTTAGTTAATACAACGTGAGCAAGAAGATTGACTTGCCCTGCCATGTCAGCAGCCCATTCTCATTTAACAGACAATCTAAATTTTCTTTTCGCTGGTCTCTGCAAAATTTCTAACTAAATTTCATTTCACGCATCCACTTCTTTTCTTTTTTAAAATTTTAGTCCATAACTCACACATTTGGAATTATTTGCAGGCCTCCTCTTAATTCAACATATTTTCTTCTGACCACTCCATATTCACTTATGAACAACTTGTAGTCAATGCAAAGTACTAAATAAATTTCATTTTATTAACAAAAAAATAAAAAAATCTCGTGTCGTTAGTAAAGTCAAAGTAAATTTTTTCGAAAGAGCGTGTTATATACTCGTCCCATTATATAAAAAAAAATCCATTGAGTTCCTACCAAAAATCCGACAGAAAATGAATCGTTGCGAATCTCGGTCGAGCTACTCGTAAACAATAGAACCATAAAAAAAATTGACTTCTTGTAACTCAAATACATTTATTACTTCCTTTGAGACCGACCGTCGAAGGCCCTCGACATCAATAGAAATCGGCAAAATTCAAAGAAGTGTCGCTGTAAGTTCACAGTGACGAGTATCACGGGCGCATCACGCTCACAACTCACCATATTTATACGCACCTTTAAACCCAGATGTACGGGGGCCTGAGTAGACCTATCGCGCTCACCTTGAACTTGACTTCCTGGGCTAATATGCACAGGTCAGGCAAGGGTTAGAAAAAGTATTCTGACTTGAGTGTGGTAAATTGTAGTAATCTTTACTGTCCCGTTCTAAAATTTAAAAAAAAAAACTTAACACTTATGAAATCACTGGGTGTTCGTCTGTCTGACTGTCTGTTAAAGACAATATTTTCCAGACTATTTGAAATAGAAAGTTCGAATATAGTACAAAGATTGGAATTGGTGGCTTAACTACAGCCGTGTCGTTTTGAAAGTTAAATTTTGATTTTGAGGGGTGAAATTGACAGTGGTTTTCATTATCGTCGACTGGAGTGTCAAATGAAGGTTTGTGGAAGCACAAGTTCATAAATCTATTTAGCGTTATACTTTCCAAACTCTTCTTCACATTAAAAAGGCCAAAAATCGCTCTAAGAGTACAACTCAAAAAAATTTTGAGATCTTCTACTTGACATGGAGATTGAAGGAAAATTATCAGGAGTCCTTTTATTTTGTATCTGGTATATAAAATCAAAGATTGAAAATTTGGTAGAGGGCGAACGCGGGCGCATAGCAGAGCGAGGTTTATGTCCTAAAAAAGTAATGATCTGTATATTTTTCCTTTAACTGCCTAAAGCAGAATATAGACAACTTGTTGAATTATTGTCTTTGAGTTACTGAAAATGGTGATAAATTAAACTATAACTGTATGCAGTATTGACATCCTCGTTGTTATTTTTTAATCCTGTTTTTGTTTAAATTCCTTTTTAAGAATGCTTCCAAAAATTGCAATGCACATTTTTAATCCATCAACCGCAGCCTCTTTTTAGCAAAATATCTGTCACCATTTTTTGTAATTTTTTAATAATATCATCAGTGCTGGATGGTGAGTAAGGAATACGCATGCGGAAAGAGAAATGACATATAACATAAAAACTTGACAAATGCATTAAGAACGGAAGCAGGTACCTTAAGAAAAAATTCGGCATTAATCGTGATTCAGTAGTCTGAGGAGAGAACTACAAACTAAAGTTATTTCTCTCAGACGCCATAAATAATATTTAATTTTTAAGTTTTTCTTATCTTTTGTTATTCCCTTAATATAGAGTTGTTGGGGTCTATACAGGGTCATTCAATATTTATGGGTACTTTTCTCAAAAGAGGCAAATGTGACGTTCTCTATCTTTTTATGTAAGTCACCATAGTATCATATCATATTAAAAAACACTTGCAAATGTGTTCTTTGTTTTCATTTTAGAGACTTTTTCAGAATTTTTTCCATAATACGATACAGGGTGACTCAAAACTCTAGGTTCAACTTTCAAATCATTGAATGAGTCTTCGTGGTATATTATTCTTGCTAACACTGAAACTAGGCTTCTCTACTTTTATACCAAATATATTCTAATTCGCGTCAAAATTACTAAATCGAATAATCATTTATATAGGTGAATTTTTTGCAATTCAATTGTTCTTTCTTCCAACTGATTTTTCAGAAATTATATAAAAATTTTTATGATTCTGTGTACTAATATCGATAGATTTAAAAAACAATTATTCAGTTTGAGAAAAAAGAACAACTTGTCGTAATGAAATGCAGTTGAAAGGGTAATGGTTTCTAGAAAATTACCAATAAATCTGATATTACTCTGCATAGACTCCAATAGCCTATATCTCGTTAATGTCTAGAAAGAGGAAAGTTTAAAAATAAAACTATATTCAAGTTGTTCCATTAAAAATAATAAATTCATCACTTTATGTTTAGAAACTAGCATTTTTCCGTATAAATCGCCAATTATCTGAGTAAGTAGTAGATTTAGGTATAAAGAATGCTTAATGAAATTAAATGAACGTTACCAGAGGTATCTATAATATTTAGGGTGTTACATTTGAATCCTTTGAGAAAACATGAACTCCAAATTTTTATCAGAAAAGATTTCTAAAAAAACGTATCCAAAATGAAAAAGACCATATTTCCAAGCATTTTTCAGTATGAAATTACACTATGCTGACTTAAATAAAAAGATAGAGGGCGTCAAGTATGCCTCTACTTTCCTAGAAAAGTGGCCATAAATATTGAATGAGACTGTGTTGGCCCAACAACGTATATTGAGCAAATGACAAAAATATAGGGCAACAACAGTCTCTACAAATTATATTTTAAATATTATTTTATAATTCCTATGATTACAGTTGGACCACACTGTATTTATTTTGGAGCAAAAAAAAAGAAACAATTTAATAGTTACCTTAAATAAGAAATGGTAGAATAGGGAACAAGTATCTTAACACACCTAAATTTAATTTCACTCTATGTATATAATATTAGATAAATTACTTAAGTTGAGAAATATGTTAACATTAATTAAGAAGTGTTATTAACCATATATCATGCTGCAAGATATTATGCCATAAAATTGCATCCTTTAATACCTAAATGTCATCACGGCTGCATGTAGTCGAGAAAGTGTAAGCGTTTTCAGAGATGTACATTATATTTACTTTAGTAGATTTATTCAAAGATGGGAAAATTGGTTCTCGGGACTATAATACACACTCTCACACTTGATGTGAGTAAAATTATTTGAAGAGTGTGTTACAGTTATTCTTAATTTGTGAACTCGTAGGTAACTATTAAGAAAATGTTTTAAAAAATTCCAGAAATATTTTATTTATCTACCAACTTTTCTCCTGATTTTTTAAATTGTAAATTTATTAGTAAAATTGTATACTTTAAAATTAAAAATTAAAGAAGTACCTGTAAAATGGACTAATACAAAAATTTTGCTTTCCTGCACTTTTTACGATAACGTACGCAGGAAGCTTAAAAGTCTTTTTGCTCAGAACCACTTGGAAGAAAATCAATGACTATTATGCATTAATTGTTGGTAATAACAATACAAAAACATCAAGATTTGTTAAGAGAGTCTTATAAATTGTAGACGTCTATATTCTCCTTTTTTTTTCTAACTTGAATGATTTATTTGTTACTCCAAAATTATACATTGATGTGATTTATTTCATAAATATCTACAGTTATAATGATTCCAGTTCTATAAAATACCAATATAGTGATTTTCTAAATTGGAAATCAGCATGAAAGTTATTTTGAGCCCATCAATATTAAAATCTGATTGGTGAGTTTTAAAATTAATTTTATATTGACATAAGCATATCACTAAACTGTTACCAAAGATTGTCATTCAATCAATAATGTATTTCTATGCTTAGAAATGATATTCATAACTTGTATTTAAACATTTAAACTAGTTAGGCCACTTTTACGTTATAATGAAATCCTTTATGTATCGTCATTATTTGACATTTAAATAACAACGCCTAGGAGTGCGTGTGTGTCATGCGCAGTGGTTTTCCTCATGACATAAACACATCAAATCTCAATGGCAAAAAATATAAACTTTTTATGAAATTCAGTTATTTGCTATATATTATATGCAATTTATTAGATAACTAACAACTCTAACTCATCTCAAGTTTTATTATTCCAAAATTTCTATAATTCAGTAAAATTTTTACCACCATTTTTATAGCGTCTATCAGCCACAATCCTTTTTGTGAGAAACCGTTTGATATAGAAAGTTTTGACATAGTCAAAACTATGCCTAACTCGTATATAAAACAATAGTAAGAACCTAAAAACTTTCATTTCAAAGCCTCATGTAGTATAAGGAATTCCACTTAAAGACTGAATTAAGTATGTTGAAAAAAAAAACAACTTTATTTTTCGAAAGCACCAAAATACACATATGATCAGAATAATCATTTAATCCTACGTGGTGTAACCTAGGCCCTTTGCATAGCCTAGTATATTCCAGAGGAGGTAAATTAGCTCTTAAGTAGTGACATATCTTAAATAAATGTACCACATAATGGTAACGTTTGATCTTATCTACGAGGGAAAAAGTCTTAAACCGACCCTGCTTAACTAAACTTTTATTATTTTAATGATTTATGGATGGATGTGTTATGAAGATGCATGGGTTGCATTATGTCAGATATTATCCTAAAAGTAGAAATATATGTCTCATATAAGCAGACCACTCGAGCAAGCATCTTGTTCAAAAATATGGTCAAAAAATTGATTGACTAATTGTAGTATATGTTGGGAATTTTTTGAACAGTTATATATACATTTTTTAATTAGAAGTGTGTTCAAAATGGTAGTATATGTTGTAGATTTTTTTAATTTTGAATTTTAATATATTGTTCTTTGACTTAACATCTGATTTAATGAGCACAGTATTTTCAAAGAAAACCCTACAAGATCCTTTTCTTATGACTTATTTGCGTTCAAATTTCTGATGAATTATTTGCATTTAAATTTAGTACATCTATTTATAAAGTTTTTAACATACTTAGCCAGCTTAATAAAAAATTTTGTGGCCTATTTGACACCCATAAATAAGGCCGTTCTATTTAAAAGCAATGCCAGTTACTTTAGTTTAATAAGCTACCGCTTTTCTTCTCCTTCAGTTGGTTTAAAGAAAAAAAGATTGACAAACAGTTTAATTCCTGCGAATTCAGCTCTGGTTTCCACTCCATTAATGATCTCATGAGTAGAGTTGTAAAGAACCAAAAGCAAAACTAGCAAGAAACAATCTAATTTCCGATGCATGCCGGCAGGATGTTAATCCTGCAAACCTCTTCAATGTTAGACTATTAAATATCAACTGTCATACGACATCGGAGTTGTACGAAACTAAACATTAAAATTTCAGTAAGCTATAAAAAAATATTTTACGACCGAAGAATATAAGTAACGACATTTATTCTCCTTTAAGGCGTTTTCACAGAAAATAAACTGGCTGTCTATCTTTTTTCCTTTAAAAGACCTGAAGGAAAGAAAAGCGGTGGGCTTATGAAACTTATCCTATTGTTGTAAAATATTTTATTTTTAAAATTTTGTATAGTTTCCTTCACATTTCAATTCAGCTTTTGTCACTAAATCTTTAAGCGTTAAAGAGACCTTTAAGCTCTTTTTCCTTTTAATGGCTATACAGGCACTGTTCTAATGATAATTATCAAATACCTTAGATTAAATACTTGTTTAGACACTCAATATACACAGCTGGGAATTGAACCCGGAAAATCGATGATACGGACAAAATCGCTGACCTTTACACTACCCAGTATTTTTAAATTACAAGAATGTTGAAGAAAATATAAACAAGCATCTTTAAATTTGCTCTGATCGGTTACTGTTTTTAGCCGACTTCTAAAAGAAGGAGGTTCTCAATTCATCGACTATGTGTGTTTTTTTTTCATATATGTACACCGATTACTCCGGAACGACGGCACCGATTTGAATGACATTCTTTACGTTATGTTCAGGAAGCTGCTGTGGTGGTCGCATATTTTTGTGGACGACATTGGTGCAGTAATATCCAAGATGGCGCTGACAATATGGCGGCCTAAAAAATTAATTTTGTCCGATTTTCTTCAAAATGGGTATGGGGGAATTTTTGGGGTCGTACACAATGAATTTGAAACTATTTTTAAAAAATTCAATATAGCGGATCCAATATGGCGGACAAAAAAAATTAATTTTGTCTGATTTTCTCCAAAATTGGTGTGGGAAAGTTTTCGGGGTCGTACATAATGAATCCAAAATATTTTTAAAAAATTCAATATGGCGTATTCAATATGGTGGGTAAAATATTAATTTTGTCCGTTTTTTTTTCATAATTGATATTACAAATCTGAAATTATTTTTAAAAAAATTAAATATGGCGGATTTAAGATGGCGGATTAAAGATTCTTCATCTCCCGATTTTGTCTAAAATCAGTATTGGGGTATTCTTGTTAGTGTTAATTATGAATTTAAAATATTTCTTGAATAACGCAATCTGGTAGATTTAATATGGTGTCCTAATAATTTTACATTTTATCCCAAACTGATTATAAGGGGACCTTTAGGGTGAAAATTATGAATTTAAAGTATTTTTTCAGGATTCAATATGGCGAATTCAATGTAGTGGACTAAAAATTTTACATTTTTCGATTTTATTCAAAGGTGGGACTGAATGGTTTTTGACGATGTAAATAGTGAATATAAGTCTAGAAATTTTAAATTTCCGGATTTTATCCAAAATTGGCACTAGGGGGCTTTGAAGGGTTTAAATTTAGAGTATATTAAGACTTAAAATAATTTTTTTCAAATTCAATAAAGCGGATGCATTATGATGGGTTGAAAATTTTACCTTTCTCGCATTTTTTCAGATTTGGTATTAGAAGGTTTTCGGAGTCGTGTATTACGAATATGAAGTTAATTTTTTACAACTATTAAGTTGATAAGATACAATATGAGGGACTAAAAATTTTACATATTCCGATTTTGTCTAAAATTGATATTGTGGGATTCTTGAGGCGTATACAAACTCAATATACAGTATAAAATATATCGAGCTAAAAAATTTACATCTCAGGTTCTTTAAATATTGAAAATTGACATTGTGGGGTTCTTGAGGCGTATACAAACTCAATATGTAGTATAAAATCTCAGGTTCTTTAAATATCGATATTGGAAGGTTTTGGGGCCTATATTACCAATCTAAAATTAATTTGAATTTTAAGATAGTTGATTTACTATGACAGACTAAATATCTGTTTGACACAATTTACTAGTATTTGGAGAGTGCTAAGAACCAAAGAATTTTTAGTGATTACGGCGATTAACAATTTTGGATAAAATATGTACTTTTTGCAACCTTGAAGTCATTGCGAGGTACACTAATCTCGATTAGTACATAGTTCAAATAATTTATGGATATCATAATGAATTCTAAAACTAAGAATAGAAAAATAAAATTTTTATAAAAAAATTGAACCAGCTTCTAAAAGTGCGCTAAAAAGTGAAAATAACTATAAATTTTTATATGAATTTGGACTTTTTGAAGTCGGCGCCAAATTATTTGTAAATGAAATAAATAACTACCAATATATACAAATTATGGTAAGAAAGCAATTACAAATAAAGTATTTTTAATCTATTTATGCGAATCACATTTGGTCAGGTATTAGTTTGGCGCCGACTTCAAAAATTTCAATTTCGTACAAAAATTTAGAGCTATTTTTCACTTTTTAGCGCATTTTAGAAGTCAGTTCAATTTTTTTATAAAATTTTTATTATTATTACCTAATTTCCAAAGAGCTGCATTGTGTTGATTTAATAAATAGAAAAAAATATTTCAATTGAGAAACACGCTTAACTAATACTATGAAATAAATAACGTTATAAAGTCCGCTAAATTGCCCCCTTTTAGGTCTTGATTGTCCCGATCAATCTCCTTAATCTTTATAATGGGTCAATCTGTCAAGATGCACGATCTTCATCTTCACATAAGGGCTTTCCTGAATTCGGTACATTAGATCTTTTATTTGGGTCACTACGTTATACGGACCTTCCCATGTCTTTTAAAGCTTGGGTGAACGCCCTTTGGTTCTCTTCGGATTCTACAACCAAACTTTTTACCAACCATGAATCCACCAGTATCAGTTTTGAGAACCTAGCGGATCTTCATTCTGTCGTTTTCTATTTGTAATTTTTGACGGACTTCTTCGTGTAAGACCTAAAGCTGCCTACTAAGTTGATTGGTGTAATATTGTCAAGTGGCTTCACTATCAGGTGGATATTAAGGAAGCAAATCGACTGGAAGAAGTATTTCTAGTGGTTTCGTGAATGGCTGAATTATAGGCTAATAAAAATGGCTAAATGTAATGTATCCCAGTAATTTTGTTGTTCATTTACTTGTATTCAGATATAATTCTCCAGCGTTCTATTAAATCTCTCAACCATTCCATCTGAATGTAGATGTAGGGTGAGAAGCTTGCAATGGTTCGTAAAAACTTCAGATTCAAAATTTCTGCCTTGATCAATATTTCAGCAACGGTGGTGACTTCTTGATTTGGTATCGCATAGACTTCTGTCCACTTACTGAAGTAATCCATAGCTACCATAATATAGCGACTCCTGGATTTATTAATAGAAACTGGATCTGATACGTCTACTGCAATTATTTCAAAAAGTATTCCTACATTATACTGCTTCATATTACCATAGCTACTAGTCTTTGTCCTTTACTAGCCGCACACTCAGTACAGGTGTTGCACCCATCGTTTACATCCAACAAATAGAGCAACTTTTTTTCAAGAGTTTTCATAACCCTTAAGTATCCGCCACCTACACCATTATGTAAAGCTTGCCTTACTTCTGGAACCTTTTTGGTAGGTAATATAGTCTTTTCCATCAGAGCTCTCCCAAACTTATTTTAATAGAGCATCGTGCATAATCAAGAAATTCTATAAGGCCCAGGAACCTTTTACTTTTTGAGATTTTGATGAGATATCTTGAAAATTGGGTCAATTTGACTTATTATTTCTCAGTTTGATGATGATGTAAAGATCTGAATCTTCTTGATGTTCTTTGAAGATGATTTTGGGATTCTAATTCAAAAAGCATTGTAGTTATATCTTTTGGCAATGGAAATCGTCATCATTCTCTCGTTCTTCGTGTCTGTTACAGTGCTTGCATTCTTCTGGACATGGTGTTCTTGACAAAACGCCCGCATTTTTTTGGTTCAAGCCTTTTCTATGTTCAGTTTTAAAATCGTACTCTTGCAAGCATTGTAAACATCGTGTTATTTGTTCTTCAGAATTTCTAAATTGTAAAATTCACTTTAGTGTCCGCAGGAGAAATTTTTAGCCATATTAATATTTATGACAGTGTCTATAATGGCGAGTAATTCTTTTCTAGTTGCACAATAATTTCGCCCAGCTTCGCAGAGTATTTTGCTAAAATAGGCCAATACTTTCTCTTGGCTATTTTGTATCTGGGATAAAATTCCACTTACAGAAGAGTTACTAGCGTCAGTATCCACAACAAACATCCGATCAGGCTCAGGACATGACAATATTGAACGATTGCTAAGTGTCTTCTTTAGTTCATTAAAAGCGGTTTCGCAGTCTGCGGACCATTCATAGTTTTTGCTTTTTTTGTTCGATGTAAAAGTCTTGTAATACCTGCGAATCATTTTGTGAATCTTCTACTACAGTACAGAGACCAGGAAACTTCTTAGTTCTCTCTGGATCGGTTCGTATACCCGCTTTTGTGATTATATGCTCTAGGCTTTCTAAAAAAATTGACATTCCTTTGGACTGAGCTTTAATTGTGTACTCTTTAGTTTTTGAAATACATCTTTGACATTTTTCAGGTGGTGTCAAATGTTTTTCCCAAATTATTTAGGTATACAAGGCATGTTTTCCAAGTTAGTCCGTGTAAGATTCGTTTCATTAAACGTTCAAGAGTAGTTGATGCATTCAGGGGCGGATCCAGCCTCTCTCCTTGGGGGGGGGGGGGGCGGTGATATCACGAAAGTACAGTATGGCAAGCGAAAGCAAGTTGTCCCCGGGGGGGGGGGGGGGGACGACACCAGCAACATTCCCATTTCTAGTGTAAAAGGCAGGGACGGGGCTATTTTTTTGAATTTGAAACTCTTGGAGGGGGGGGGCGATCACAAGAAAAAGCAAGTTTCCGACATGGGGTGGGAAGATGCGATCAACATACACATTCCTCGTATAAGAGGCAGAATCGGGTGTATTTTCCTGAGTTCAAAGCTCCTGAGGGGGGGTGCTATCGCAAAAAAAAACAAGTTGTCAACGGGGGGGGGGGGGGATTGCCAGCAGCATACACATTCCTAATATAAAAGGCAGAATCGGTTCTATGTTCCTGAACTCAAAGCCCATGGGAAGGGGAGGGGCGATCGCAAGCATACACATTCCTATACTCTATTCAAGAACTAGAGGAAATAATAAAACTGTTACCGAATCCTCCAAGGTACCTGTTTCAGTGCCCCCGGTAACTGAGAACTGCGGTAAATCTAATTATATTTAAATATTATAAGCTTTTATAAATTTACTGCAACAATAAAATTTCTAATAATTCAATTTAATTTCTGTCAGTGAGCAAAGTACACCTTACAGTGTGTCCTTAGTGATTTATTTTGTTTGTGCATGCTTTTATATATTATTTGAGATTAGTGAGATACCCAAAAGATGGAGGGCATTTTTTCCTCAACGAAAAACTTATTACGATGAATGTTTATGATGCTTTAAGATATTAATATCTAGATAATAGTGTTAAAAGCTCTGTTGAGATGTATTCCAATATAACAGGAGTTCGAAAATCTATCATGTACCGATAACTGATGGAGAAAAAAACGACTGGAATTGATGTAAACTGTAATAAAAGGAGTTGTACAGGGCGAGTCAACGATTGGATGAAGTAGGGTTGTGCCTTTTCGGTGAAATTAACAAAGAAACTATATTTATTGTTTGATACAGTTTATTTTTACGCAGATTTTAAAAATATTTAGGACTCTACAGGGTGAGCCAAAAAACTAGGACAGCATAAAGTTGTATTTTTTAAATAGAACACCCTATATACGAATCGTATTTTCGATTTAGCTTATAATTTTAAATCTTTTTTATTAAGGGTTTACTATAACAATACTTTATAGTTTCTGAGATAATTAAGTTTAAAGAAAAAAAGTCACATTTTCAAGCATCAATTCAATCCTAAATAACGTTTTCAATTTTGTGACAAATATATTCAAATTTGGAATTTAGCAAGGCCAAGGACAAATTAACATAATTTTTACCTAATATTTGCAATAAAAGCTACAGGGTGTTGAACACATCGGCTCAAATTTGAACAAGTTTAAATGAATAAATATCTTTTTTTTTTAAATGGTACACCCTGTATATTTTCATGTTATTTAATAGAGTAATAAAAACCCTAAAAGTTTTGTTCAATATATCCTATATCTATTTATAATAGTTTTTGAGATATTTCAGTTTTTCTTATTTTCCATACTTTTTTAGAGAAATAGTCTTCATTATCATAGTAGCCATGGCAAAAACAATGTAAAAGAACATTTTTCTGTGTGTCAAATTTATAAGCGCAATCGCTTCTTTTGGTTTTTCAGCCTAATACCCATACTTTTCAAAACTTAATGCAAAGATTTGATTCTTCTGGTACTGTTGATTATCCAAAACGTAAAGTGGTCAACAAACCAGTAACTAATGAAGAAAAAGAACTACAAGTATTGTTAAATGTTCAGGAAAATCCTTATATTGGTAGCCGTCAGTTAGCAGCATTATGTGAAACATCACAATCCACCGCTAATCGTACTACCAAGAAATATAGATATCATTCATATCACATGGAATTACACCAAGAATTGCATGGACAGGATTTTGAAAGTCGTGTAAACTTTTGTCGTACAATAAATGCGGAGATTCAATTAAATCCAAATTTATTATGCAAGGTAATGTTTAGTGATGAAGCTACTTTTAGAAGTAACGGTGCCGTAAATAGACGCAACATGCATTATTATTCCACAGAAAACCCATTTTGGATTAGAGAGGTGCAACATCAAAACCACTGGTCATTAAATGTTTGGTGTGGTATTCATCATAATCGAATTATTGCGCCCCACTTTTTTAATGAACCACTAAATGGCCATAGTTACCTGAATTTTCTACAAGAAGAACTACCCCAACTGCTTCAAGGTCTCGATAGGGATGAGCTCGACAGTATGTGGTTCCAGCACGATGGTGCGCCTCCGCATTACCATCGTGAAGTTCGTGCGTTTTTGGAGCAACGATATCCGCAAAAATGGATTGGACGTGGGGGTTTCATTGAGTGGCCACCAAGGTCTTGCGACATCACCCCATTAGATTTCTTCCTATGGGGTTATATTAAAAATAAGGTGTATGTTAATCCACCAACAACAGTGGAAGATATGCGAAACAGGATTAGAGATACCTGTAGAACAATAACGCCACTAATTTTGTCCAGGGTCCGAGAAAATCTCCAAAAAAGACTAAATTTGTGCATTGCACAAGAGGGTCGTTTATTCGAACACTTATTAAAAAGAAATAATTAATCTCAGTATTTAATAGGTAATTTTTTTGTTTCAATTTAGTATAAAAGTAAATATGTATTTGCCTTGTCGTTATTGTTGTGTTAATTTTTTCACATTATGTTTAATTAAACTATTGCCGTTGTAATACAACGAATAATGTATTTCATCATATTTAACCATATTCTGTTTGTTTCTGTAGTTTCTTTTTATTATTTTACATGGCTACTATGATAATGAAGACTATTTCTATAAAAAAGTATGGAAAACAAGAAAAACTGAAATATCTCAAAAACTATTATAAATAGGTATAGGATATATTGAACAAAACTTTTAGGGTTTTTATTACTATATTAAATAACATGAAAATATACAGGGTGTATCATTTAAAAAAAAGATATTTATTCATTTAAACTTTTTCAAATTTGAGCCGATGTGTTCAACACCCAGTAGTTTTTATTGCAAATATTAGGTAAAAATTATGTTAACTTGTCCTTGGCCTTACTAAATTCCAAATTTGAATATATTTGTCACAAAATTGAAAACGTTATTTAGGATTGAATTGATGCTTGAAAATGTGACTTTTTTTCTTTAAACTTAATTATCTCAGAAACTATATAGTTTTGTTATAGTAAACCTTTAATAAAAAAGATTTAAAATTATAAGCTAAATCGAAAATACGATTCGTATATAGGGTGTTCTATTTAAAAAAATACAACTTTATGCTGTCCTAGTTTTTTGGCTCACCCTGTAGAGTCCTAAATATTTTTAAAATCTCCGTAAAAATAAACTGTATCAAACAATAAATATAGTTTCTTTGTTAATTTCACCGAAAAGGCACAAACCTACTTCATCCAATCGTTGACTCACCCTGTACATACATTTTATTATGAGAAGCAGATCTCAACCATCGACAAAATTCTAACTAAAATCAATAAAGATCGGGATTTGCCTGAAATTAAAAGAACTGAGCTCTGGAAATTGCTCAGAGAACTTAATTTTTGTTGGGAAAAACCAGATAGGAAATCTGCTCTTATAGATCGTCCGGAAAATGTCCGTTGGTGAAGGAAATATCTCTCTCAAATAAAAGGTGGAAATAACACAACTTACAAAATTAATAATTTAATTGGACTTTTGAAAGATTTTTTTGAATAAAGTTACTGCAGATAATTGCGAAAAATCCATATAATAAAAGAATAAAAGAAAATGTGGAAACTCGATCTCATGATCGGTGAGAGAGGAATCAATTATAATTAATTTGAGCGAAGATAGCTTCACTGACTTTGATGACGAATAAGATATGTAATGTTTACCAGCGTTAACACAATTTATTATTTAAATTTTCTGTAACATACAAAAATTAATGACATTTGAATCCCTTTTTAGTGTTTAAATTGTAATTCTGCAGATGGTTTAAGAAATAAATAAACTGGAATGTCAAATATCCTAAAAATGTTTTTAATTAATAATAAAATGACCGATAGCCCCAAAAAAATTTTAATATTATATTGATGAATTTATTTTTTTATATATGTTTAACTTCTTGTATTTTTGATAATGGGTATTTTGTAAGTATTTAAATTATAACTTAGAATTTTTTGAAAGAAAAAGGCTACGTTTTAGTCTGAATGTGCCTAAAACGGTTTCTATGCCAAAATTAAAAATAATAAAACTAGAGTTGTGATTTGTGTTAAATATGTCAAAATTTTCTATATTTTCTAATATATGTGAATTATTAAAAAATCATAAGAAATAAAATAATATTATGAAAACTTTTTGTTTTAAGTTTATTACTGAAATAATACTCTATGCCATAAATATTTAGTGATAAAATAGACCTCCTTTTGACGCCTTCCGGTGCCTATGACAAGGATTAAAATCCTTTTTAACACTTCACACATCCAAATATCTATTGCTATCCAACCCAAATAGTCCATTATTATAGACCGGTATTTTTGATTATAAAATTTTTAACCCATTCCTATGAAAAATATATGTGTCCAACAGATTTTGCCAAAGACACCGGACTAAAGAACACAGGAAATTTGCGAAGAAAAAAAAGGTAAAAAATGAAAAACTCTCCCTAGTTCTTGAATAAACTATAGTATAAGAGGCAAAATCGGGTCTATTTTCTTGAACTCCAAGCTCTTGGGGGGGGGCGATCGCCCCCACCGCCCCCCCTTGGATCCGCGCCTGGATGCATTGCATAAACCAAATAACATAACATTAAATTGCCATAGCTCTATTCTAGTAGAAAAGACTGACTTTTCTTTATCCTCTGGATGAAGCTCTACCTGCTAGTAACAACATTTCGAGTCCAATTTGGCAAACTATTTTGACCCAGTTAAAGTGTCTAGAGTAGAATCAATACGAGGTAAAAGAAAACGGTCTTTCTTTGTGACGTCAATAAGTCTTCTGAAGTTGAGCCATCTTTCTTCTTAACTAATAAAACTGGGTATGTCCATGGACTTTGGGAAGGTTCCATAATGTCTTGACTCTGCACGTTTTCAAGCGTCTTGTCCACCTCGTCACGTTTTGATAACGGTACTCTCTGTAAAGCTTATTTAATTAGAGTTGCTTCACCAGTATTTATTCGAAGCTCGACTATATTGGTCCTTCCCAAGTCGCTTTCAGATAAAAAGGAAACATTCTGATTTCTTCTAAAAGATCTTTTAATCCAGTCACCTGAACACTATTCAATAAAGGTGTTGATGTACTAACTAGGTATTGAGATACTTTAGGTAGATTATCAGGCATTTTTTCAGATTATAACGGGATACCGTTAACTATCATGTCCATAGGTTGACAGCATCTTGACAAATACTGCTGACAAGTGCTTCTTTCAATCTGAATCAATCTTCTTGCAGGAAGAATTCCTTTTGCATATAACGAGCAATCTTGAATTGGTTCAACCAAAACTATTTCGTATTCTTCGAAATCATCAAACTTTACTTTAGTATACATTCTGAACTTGGCGGTAACATCGCATCTTCAAGAAGTACAACTTCTCGGATCGATACTACTATTTTTCAGTAAATTCATAATAATTGCTTCATCTCTAGTTCACAGTTCTCGTTGAGGAATTTCAAAGACAAACTTCTGATGTTCCATAACATTTAGACCTAGTATTACTTCGTCCAAAATATCAACAACAATAACTACATGTTTAAAAGGGTTATTTCGACTTCATGTATCCCTTTGGCAGATGTTACTTCACTATTGGCGGTTTGCAGGACATAATGCTTTTTCGGAAGACAAATTTTACATTCAGCCAAGATGTTCGACTTTACAAAGGCGTGAGTAGAATCAGTATCCAATACCATTTCACATTCCATACCATTCCATACCAAAGATTGTCATGCAGGTACTATGAAGCTGGAACCAACGTTTTGCAACCGGGATACCTGAATTGATATTGTTGGAAGGGCTTGGTAGCATCTGGCGGCTTTCACTCCTTTAAGTCAACTACTAAGAGTTTTTCCAATTCTGATCACTGTCAATAGCAGCACTACTAGTACAGTGGCTTTGTACATGTCCCTCTTGGCTACACTTCTAACAACGAATTCTATAACTGCTATGGAAGATTGTTTTTGTTGTTTAAAAATTCTTGCATCTCCCTCGTTAGCTTCATGAAGATTTCCTCGTTGTATAACAGTTTAACAGTTGGTATTGTTCGTTTCTGTTTCTTCGAATATCCGATCGCAAATGTATCACATGTTCTCGAAATAAATCTATCACATTCTCCATAAATAATAAATAAATTTAAACAATCTTGGTGCTTGTGATTTAATCGCCCCGGCATTATTATAATTAATTAACCCGTGTCTTTATCAAAACTCTTTATTCATACAAATTAGCACTTGATTTTTTTTCTATTATGTGTTTTAAATTTGTAAATAGGGGCAAATATCTAAAAAATTTTAAAATGTTACTGCAATTACAGAAAATTTCACTGTGACCAAAGTCCAATTTCTAGTCTTTATTTGTTACTTTTTTAATGTGTTTTCAATGTAAATTAAACTTTAAAATATGACGTATAGAATTAAAGAAATATACTTTATATAAAAAATAGTAGAAAACTTGAATCTTACAATGAGGTTAACCGAATTCTCCAATAATTTGATTTATTAATGTAAAAAAATTTTTCATCACGAAATAAATTATACATTACAAATACGTCTTGCAAAAGACAGAGTTATTTAAGTGATTTACAACACAATATGTCAGGCAGTAATTCTTAATAAAGTCACCAAATTAAACTTTTAATCTCCGAGATGACATATCTTCATTTCAAATTTTCATCAACATGGAAAAAAGTTGTGTTTGGTATTGAAGTGTGTAATTTATCGATTCCGCGCCATAATTAGAATTTAGTTACTTTCATTTTACAATTCACAATTGATACACTTGACCCTAAATGCTCGCAGTTGTGAACAGAGAGACAGCGTGAAACCGTGAACGAGTGAACGTGTGAAGCAAGCGATGCTTTACCTAGTGTCATTTTTGTGTGTATCTTGTGGCCTCAATGGCTTAGAACCATTTTTTACAAGTACTATTATGAACTGGAACCATTGAGGAAAATCCTGAAATGCCGGCCGGCAGAAGCTAAATCAGATGAACCATGGGTAAGTGCATTATTTATTACCATTGTGAATAACTGTCGATTTTCGTGTAATAAGTTTCCTTATTCATCTACAAAATAAGGTGGTCCTTTGCAGTTATCGAAATATCAACCATTATTATTTTTGATATTTCTTAAATAACTTAAATTTAAATCAGATTCAATATACTGTATACGATGAAGCAAAATATAATCCTAGAAAAAGATTCTAATAGTTTAAATTTAACCAAAAGTGACAGCTAGGTGTCTGCGTATATGTTGCTTTAATCAACTGTATCAAAAACTTTACAATATTATTATTCCCCATTATCTTTTTTCTACCCCTTTTACTAACAGTGTGGAAAACATAAATCAAGCTAAAGTACATACCACAACTAATATCTGAGTTATATTTAGGTAAACCGCATTTAAAATATTCCACAATAAATTGAATAAACTGTAAGGTTAGATTTTAAACTTTTTTGCACTGCATAGACCAACTATACTTTATAAGCTAGTCATATTAGCGTTTTCTTGTACAAACAATGCAACGGGAAATTTTATTTTAGAAAATTGTTCCATCAGGCGTGATGAACGATATGCTAAAAAGAAAAAAAAACAATTTTCGTGCGGGTTAAACTAAGAAGAGACAATTAAAGTCAGAAATGGTATTAATTTTATTTTTCGCAAGGTCTGCGATATGGAGCATAAGTTGCAGACAAAAATTGTTCCCTATTGAATTACCTCCAGAATAAGTATAAAAATAAGTATTAATTAAGCTTCTAACATAATAAATCACAACAATTGTTCATTTTTAACCTTCTGGGTTCTACAAAATAGATCAAATAAGACCTACAGTGTGAAAAATGTTGTACTAATTGGATTTAGAAAAAAAAAGAGAAAATTTTAAAACTTTAAACAATTGAGATTTAGTTTTGATTTTGCGTGATCATCAAGCTGAAAGTTCATCTTTTTAATGAATCACCGATTTCTTAATTATAATAAACTCCTCTTTAACAACGTTGATTAAAATGCAGGTTGAAAGTTTGCATTTAGTGTTATGGAGCAGGATACTATTTTTGCCAAGTAAGCATGTCTCTCGAAATTTCTAAATACCAAGAGTGAATATAATGTACTTGATGTTGGGTGTAAATACAATTATATTAAAGAAACTATTTTAGTTCACAACCAACAGAAAAAAAAAAATATTCTATAAGGGCACGCGTATTCTCTTCTAACACGGTTAGAGACAAAGGACTATTTCAGACTGCAAGGAAATACCATGAAAGTGTGGAAGCACAATAGGGGTGCATTAGTTCTCGTCAGTACAAGGTAGACAGGCCTACCTTAACATAAGAGAAGCACATCTTTTCTGTAACTTATATCAGACAAGCTGTCTGATATAAATCAAGTCTAATACAAGCAGCCCCATCTCCCAGCAGACCACTTAATCTGAATATCTAATCTTGCAACGGTGAATAAAATATACTTGCAATTGGGTTTACAAATACACTATATTGGCGAAACTAAATTAGTTCTCAACCAATTGATAAAACCTCATACCAATGTTATAATATTTTTATTAAACAAATTTACCTTTCTGTCTGTAGTGTTAACATCAAAAATATGCCTGAAATTGATTGAAAGTCAACGTAAAACTGGTCATAATTTATGTTTTTAAGTCCAAAAATTCCCTAATAATAGGTTTGTACGCACTTGTCTGATGACATGAGTTTCGTTTTATTCAAATTTATGGTTTCTCTTTAAAGTTCTTCCAACATGTCTTCTAGTTCCATTATATTTTGGCCAAAAATCACTATATCATCCGCAAAGCAGAGGTGGCTAAGATGTTTGGCATTGATTGATGCTTCTTATTCTAGTCCAGAGCCTTAAAAACGTCCTCCAATGCAAGCATGAACCGCTTTGGGGAGATGATATCTCCTTGTCTAACTCCCATTTTTATTTAGATTGGGTTTATTTCTATTCCTCCTGCAATTTTAACTACGATTGTTGCATTATCATATATGTGTTTAGGTAGCTACATATAGCGAGGGTCAATTCTTGCATTGTTGTTCATTTCTTTAAAAATATCGCACAATTCCACTGAGTTGAAGGCTTTATTATAGTCAACGATTGCGCGGTGTAATGGTTCGCTGTACTCATTACACTTTACTATTAGTGTGCGAACGGATTATATGTATTCTATTTTGCTATAGCCCTTGCGGAATCCAGCCTGTTCGGGGGGTTAATAGGCGTTTAATTTCACTGTGAGCCTATTTATTATAATTTTTGTCAGAAGCTTGTATGGCTTGGTAATCAAACTTATAGGTCGGTAATTATCAGTTTTTAATTTATCATCCTTTTTGTACAATAAAATTATTTAGACATTCTGCCATGTTTGGGGAATTATGCCTTCTATTAAAGATTTATTAAGAAGAATTATTACTGATTCCACAGTAGTTTTTCCGCAAAGTTTTATTATCTCAACTGTAACTCCGTCTTCTCCAGGTGTTTTACCGTTTTTCTCTTGAGATAATGCTGGTTCTACCTCTTATTTGGTGATATCTGGTAGGTCCTCTGAGCCCAAATTGAGAATCGTGTCATCAGCTGAAACAATTTGTTGCGAAATGTTTTCTGTGTACAAAGTACTGTAGAATTTCTCAACAATATACCCTAAGTCTCTTTTATCTTCCTTAATGTTTCCATTTATGTCCTTTAGTTGGTGTATTTGAAGGCAGCCATTGTTTTATGCATTCTAAGATTCTTCATATTTTCGCTGTTTTCAATGGTTTCTGTTATCATTTTTGTGTTACACTGTCTTAAATCATCTCTAATTTTCATTTTTATGGTTTTGTTAATGTCAGTGTACTCTACAGTTCCTTTTTCCAATTTTCTTCTCCTCGCCATGAGCTCTCTAGTCTACTTCTTTTTTTTTTGAATCATTCTTTCTAGCAATGGTACATATATTTTTGGCAATTGTTTTATTTTATTTTCTAAGGTCTTTACATTCAAGTTATTTAGTGCTTCTCTATCAGATAATTTCTTACTGAGACCAATTTGGAATTTTTGCAAATTCTCTAATATTGTTTATGATGTTGGAAATCGTTGTTCTTTTAATAATTTACTTCGTTCTTTTTTCATTTTTATCTCTATTCAGGCTCTTATCAATCTATGGTCGCTACCAGTGACAAAATGATTCAACATCCTTTACAGTAAAATTTTGGTTCGTTAGTATGTAATCAATTTCAGTATTCACACTTGAGTTCGGGCTTCTCCATGTCCACCTTCTCCTTGCCGATTTTTTAAAGGAGTTCATACAGTACATCCCTTTTTTTTGGAGATAATTTTTAATTCCGTAATTGTTCGTTGATAGAGCATAGTCTGAATTTTCCGACATATTTACTTTGATTGTCTGTCGGTACTCCTAACTTGACATTAAGTCGCCGATGGTAAATTTGTAGTGAGCTGTCTCTGTTGTTAGTGCTTGTGAAATTCTTATAATAATAAAAGTTTCCTATCTTTTCATAAGGTGCAAAACTTGTAGGGGCGTATACGTGAATCACCTGAACACTATAACGTTTAGGTAATTTTATTACTATATAAATGACTCTGTGTAACGTGGATTTCATTTCATCTTAGTAACAAGCTCTTTCATATTTTTATGTATTATTATCGCTATTCCGCCCTCCTCTCTTTTCTTACGATATAGAAGGTGGCCTGAGTTTAGTGTGACACAAGATGTTCAGTTGATCTCATTGTTCGAATGTTATAGGTGGCAAGGTGAAATTTAAATTTCGAATTTTTCTGTCTTGGAAGTGATATTAACGATTTTTTACTTCCCCTAGAATCCTCGATGTTGATCTTGTTATAGGTGTGGGACTTGTCACGTAATGATCCATCCACTTCGGGTACATTTCCGTTTATTTTAAAAATCACCACCGTTTAAAGGGGATTTTAGCCTCAATCCTCCACGTTAACTAAACGTTTTGGAGGATGATTCGATCAGCTGCTCCTAACATAGAGAACCAGACGCTGCATGAGACCTTACCGACATGGGGCCCTACCGGTAGCCACGCTACGCCCAGTATCGCTCAATGAATATAAGATAACTGAGCCTTCTCATCGGCTACAAGGTGATAACTTCCTGAGAGAGGGATACACACACACACACACACATATATATATATATATATATATATATATATATATATATATATATATATATATATATATATATATATATTGTTGCAATAAGGCTTTCGATGTTTGAGACATATAACTACAAGCTAATTGTCTACCACTAAAAGAATGGGTGTTTCGTCCTCGACGCCGGTGGTGTACTCGTCAGTGGATCCGCTGGCGCCTTTCCCAGACACCGGTCTACGTACTTGCTATAAGCCAGAACTTGTCGTGCTTTACTATAAGAACATCATCTACATCTATAAATATATATATTTTTTTAAAGTAAATAACAAAATCACATAATTATGTTAATATTATCCATCAAGGCCTAGCAAAAAACGTACGTCAATGGTGTAGTATTAATTCTAATAGAAATTAATTCATTTGTCGAGCTGACACTAAATCTAGTGACTTTTGCGGACATCGGTTACTCATTACTTTGGTAATAGACCATATGGACAATAAAATTTGAAATTTATAGTTAACGGTTTAGTTTTTGATTATTAATTATTAACGCATTACTTAGAACAATTTTTCTGTATCCATTTAGGTCAGATTACAAATTACTTTTCTCAATTTACCAGTTCAATAAAGGCCGTTTTGCTATTTCAGGTCACGTGTCGCCTTGATGTGTCCGCCATTAAGCGACAAAAATAAAAGAGAGGCTAAAGGAAGGACTCAGCGTAAAAACAATAAATGGATTAGTTACGGCACAAATGACAAATAGATTAAACTCGACACTAATGACTTAATTGTTAAAACAAATTGTGTTTTAAAACACGGTTTTCGCGTCAGATTTTTCTACTAAAGCGGATGTGTCTGTGAATGTATTCATAAGTTTGGTTAATGGAAGTCTTGTGCTTTTTTTTTTCAGTTATATTATTGATGCTTACAATAAAGGTATACTCAGTTTTTGTTTTTATTTTAGTGTCAAATTTATTGGGAAGCAGTGTCAGTGTAGTGGCGACTATGTTTTATTATATGAGTATTAGGCTGAAAAAATCAATAAAAAGTGAAGAAAATATCTAAAACTTCCAAGAATTCATAATGGAAAGAAATTGTTACATTTCGTTGTTATCTGTAGCGTCTCTCTCCTCTTTAGTTTCAAAATCAGCTAAAAACTAAAATAAAAATAATCTCACATCACTGAACGATCACATAAAGTTATGAAGTTCATCCATCAGGCCTTGCGTATTCTTAATTAAAATTCAGGCAATTAATTACGGAACAATTGCTCAAATACGTCCACGAATTTATTAATTATCGTAATAAGCGACGAAAATATTTTTAATTGTAATACATACAAAAATACATGGAGCCTTTTACATCAACATTTGTAGCGTGGCGCCGAGGCGGAATCATACAAAAAAAATTTCCGATATGAAATTTTGGATTAATTTTTTCTATTCTCAGTTTTCCGATGCGTTTTAATTTTGAGGAGTACAAAATGGGCATGAGATGTAAATCATCACTAAAACTTGGGCGTTCCCTAAATGTCATAATGTACCTAACAAAGATTGTACATATGTACTTATATAATACTTAGAATAGACAAAGAAATGACCAATTTACGTATTAATTAAGTTTATTTCGTTAAATCATTGTGTAAATAAATAACTATTCGCTTTGTGATCACACTACTTGAAACTAAAAGCTTACGCATTTGATAGCAAGGCGTTGCTCTGATACGCGCGCTAGCAGAAATACCTAATCTTGATCTAGAGCTTAAAAGAAAGTGGTGCAAATTTCCACAGGATCATTTCATTCGTCTATTATTAATACGAGTGTCAGCGGCAAAGACTGTTTATTTATTTTCTAAATTTTGAGAAGAAAATAATAACCAAATATTTTCAAAAGTAAAAATAAACCTAATATACAACTTAATGTGAATCAAATTGTCTTCTGTGACAATTTCAACATAAGTAAGTACTTTTTTTTAATAATTTTTTTCTTTTAATTCCTTCAATAGTTCGATTGTTAGGAGTCTGCGGTTTTCATTTGTTTTCTTGGAAAGACTTACCCATTTTGGAACTTTTGTTTCGATAATGGTTTTCAATAAACACTGATACGCCGATTTACCATTTTTGCGAAACGACGCACCGAGAATTCGTCTATTTTAAATGTTAGGATAAAATTAAAAATAGAACTATAATAAGCAAATTCTGGACATGAAAGTTTGTTGATAGCAAGCTTCGTAACCCCACAAAAAGTACGCTCTGTAACTATACAATAATTCTTCCCAATGGCGACTTTAGGGGCGGAAGAGAGAGAAAGAGATATGGATTAAAGACGCGTCGTCAGTAAAATTTTTTGGTGTATTTTCTGTGTTCGATATTTTTTTTCATTTTTATTTTAATGTTTATCTTCGCTTGTTTTATTCCATATACTTCTTTTAGATGATATATGATATTACTCTATATATGGCATATAATTTTGCTGCAGATGTACTGGTAGAAGTATAAAGTGGGCATGATTTTGCCTTTCTATTGGATTAATAAGCAGGGCTTGTTCTAAAGTCGCTTTTGGATCTATCAGAGTATAAATATATATATATATATATATATATATATATATATATATATATATATATATATATATATATATATATATATATATATATATATATATATATATTACTTGCAAGGAGTCGTATTTGATATGTAGTAGCATGTCGAATGATTAGGTTATTAATTGTGTGGAAGGGGAGATTTTATTGAATAACGTAGGGGAAAGGTTTACTCTTACAGGATCAGGTTCCAAGGTGGAAAAGGAAAACCATTATTTTATTGGTGAAAAACTGGAGGTTGGCAAATTTGCAGTTTTGCGAGGTTCTCGCATCTGATGTTTATGTAAGCAGCATAGCAAAGGATATTGTGGGGGATCTGTGGAAATATGATATTATGGAAATGTCTAAAGCTAGGTTGTATTGTTCTGAAAGATGGGAATTTCCATAGTTGAGAAGAAAAAGGTCATTTTGTAGTGTAAAGAAGAGAATTTCCACCTTACACCTTAAGCTGGATGTAGGGCTAACACGATAAGCGCCAATTACTAGAGGGATAGCTGTATTATGGACAGGAGGAAGATTTTTGATGTAGGAAGTTGGAATGAAGTTGTGCACTGGAGATGCGTAGTTTAATTTCGAAAGTATGCATGCTTGATACACTTTGATAAGTGCATGGCGATGAGGTCCCCAGCAGGTATTTGCGAGAAATCTTAATAATCTTAAATATAATATACATTTTATTTTCATATGTCGACAGAAGCGTACTGTTTTTCTCTTTTCAGATGAGAATGTGAGATTTTTATTTGGAGACCCAGTAGTAAATGAGTCTAAGGTTGGTTTTCCGAAATATATCTGGGTTTTGTGGATGAGCGGTATAAGAGAATCTCGTTTTCGAATAGATGCATCATAATTCCGGGATTGATAGAAAATGATATATCGTTTCTAGCTAAGAATCGAATAAGGCCTATTGGGAAACCTTGTTAACCTCCTTTATGAGGGTAAGAGAAAGAGACAGAGTTTTTATTCTTATTAAGAATTTCCTTTCAGTCAAGAAACTGTGCAAGTTTGTAGACATATCACTAGTTATTTTTAGGGTTGTGATAAATGATATATGCTGTTTTTATTAATTTCATCAAATGCCTTATTTATGTCAGGAAAGATGGCAGAGAGGTATCCTTTGACACAAAAGGAGTCATAAATATCAATCTCGAATTCCAGTAGGTGGTCAACTAAAGATCTATCTTTTCTGTAGGTGAGCTGCTCTGGTGTAATTTTTTGCTTCTTTTGAAAATACCATATTAGCCAGAAGATCATCATTTGTTCCAGGAGTTTTCCCAGATGACAGCTTAGAGAGATAGATTTGTATGATTTTGGAATGCTTAGTTGCTTTTCATATTGGACTATGATTGAGTGCTTCCATTGTGTAGGTATCTGACCTGTTTGCTAGATTGTGTGGAATAAATTAAGTTGCTCTTTTAGGCCCGTGGGAGGTAGATATCTGATCAATGGAATCTTGATATTATCTAGGCAACGAGAGGTGATTCTAATTTTGTTGAGTGAAAAGTGGGGCTCTGCAAATATGAACGGCAGATTCTAAGATATTAGGGGTGTTTTAGACGATGACTCTTCCATGGCAGATCGTTTGGAAAATTGTATATTGTGGGAGCAAAAATTTCAAATAAAAATGATGGATCTGTAATTCTAAAGAATGTCAAATATATCATTTGAGGGTTTCCCCTAATCTCTTTACTTTATTTCAAATTTCACTTTTGGGAAAGAGTTAATGAAGAATCAAAATTTTCTCCGTGGCACTTAAATTCGCAAAATGACAATCTTGCAATCTTCTGACCAGGGAGCAAGTTTTTTTTATTGTATTTGGGAGAAAATTTGGCGATATTAAATTCAGCAGCATGAAGCATCGATGAAGGTCTTTATTGCATCATCAATACAGACTCTTTTTGTATAAGCAACTTGGAAGATGTTTATATATTTATTGTAGTTGGCCTTTTTATAGTTGTATGTTGACATAGCATATTATTTCAATCGGTGGTCCTGAGTATGAATAGTATTTGATTGTGGTTTGAGAGATGTTTCTCCGTGATAGGTCAAGACATGATGGAATTTTACTTCAGGCTGAGATGTGGTTAGGCGATCCATCATGGAAAAGGTGAATGTTTTTATCTTCGATGTCTGTAATTATTTTTCCTTTATTATTGGTTTATGTGAAATCCTAAAGATTGTTAAGGTGGTTAAAATCACCCCCTAGTAGAAAGAGTGAAGGGAGCAGAATGATTAAGTTTCCTTTGGAAGCTTTTTGAAGTTTGAGGGAAGGTGCGATGTAAACACTGTGGATGGTGATTTTATATGGTAGATAAATGATTACCGAATAAAGCCTTTAGGTTAGTTGTGGGTAGTAAAATAGAGTAATTTAAGTGTAATTTGATGAGGATTTCTACTTCACCAGAGACTCTGTCAAAGTCAATTAGGTACTATATTAAATTCACTTTGATTTATTTTTCTAAAAGTTTTAGGTTGTCTCCTGAACAAAAATTATACTTAGATAGAAATATTTTATTAATAAAGATAGATAATCTTTCTGAAATTTAAGGGTCTTACAATTCCAATGTACTACGGATGGAGATATGTTAATTCATTTTTAATTGTTTTCTTAATTCAATTCTTACAGGCAGTCCTTCTTAGTACTGTTATCTTTCGCTATCTCTAACGATTCCGAGGAAAAAATCAGAGTGGTTGTTCTAGTAGGATTTTTTTGTTTTTCCCTGAGGATTTTTCGAGGCATTCAGATGATTTAAGGTTTGTTGGTCTGTGTAGTGAACGCAAGGTTTTTTGTGGTATCCCTTCTATATGGGATGGTGGGGGTTTTGGGTGGCAGATCAGAGTTGTTTTGATTCCCGCTTACAGATTATGCATCCTTTGTACCTAGGGGAGTGGCTATATTGGTATTTTGAGCATTTACAAGGGGAGAGCATGGTTCAATGTTCAGGATGTAATTTGGGGAATTAGTACAGTGATTTATAATGCGTAAAAAATTCTGACAGGAGAGACATCTCATTGCATTTGGAATATAATAGCGAACTCTTAGTGAGTACCATCCTGCATTTATTCTGGATCGAAGGGTATAGGATTTAAATATTAGTATCAATCATGATGAGTTTTGTCTTTTGAAAAAGTTACACCCTGTTTTTGGGAATTTTCTAAAATTTCCTCTTCGGAGCAATGCTGAAGATCTAAATAGGTTACAGTACTTCTGACTACATTTAACGAAGGATGTGGTACAGTATATACATTATAAGTGTGTAACATGTTTAGGGTGATAGTTTTCTTTGACTATTTTCCAGTTTTCAACCTTTATAAATAGTGGACCATCTTTGAATTTTTTTGTGACAGCAGTAATCCTGTCTCCCCATCGTAGTTTTTCTGTGTAAATTTTCTGTAATATTATTTTTGCTTTAACAGTGAATGGACCAATTAGTCCTAGAGGATCAAAAATTCTCCTAATCACCTATAAGTGGTAGGTTTAATATTGCCTTATATAATTGAATATTTTAGTATGTTCGACTTGCCATAAAACTTTTTATGTTTTTATCTGATTATATTCCGTCATATAATACTCAATATTTTCAGTTTGTTGGTCCAATTTGTGGAATATTGATCTGTCATTTGATAGTCACTTCCTTAAACCAAATCCATCGTGACTCAAAAATTTTAAACTTCTCTTTTCAATTTTTTACTCCTTCATGAGTATCCGACCCTGATAAATAACCATAAACATAAAAATATTCCATAATAGACTAACTTGACAATAGTTACTTGTGTTTAAATTTATTTGCAGCTCCTTATTGCTAAAAAACTTGCTGATGCTCTACCGTAGGTTACTGTTTTTTAGCGAAAATGTTGTAATTTTTGTTGTAGAGGCGATCACCATATTATTCTCTGAAGATTATGTTATGCAAGTTCGATCCAAATCATTCTATACATCTGAGCTACATCAGTCTCTAAGACATAATTATGATTCCTGAAACGCACTAAAATGAAATCTAAATCATCTTGGAATATTGGACTAACTTTTTAGTTGTTATTAAGACTAGTGCTTAAATTTGCGTGTATCAAATACTATCCTGAGCTTGCAAGTTTTGCTCGCTTCTCTGATGACCAGATAATGAGGTAAATAGTAACCGGATATCCACAATTTGTAACTTTATCACTTGACTCATGTGTCCCAATTTTTCATAAGTATCCATAAAATTTATGTAAAGATTTTTAACTTCTATCATTTTCTTTAAAGGTTGTAAAATATCTTTGTTATCACCCACATTTTCTATGCCTTCTTTATTGGGTAATATGACTATAAAATGACGATGTTTTTCATTTTGATTTATATTGTTAAATATATGTTCAGATTATTAAAATTATTTGTCGAGTTTTGTCATGCAAAGCCCAAAATTTTTTTTTAAATGAATCACCCGAACTAAACTCACTAGTTTGCGTCTGTGATTGCGTCGTTAATAAATGATAATTACTACCCAACCGAATTTTGTTTCTAGTAAATAATATTAATTTTTACTCATTTTTATTTCTCCGCACTTAAGAACTCTATATCATTTGGTATATAAAATGTTTCATAGGCACTACGCTTTCAGGAATTTTGAAAATGCAAGGATTAATTTATGATATAGGAAGCTATTTAGTTATTTTGTTTAGTAAATAAACATTAAGGTTTAAATAATAAGAGGTATATCATGATTTTATAGTAGCTTGTATTAGCTTAGTAGAAGTAACTACCGCTGAACTAATGCTTGGGCAGTGCTGACAAATTTATGTTTTGTTTTGGAAGACTTAACTTATCACCTAACTTAACCATAATGAAATTTGTCATTTTACCTGGATCTTAAAGTGTCCCGACTTGGTGAGAATTATTCTGACTGTTAAGAATTGTAATATAAGTTGTTGCTAACGAACATGAAATTCTGGATGATGTATGACAGGAATATGTAGACATTATTTCACATGATAGTAAATTTGAGTTTGACCCTGGTGTTGTTGTATTAGACTTTTAATTTGTTGCCAAGTTTGTAGTTGAATGCTGATTATAATAAGATGCTCTAGAATGTCTTGGTTGATATTAATTGCGTGAATTTGAATTCTGTGCTTGATTATTATGTGTTTTGTGAAAAAACTTGTGAATTCTTTATATTTTTTTTCTAAGAAATTTTGTTGTTTATTTATACGAAGTAAGGTATTATATGCTTTGCCACAATGCTTACATTTGTTTATCCAAGAAAAATTTTCAACCAAATGATTTGACTGTGAACAAATTAAGTAAAAGTTTAATCGTTTCTTTGACGGTTGTAGAAAATGTTGAAGATTGACTAAAATCTGATTGTCGGACTTGCAATGTCTCTATTTTTGTTTATTTAACGACGTTGGAATTAGGTTGTATCTCTAATCGTTATCAAGTTTATACTTGATAACGATTAGAGATACAACCTAATCGGAACGTAATAAAAATAAACAAAAATAATGACAGCACAAGTCTGACAACCACATTTTAGTCATAAGCTTAATCGTTTGATTTCATTAAATCTATCATGAGGCAAAAAATTTAATTTTCTTCATTGATAATGCAAAGTAAACATGATTTAAGAGAAGTGTAGAAAGAAGGTATTCTTAAATGTGAAATGACTTATTTCTCGTTGCTGTACTTGGGAAAATTATGTTTATTGTCAAATTTATTATACTGGATTGTTTCCAGGATTTGACATTTGTTTTTGAAAAACTATAGTAGATCATCAAATTATGTGTAATTTTCTTTTAGACTATGTATCTCCCACTTACGTCTCATGACAGCGTTTAATTGTGCATCAATAATGAAAATAAGTAAAGTATCCCACTGATTTACGTGTTTCTTTAATGACTTTAATGCCTTTAGGTCTCTTAGAATTGCTGTCAATGAGCTCGTGCAATGCTGTGTAGGATTTTTTTTATATGGATTGTATATTTACAATATCTTTGATGTAACTATTAAGAATTAACGTTGGATCTTCGTATCTTTCATGTAAAAGATTGCAATATCACATTTGTACTCTATTTCTTCAAGAGAGTATAATCTCTTTTTCTTTTTTTAAAGACGAGGTTATGTGATAAAACTTTTGTATTTTCCTTAATATACCGTGATTGTGAACAAATGGTTTGAAAGTTTGTAAAGATAGCAACCAATCTGAATATCTGATTTGCTAAAATCATTATTTTAACTTGCTTAGTTATGTATACTTGCATCTACTGATGAATTTAAATTATACTGATCTTAATTTGAAGGGTTTAATAACTATTTTGCCCGTGATACAAGTTTAAGATATTTGTTTTCAAATGCTATTTAAGCCTTTTGATTGTGAAAACTATCTAAAACTTCAATCTCAATTTGAACGATTTCAAAGTTCTTAAAAAGTAAGTGGCATCTTGTCAAACGCTTCACTTACATTCTGATGTTGAGGCGCTGTAATAAATGTCTTAAAATGGCTTAACTGATGCTTTAAACTTCGGCGTTGTGAAAAATATTTTCTAAGTAAAACTACGGACATTGTCAAACCTAATTAAATATATCTTCAAAAATAAACAAATCGGAAAGTTTTTAGACTTTAAATCAATATAAAAAAACATGCATAAATGGAAAAAACTTAAATGAATAGATAAATAACTTCGATTTTATGAATGTGCTATTTATCGTAATACCTATTAACCCTGCTAACCGTGTTGCATGGCTGCGATTTCATCGTTACTGCATTCTAATTAACATATCGACGGACCGTTATGCGGCTCAATGGATCATTATTTAGGGCCATTAAGCGGCTTGAAAGACCATCATGGTAAGACCACTATGCGGCTCGAAGGAACATCATGTTAGGAATTTGAGGTTTTTTTTTCTTTTACTGAACAGACTTGCATAATGTTGTACTTTGGCTGATGATGTATTTAAATAAACCTGAATGTGCCATAAAATGCTTTTAATTTCTAATTCTTCAAAAATCATTAAAAACTCAACTTTAATACAATTTTTGTTGTTGTAAAACTGAAGAGATGTACTGTCTGCTGCTGCGAACACTACGGGGGGAGATTTGGACAAGTCTCTTTTAAATGTTAGGGATAATTATGGTAGAGTTAATAATAAAAAGGAAATTCCACAAATTCTGGATACCGATTGCCGATGATGAGTTGCGGTAAAGGTCGTTCACTTATACCACTTACAACAGGATTATCTATTTAATTATATAAGGTTTTAGTATTATTTACTTTCTGTTTTTCTTCTTTCTTTTTTTATGAATCTTTATAAACAAAATTCAATGGAACATAATTCCTCTTTATTTACAATAAAAACAAACGATCGCTATAAATATTAAAATAAGATTCTACGCAGGGAATCAATTTCGAATTGATAAATCTTATATTTAAATCGCTTCATTTTTGTTCAAATATAACTGCTACTAAATATGACTAATCTAACAGGAAATGTAGGTAGAATAACGTTGATTATTTGAAGTTTTGATTCATTCTATCATTGCCTATATGCCTTATATGCATAGAGTTTGAATGAATGACACTATGAAACAATTTAAGTTGAAGAATTACCTGAGAAGGTGTCATCCTGATAAAACAAGTAAGAACTTTAGAAGAGACAATGATGGTTTCAGGGCGTTTCATAGTATCTTTTTACTGATAGCAAAAACAGAAAAGCAGTACACTATCGTGAAAGAGCTAATTTGCCAGCTATTGAGGAAAGTAACAACACAGTCCAAAGACGTATAGATAAAGTGTACGCAGTTCTCCTTATAACAGGACAAATCGATTGTTCCTAGAAACGAGACACTATTGTATATATATATATATATATATATATATATATATATATATATATATATATATATATATATATATATATATATATATATATATATATATATATATGTGGAAATGAGGATCAATACACTGTAACAAAATAGATCTATTGTGTTCCCGTTCTGCTGCCTAGTCGTTAGGGATACCTTACCGACTAGAGCAAAGCTTTAAAGTAGGTAGCTCCCCGTCTCCTCTTTGGTGTTCTCCCAAGAACGGCATTCTAAGATTTTCTAAAGCGCTGTACTTCGAAATGATGTGAGTAGACGTTTCGTCATCTTCTTCATAAAGTCTGCACTCTTCTCTCTCTGCCAATCAAAGTTTCTTGAGGTGTCCCTTGGCAATGCCCCATCAGGATTCCTGTCAGAACTGATTTATGTTTAGGCTTATGAACTCCTTGATTCTCTTCTGGTTGTAGTTCCCAAGAAGTAACTTTACATGTCTAATTTCTTGCAGATGCATCCAATAATTGGATATCCTGCTCTAGTGTTCTCTTTTAGTTCCTCTTTAGCCTGTTTACTATTTTATTTTCCTTTGCTCCGGTGGGTTCCGTTACCCACAGGAGGGTGACTTTATTATCCTTTCTTAATTCGTTTAATTCATCTAGGCATTTCCAGACCATCTTGGAGCTGATTACTTGAAAACTCAGCGCACTTGTCTATCTGATATGACAATAATCGCTTCTGGGAGATGGTTCTTCTCTTTGCTGCATTGAATGAATTTCCTGATGGATTGTATTTCCGCCTAAAAGATGCTTGGTGACTTTTTCAAGCTTTCATGGTGACTAGTACTGGGTCCATACACTCCTATTTCAGTTTACTCTATTGTTTCGGAGCTATCTGTAACCTTCTAATGGAATTTCTGGTAAGTTTTTCAATGATATTTCTATTCCATTCACTTTTGAGAGTCAACTTTGTATTGAAGTTTTTCACTAAGTTAAACTTCTTTTTCATTTCATCTTGGGGTACTTCCCAGATTTGTTGATTTCTGGATAAGAGATTGGGCCTTCGTTTTGTGACTTCATATTTCATCATCCTATATATTGTCTTCTTCGTCATACTCTGCACAAGTATATGTAGCGGTGTAAGGTTTAGGGTTACTTCCATGGCAGACGTGGGGTGCGTTTTCAATGCTTCAATTATACACGCACAGACTAGTCTTTGAACTTTCGAGAGCTTAGCTCTCGTATTGGCTAAACTGATTCTTTTACTCCAGATCACTGCTCTATATGTGATGATTGGTTTTACTATTGCAGTATACATCCACTGCAGGATTGTTGGGTTTATTTTTATTGATATTACCTTTTACATTTTTTTATTATTTTGCCTACCTTTGAGTATAACATATTGTTAATTAGATAAACTTAAATTAAATAAAAATTAAATAAACTAATAAAAAATTAACAATTTTTTTTTTCTTACTAACACTGCAAATATTGATTTCTTTAAAAAAAAAGGCTTCTTAATATTATTATTTGGTCAATTACAAAAAATTGTTAATTATTAAATGCACTTTTTAGCAATAAAAAAAAAATAAAGAAACGATTTTTTCTCAAAAATCATGATTTTCATTTAGGATTTTATTCCCCCCAAAAAAAAATCAAGAATCTTTTAAACAATGCATTTGTTTATAACAATTTTGTAAACAATAGCAGTTAAAAATTTTAGAAAATTATTACTATATAGCTTTTAGCTATAAAAAACCAAAAGATAGAAATAATTAAAAAAAAATTTTCAATTGCTAATAAAAAAGTGAGAAATCAAAATTTTTTAATTTTTCCAATGGGGATCTTTTTTAAGGCCTTCAACGAATAGCTCCAAAAAGTGAAAAAAATCCCAGGATTTTAGTTTACAAATTATTTGGGTTTTTATGTTAACTTTCAACTAGCAAAAACTAACTAGTTAAAAAAAGCATAGTTAATTGAAAAATTGGGGTTAATTTTTTTTTGCATCGGATTATTATTTATTCATATATCTAGATAATATCCATTTTTTTCCCTTCATATTCATATTTAATCGGTTAAAATAATTTTTATTTTTAGAGTGTCTGATTCGGTCAACGCACTTGGAAGCGTCACTACACATTTTAGGTCTAATTTTCCCTCAAAAATTAAAATTATTAATATTATCGGTACAGTTCCGGGAGGTAAGACCTTTTTAGAAATTTCCTGCTCTTTAAGGACCTTTTTTCAAATTTCAGATATCTCAAATAGTTTTTGAGATCTTTGCAAAAAACCAAAGCACTTTTTTTTTACTAATTTGTTTATAACTTTTACAATTTTCGCCGTCCCCTTTCCAAATTTTTCAAAAACTTTTTAGATACCATTACGAATCGAATGACAACTAAACCATAATTTTCGGATTGGGATGAAAGGTTTTCAGTAAAATGGCATTTGTGAACAAGATTAACATCTTTATACCACAAAGTAGGGTTTTAAGTTACATTTACACTTCGACCATTATTTTTGTTGTTTTGCTTGGTATTTACTGGACTGTGGATAGTTATTTTTATATATGTTGAATTTACTGTTAACTTTTGTCCAGATAAATCTCAGCTTTCCTGCCTACTATTGGCGTGAAATTCTTTCTTTTCTCCTTTCTTTTGGCAGTTTTCTTGAAATTATTTTGAATAATCCATATATTTTGTTTATATTATTATTCAGGTTAGGTTTTTACATCTATTCCGTCATTTGATAGTAGTTCTTTTTAAAGTGGTACATCTAATCTACGAGGTCCCCAAATTTCAACAAATTTGTTCCTTTACTTGAAATGTTTTTTTTTTCTTTAATTTAAAAATAACTACTGGGATACTAATTTAATTTTGAGCCAGAAATGATCATGATTAACGAACACATTTATTGCAGCCGAATGTTGTTATCCAGGGTCCTGTTTGAGCTGTAATTTATTTCAAACGTGTCAAAACTTTGAACGCGCGACAAGAGGTAGTGTTGTGCGCAAATAAGGATGTTGTATATAAAATGGAAGCCATTTTATGTTGACTTTCATTTTTCCTATTTGAAACTATAAAAGAAGCTGCAGTTCTACATCTGAATTTATATTTTCCATCCTTTAGGTTTTGGATTGTAAAACATTTTAAATTATCTTGGTAACTTAGTTTAGTTAATTAGTTTCATCTTTCTCGTGTTCGGCGTTTTTGAGTTTTTTTTACCAGGATAAACCTAGGGACAGTAATTTTAGCAGTTTTGCACATTTTAATGAAGGAATTATTTTTTTAACCCAACTAACACCTTTAGGGTCCTTCCTACTGGTATCCATCCTACGGGTTTTTTATTACTGGTATTCTTCCTATTGTTTATAGTTCTGGTTTTTCTTCCACATTTCCCTTTTTGATGTTACACTATATACCCAGTCAAACAGAGTTGCAGCCTGATTTGTTCAAGATCACACAGCCAGCAGTCTCACTATCTAATTAACAAACAATTATTTTTTATTTTAATGATAACCAATTAATTTAGTAAATTTCATTCTTTTGCGTTACATTTTAGCGCCAGTAAGCACTAGAGTATGTTGCATGTTAAATTTTATTTGATCTCTTTTTTTGTAGCATAACATAACTTTATTTCTTTTATTGAAATTTTTTGTTCACCTTCGTGAACTTCAATGTATTATTTAACTCGGAACTAACTTTAATTTTATTAAAGGAGTAAATTTTGTAAAATATTTTAATTATTTGAACTTGATTTTTCTTATATTATATCTAGCTTTACGTTACAGCTACACAATAGCTATTCAGTTAAAGATTCTTACATTTATTATTTATTTACCATGAGTTTAATTTAACGCACATGCTTATTGTGTATGTATATTTTTTGTGTACTTGCTTATCTATAGAAATAAAGTTGAAAGCTAGTTCCTAACGATATTGGGGAAGATTTCTGCATTCAACCTAGCTAGATGCAGTAGCGCCTCGAACCCACCCCTACTCTACGGAATAGGGGTTAGTTTGTCATTTTTGCTCGCTAGCATGACTACTAGCCTTCAACTGAACTATTGTAATTTTGTTTTAGTTTTTATTAATTAGTTGTTGAATTTCTTCTCACTCAGTTGTGAGGGTTATGTGTAAAATACCAGAGTAGCAAGTTTGTAACAAAGAGTTTTAATTAATTTCGTGTAACGTATAATTACTGCTATTAGTAGGGTATTCCCAAATTAAATAATTGATTTTTTTCAAAAAAAAATGTAAAGGACCTTTATTTCAGGTCTTTATCTATACTTGGCTCTGAAAATTGACACGTGTTATAATTTTAGACTTACGAGTGTGATTGCGGGTCCGTTCCTGACTTTCTTGCTAATAGCAAAGGTTGTTTATATCTTCGAGTTGTGTCTTTGTCGGTTACATATCATGTCAAAATTTAATTAAAATGTACCAGTCTGCTTAAAAGTTACAGCCCGAAAAACAAATCAATGAGTTCCTATTTTGGGTCACATATCTCCGTTATGGGGCAAATTAGAAAAAATTATACAAAAAACTAGAATTATTTTGAGGCTCTTTAAACATTTCCGAGAGTTTGGCATATACTTACCTGACACATACTGTATTTACAAACTGGTCACTTTTTCAATGAATTTAATTTTATAATAGCATTTGATGGTAGACAGTATATTTTAGGTGCGTAAGACCGTGCCGCCCACAATTTCCTGCTGTCTCATCTTAGTAGCTATTCTAAAATTCTATAAATAAATATCACAATGAGAAAGACACTCTAGAAGTCTAGTCGTTCCTCTTGGCTCTTGCAATTTTAGTACCAAACCATTATAGGTTATTTAGGGCTTACAACTACCAAAAATTCAGGACTTCAAAATCTAAATAAGGCTGCTAACTAGCTGGTTAGATCTCGCCTCTTGTATTAAGCCTCTTCTTCAGCATGCCTGCGAGTTTATTCGCGTAAAGGTTTTTATAACACTTTAAAACACTTAAGTATATTAATAAAAATAAATAGGAAACTGATTTATTTACAATGAGAAACTTAAATGTTTAACAATTCCAAAGTACTACACTAATTGCTTCTGTTGGGCGTTCTATTGTTGAAGAAAATATAACAATCCAATTTAGAAGGTAAAACTTATAATTAGCTTTTTAATATATAAGTTAAGACAAGAATAAAAACAAGAAATATAGCTATTTGTTTTAACCAACGCCATTTAAGTCACCCTTTCACTCAGTGAAATAAAAACAGAATATTCTCTTAACTTTCCAAAAATAAATGAAAAAACAAACAAAACCAATAAAACCTTCATTAACGTCGATTATACATATCACGTAACAAATATCAGACTGCAACTAATGCTTATTATTTCTACAAGAGCACCCCAAGCTTGACTCCCTGCGGCTATTGCCGTTAGTATCTATGTCAGTGGTACACCCTGTAGGGTTTAATTTTATTCCCGAAATTTCGAACAATTTCGGTCCTCTCATTCATAGAAGGCGTTAGTCACTCTAGGCGGGATACTTTATTCCCGAATTGGCCTCTGAGCATCTTAATCTTATTTTTTTTTTAATACAAAAAGTTAACTTTAATTATTCTACGCCTTTTTATAGCTAAAAGAAAACGATAATTCCTGTGGAAAAAACTATTCACTCTTCTTAGCTAAATGGAAGGTAAATATCTAATTCATTATTTCTTGTGACTAGAAAAAAAAACAGTTATACGAATTCCTTTTACATATAGTCAAACAATATACTACATTATAGTGAGCTTATTTGATTATTCTTTTGTTTCCTAATAATGAGAAAATCTTTCAATATTTTAATACCTTCTATTATTTGCCATTAACACATGCTAAGATCACACTTGGCACTTGTCTCTTAGGTCTTAATTACATTACCAGGGTAAACTTTCTTTGACATATTTATTTATAAATATTGAAAGATGATACGACTTTTTAAGTTTATGCCATCTTAAATTGTCTGGGTTTAAAATTTTAAGAAAACATTTAAACGAATCCAAAATAATAAAACTAAATTTAGGTTTAAGTAAGATAATTGATTTATTCTCCTCTAGATTTTCTTGGGTGGTAATATAAGATTTATACTGTCTCAGTTCCCAGGGTTAAAATCCATTGACAGAGTGATTATTTAAATCCTCTTTTCAGTGGAATATACTTCACGTTAATCAGTATAAAATAATTAATATTTGTTCCACTATATTTTATCCTTCCCCATAGATTGAACATTTTCCCACAAAAAGGAAACTAAAAGAATAGATTAATATAATCAACCTTAAACTAATCCACGCCACAATTCTTTCAGTCCTTTTTGCCACTTCTGTTAAATGCAGCAAGAAAACGAATTTTTCCACTAGTCTGAAGACGCTTCACTGTCACATCCTGTTGAGTCTTTATCTAGCCCCTGCATGGTGTCTTTCGTGTCCTGGAGTCCTTTTGCTGTCCCGAACGTTGTAGTAGATTCTTCTACCTGATTGCCGCGTTGCCCTATAGACTAGGCTGCTCACACGCTTGTTGGATGTTCTCTGTATTCATAATTATGCAATGAAATTACCCATTGATGAGTAGTTCCATGCTTCCTCTGTTGCAGCTTACGTAGACCCGACCTCTCAACCTTGAAAAATAGCTTTTTTGTATGAGAATCATTATTGTTGATCCCCACAAATTTCTTTGCTGTTAATTGGTACTGTTTTCTTGGCAATTGAATTTAATGTTGACTGTTTCCATTTCTTCAGGTCATTTTGAGCAAAAATCATCACTGGAGCTGATTGGTAAAATAGAAAAATTCCCCGTGTGAGTCATCCTCTTCTAATTTCTTTACCGTTAACTATGCTACAATTCCTGACCAACTGAATCAGTTTACCGTGTCGCCTTCACTCATGTTTCTTGATTGTGGCCTGGCTTCACAGGAGGCAGAAGTTGTTCATCAAATCATCGCATGCGCAGTTGGATGACCCAATATCATGGTGGAAGGAACTTCTTATTCTAAAACCTCAAGACATTACTAATATTCTTGACAAAATACTAAAAACTCCAATAAAGAAAAAAAAGTTAATAAGTCATATATAGAAGAAAAAAAAAATACTCTAACTTATTACACTGTATCACATATCTTCTTTGATTATACATAGCTTTATTGGCATCCTTTTTTTCTAGTTACTTCTAATATGATAAACTACTAGATATAAGAATATTTGCTAACTGATCATTTAATTTAAAAAATAATCAAACTCGTTTATGTAAATATTTACTTTCCCTTAAACTTCTTTCACTTTTGTACAATGTATTTCCCTAATTTTTGCCATTACAATGCCTAATTTGACAATTCGCTATGAACGTCCTACTTCCTTCCTTGGCTGCTTCTTATATACTCATACCTTCCCAGCGAAACATTCACATTTCGAAGTTTAATCTTTTTTTCCTATGCAAATATAATTTATAATTGCCTACTAGCATCTTACGTAAGAGAATTTTGATCGTCGTAGAGTTGATGTCAAATAGACAAATCGGACTCTTTCACGGCCAAGAAAGACTGTCCATTAGGATTTAGGTATTTTAAAACAATTTCACGAATTAAGCCGTTCTTACGACATCAAAATTGTTCTCCACAGCATTTGTTTCATCTAAACTTGACACTTTACTTAGCCTAACTCGCTGATGTTATTAACTATTGTGACAAATTGGGTATAAATCCATTTTAACACTCAAATGATCCTAGCAATAATCGAAGATCGAATTTCTATAACGGTAGCTGGTCTTGAGTACTATTTAAGAATTTCTACATGTTTCAAACAGTGCCGGACTCCTTTTAAAATAAAAATTGAATTTTCGGATTGAATTATATGCTAATCTTGCTCGATGAATATATATATTTTTTTAAACTTCATTCGATTTTGTGATGAGCTGCTTAATGTGGCTTTCTATAAATACTAATATGCCATCCAAATAAATATCACAATATAAGTTTATCAGATAGTAAATTACACATATCATTAATCGCTATTAGGTAAAGGGAGAATTAGCTAGCCCAAAAGGCAAATGGTTATATTTCTAGTGACCCCAGGGACTTAATATGCCATTTATTCTTTGTTTTTTTTTTGGTAAAGTTTAATCTGCCAATACTGTCAAGTATATTAAGATTGGAGAACAAAAATAAACTGTAATTTTACTAAGTTAACAAAAATTGCTGCAGAATCTAAATTTCTTTGTTTCGTCCTAACTTTTCTTTTTCGTTAAGATCACTGGTTCGCTTTAAAGAGACACAGAGGGTTTAATAATTTACTTGTCCTAACATTACCTTTATCTTATTCTTAATTTCATCACTCAACACGTACGGAATTCGGTAAGGCGCTCTTGCGGTCGGTGAATGAACACCTATGTCGATTTTATAGATCACGAACTCTGTAGTTTCTAATGGCTTATCTTCCACCTCGAAGATGTAGCCATAATTTCCTAGAAATTGTAACAACATATTACTCTCGCTTATCTTCCTCCTTGAAGATATTTCTTAACTTGTACACTTTCTTCTTTAGTGAAAACGTCTCATAATACCCCATGAACTGTAACATTCCACTATTGCAGCATCTTACAAACGATAATATATATTCTCATATTGTACCCATAGATTCAACTCAAAACGCAAAAAACACAGCCTTAGTGAGTGACCGCTGTAAACTCCGTCCTATAATGAGTGAAACTTCCAAGAGTTCAAACAATCCTACAAGAATCGGTTGCTTCGAGTAACTACCTATCTTGCTACTCTGATCGCCAATCCGAGGCATTAGACAGCTGAATTATTTTACTATTATTAAGCCAAGGGTTATTCTCAAACTTTCCCAAACCATTAAATATCAGGTTAATCGCTAGAAAACTAGACAAGGGTTTTCTATATCTCTGAATTGCTCTATTGAGATATATCACGGATGGTAAACTTGGAAACTAGACTTGTATGTCTCACTCTTACGTGGTATCACTTTTAACTAGAATTAAAAAAAAACTCCGCGATCAGGCCTTGGTTCTCTTAGACCGCCTGGATAGCACCAGCATTTCTGCCCGTCGTGCTAAAATTTCAAAAAAGTGAAAAACTCAAAGGCGACTGATTTACCAGGTTTACCGCCTTGAATGACAGTATGGTAGAGTCGTAAAAGATTGCAATTCAACAAGATCGAGCTATATCTACGCAAGTCCAACTTTCTCAAACTGAAAGTGATTACAGGCTTGAATTTTTCCAAAAAAAATGCTATTCTGAATTCGGAAAGTTTGCTATTCTTTCTGGATATGTTCATAATATTAAAATCTAAGATATAAATGCTACGATGAGAAAGTTTCGTTAACAAATAAGATAATGACACAGATGTGCCACAATTCGCTAGAAAACTTACCGACTCGTCAAGTTGAACCTTAAGTAAATATACTTAAACTACTCTCCATTGACGGCGAATGATATGTAAGGTTTTCTACAAATGACGGGAAGGGACTCTATTAAAGGTTTTCTTGGCATTGTCTTTCTTTTAAAGAGCATTGTTTTTAAAGGAGTGTCCTTTCTTTTTGCAGTTATAACAAGTAAGAGGCGATGGACAGTTATTCGCCATATGACCTACCTGTTGACAGTTAAAGCACCTTCTTTCCGTGGTGTTTGCAAAATTGTTATTATTTTTATTGTTATTTCTGAAAAATGCTTTTCTTTTCTACGTTGTTTATGAGATGATGTATTTTTCGAACTGTTCTTTTCTGTCTCTCTATTTCGTTTCGATCTTACGTTATCTTCAGTGGATTGTTGATTATTTGACAATAACTGTTTAGGTATAGCACCTTAAGTTCCGTCTACATATCGCACAAATGATGAGTTCCGATCCTGGTATAAATTACTAAGCAGCTGCCTAAAAATTGCTCATATTTCTCTACTACTCTAGGACGTCTTCTAAAATATAAAAGTCACCGTTCTCAATTACTTTATTGGCCAGACGACTATTAATACCCTGTATAAACTGCTCTACTAAAACTTTGTTCCTATACACCACTTGAGTTGTATTAGCATTTTCTTCAGGAAACGCCATTAACGAAAATTTTATGTAGGCGTAATCACCCAGAGCTTCGTCTGGTTTTTTGACGCAACATGGAAATTCTTTCCTCTCTCGTAATTGAAATACGTGGGTACCAAATTCTCGCCGTATCTAAATAATAATTTCATCAATTGTCTTGGACTTATCTGTCGGTCTAAGAGCATATAACTCCTCTTTTACTATATCTTTCAATTTCTTAATCAAAAATTTTAGGAACTTGGTTTCCGTCCAATTTTGTTGACTGTAAATCGAAATCAAGGCTTCTGTAAAAGCCTCATAATCCTTTCCTCCATTGTAAGGATCAATAGTATCTAAATCATTTATTTCAGTTAGTAACTATATTTTTGTCTTCAGATCGTCTAAGTGAAAAGACCTAGGCACTCGTAACCTAATCTCCGACTCAGAGTCACCAACCACTGATTGTTCTTTTCCAGATTGATTCATTATTACTAACTCTTTCGCAACTTTTGCCTGTAATTCCTTAATCTGTTCTACGTCACGGGAGAGAAAAAGAATTAAAATGAAAATGGATGAATGAAAATTAAATATTTGATGCTTCTGTACAGGTGGTTATTTTTTTAGTGTTGATCGCTCCTTCTTTAGGGCAGTGCCTAGGCTAGCATGCCGGAGATTAGGGGGGGTATATAAATTCAAAGCGCCACCTATTTTGGGCCCATCGGTAGGAAGAAGCGATGATCTTATCGAAAACAGGAAACAACTGGATCCAAAAATAAAACACACCGATTCCAAAAACAATTAAAATCTATATTTAACAATAAAAAAAAGGGATTTTGAATTACAGTTTTAAACTAAAGAAATATGTGACTATTTGCTAAATGGATCATAACAAAAAAAAAACAAAGAAACAATGAACAACCCTACTACAAGTATGACGTCATCTGCGCCATACGCCAAGTCGGTTTAGATGTAGGTCCAGCTTTAATTTTCACTATCGGCTAAACTGATTAACCTTACTTTTTGAGTACGGTTGAATTTTGCAGTAACGAATTATCTAGTACGCCGATTAAAATTATGTTTACTTAAGCCTAATTAAAAGTGTTGGACTATTAATATGTGAAGTGATGTTTTAAATTACCTAGTGTATACGTATACTTTCGGTTTACAAGGTATTTTAAATGAAATCAAAAATAAAGTGTCCTGTAATTGCTCGCATAAAGTCTTATTAGTTCCCAATCACAGGGGAAAAAGGAAAGTATACATTAAAACCGGTAATTTCACTGTTTATTACGAAGTTCTAATACCTGAAAGGCAGTTTTGTCATTAAATCCAAACACTTTCGGCAAGCTGGATAGCCGATGACCTCTATGGAGCAGTGGTGTGTAATATGTCGGCTCTGGTAGGCAAATCTAATTTTAGGCAGGAAGGCTAAGTCCCGGTATAATAAGAACTGTTTGTGGCATGTACCTGATTGTCTTTAAGGGTGCACCAAGTATTTAAAGTCACAAAGGTGGTGTTTTAACTTTTTAGGTGAGATCACTTTCACTAAACTGTACTTAACGAAAAACGAATACAATAAAACTTTGTTTATCCTCAATATCTGGCAAATGATGCCTTAACGCACTAAACTATGATTTTAGCAGCAAACAGGAATAAAAGTAGTATTATACTCTGAGAAAATCAGCAAAAAATCTGCTTTCTGGGTTTATGCCAGTTTTCACAACCAAGGCTTGGCCCAGACTCTCTCTACTGACACTCAAGAGCGCCAAGAAAAAAACAAAAGATTAACTAACTACACCCTTGATGAAAGTGGCAAAAGTGGAGTGTTTGATATATTTCTAGGCACACTTGATTTTTTTTTACAAAACCGGTTTTTGGTGTGACAGTGACAAAAACTTCTAGCTTTTATTTTATATTTACAAGAACAAAACTGTAACATCTGTCTTCGCAGTACTTCCACACTTCTATTCCCTGATTGACCCTCCTTGCCGCCAGTAAAAGCTTTATTGCATTTGTCGTATTCCGACATATTCAATAAGTTATATTTCTTATGTTGTTATTTTCGTGGACTATATAACTATTTTCTCGCATATAGTTTCGTCTAAACGGTGTTACTTTCTTATACCACTATATCTCCCATATATAATTTTTTACACCTGGATATATTTTCGTTTAAACACCGTTATGTACTTACACCGCTACATCTAGTACCAGATACTTTTTATATCTAGATATAGCACACCAACTGCTCCTTCTCCTTCACTATAAGTTCAAAAGAAGACTCATCGACATATATCCGCCTTAAAATTCCTTTAATATATGTTCCTTTACACCTTATGTCTTTTATTTTATCAACTTAAAAAAATAAATAAATAAAGTGTAAACAAACCCAAAGAGGTATTAACGCGATAAAAATCGACAATCACTCTATCCCTGATCCAATGTTACACACGCCCCAAAATAATAAAAAAAAAATGTTTAGCTATTACCTCGGTCACAGTTAGCAAAATATTATACCCTTACCCCATTTAAATTTTCTTTTGTTCTTCAGGGAAAAACCTCAACTTAGTTTCAGAAATCGCGGTAATGGTATCTGATTATCCAGAGCCTAATTTTGGACTTCTGACGGCGATTCTAAAATTCACACAACACTAATTTCTCTTTAAACAAAAAATGAAAAATTTCTTCACGATAAAAACAATGCTAATTGTGTAAGTGAAATGCTATCCAGAGAAATGTAAATAACTTCAAATATTCTCAACGAGCAAAATTTATTTCATAAGTAATAGTCACTCTGGATTTCGTTAATTAACCCTTTCTTTATAAACTTATCGCACCACTCAAAAAAAAAACCTGTAAAATATATTTAGTGACCCATTACGGCAATAAAACAAATAATAAAGTGTCCCTTCTGTCTAACTTACACTGCAGGTAAGAAGTAAAAGTTTTTGTGCAGAAAATGTATAGAATATTATTACGAATCTAATAAATGTTATCACTTCAAATACAAATACATATAAATATTCGCATGCAACCTACCTTCGTTGTCAAAATAAATAAAATAATATTTTGAAGTAATCTATAAAAAATCATAGAAATATTCAACTATAAACAAATAAAAATTACCTATTAAACTACACAATTAAATGCGACAAAAAAGTCATAGATTTATGACGCCCTGTTAAACTCTCAATTAATACTTGAACGTTAATCAAAATACAGATTATACATCTTCAATCGATTCTCCATTGATCAGGTTACACCAACACTGCTCTTGTAAAAAAAAAACACTTCGACATGTAACCTCTCTTGTCGTTCCAATAAAACTGATCGTCAGTCTGTAATACAACGATTCTTAATTGGTTGACTTGGATCCTTCGATCTGGTTTTTGTAACTTTCAACACTGAACAAAATAAACACAAGTGCAGAAGAATAAATTATTTCGGCCACAATGCTATATTAAAGTGATTCTGCACTAATCACTTAGCTACAATCTGTATATCGTTAGTTTTAAAATACTTAAAAACTTGACACTTTAGTTATTTCTTCCCGGAATTAATAATACCAAATAAAAACTACTTTTTATTCCTTTTAACTTTAAAACAACTTCACATTTTTATCTGTAAAATTACTATTCTCAGTAAAAATAATTAAACGTAAAAATAATCAGCAAATTAAATTTATTTTATTTCTAATAATATCTAGCCTTAGCTTGCTTATTTTTAAACAAAAAAAGCAACAGCTATACTTTATTAAAATTATAATAATAATAATTATCTCACAACAAATGACAAAAGTACTTAGTATGTAGGTACGTGCCTAGCCTTGAAGCTGTAAATTTCCCAGAAAGTTTCTAACCAAGATTTTATTATTTTTCCTTAAAATATTAACTTTTTAATTAAATTGAAATAAAAAAAAAAAGGAAATTTGATTAATAAATTTTTTTAAGAGCTATAAATTCGCTAATTATGAATATTTCAAAATAAAAAATAAATTTTCAAATCAAAATTACTGATTAATAGAAATTAGCTACTACGCGTTCTTTTTTTAAAATATTAATTTTGCAACTACAGAAATTATATTTATCAACATCTTTAAAGCAAAAGTTTATTTTTATTAACATCCCACCGCTGCCACCACATTTTGTGTGAGAGCATTTGATCGTAGACTCCTGCAAACTGTATATTTTGGTAGCATAAGACCGTGCCTCCCACAATTTCCTGCTGTCTCTCTTCTCTCACCATTCTAAAATGATATAAATAAATATTACAATGACAAAGGCACTCTGGAAATCTAGTCGTTCCTCTTGGCTCTTACAGTTTTAGTACCAAACAATTACAAGTTATTTAGGGCTTACCACTACCAAAACTCAGGATTTCAGAACTGAGGTAAGGCTACTAACTAGCTGGTCAGATCTCGCCTCTTGTATTGAATCACTTCCTCAGAGCACCCACAAGTTTAATCGAGTGAAGGTTTTTTTAAACTTCAACAAAACAAGTTTCTCAAAACACTTAAGTCAATTAACAAAAATAATTATAAAACGAATTTATTTACAATGAAAACTAAGAATTCTATAAGAGCACCCCGAGCTTGACTCCCCGCGGCTATTTCCGTTAGTACAATAATTCCCGTTGAAAGAAAACTATTAATTCTTCTGATTTATTTAGGAAGTAAATATTTAACTCGTTATTACCTGTGACTAGAGAAAAAACAGTCACTATACGAATTGTTTGTACAAGTAGTCAAACAATATACTACATTACAGTGAGCTTTATTGAATATTCTTTTGTTTCCTAATAATGGGAAAATCGTTCAATATTTTAATGCATTGTATTAGTTGCCGTTAACATGTGCTCTCAGTTCTTATCCCTTAGGTTTTAATTACATAACTAGAGTGAGATTTCTTAAATAGATTTGTTTATAAATATTAAAAGAGGTGTTTTTAGTTTACATCGTCATAAATTGTCTGGATATATATTTTTAAGAAAACATTTTAACAACTGAAATGTAATAAAACCGAATTTAGGCTTAAGTACGATATTTGATTTATTCTTCTTTTCTATCTCAGTGCCCATGGTTAAAATCCATTTACAGAGTGATTATTTAATTCCTTCTTCTAGTGGAATATTCACGTTAATCAGTATAAAATAATTTCCAATTCCCCTGGTCGCTGTAAGAAAAATATTTCAATCGTAATATATAATATTAGTATACTATATTATAGTGGCATCATATTATGTATTTCTTATTTAAACATATGTTTTACATATTATAAATAATATTATATCATATATTTTCATAAAGTAAAAAAGAGGATATAGCTTCTATAGAGGCGTGTCAATCCTTTGGGGAAAGAAAATTACTGCACAGCGCAGAACTTAATAAAATCCTTAGCGTATCCTCGAAAGTTCTCATCAGTTTCTCCTAAACCAAAATTTGCCTTAAATACAAATGTGATGTATAGAAATATAAATCCCAAAGTGGTAAATGTAATACATACTTCCAATCATTCTCAAGTAAAAAAAAATTAATGTTGAAAATAAACCGAAATATATAAGGATGGCTACCATACAGCGGGTATCTTGTAGTCCAGTAAGTTTTCATAGCTGATGAAAAAACATGGCTTAACTAAAATTTTTTATATGTATTTGAATTCCTTGTTATGAGTGGATTCCCAGAAAATAATCAGGTAATTTGTTATTTCCAAAAAAAAATTCAAATTTTTTTTTTTGTTTTCTATTATAGCTCCACTAATCGTTGCCTTAATACCTTAAACATATTTTAATATAATTCTATTTTATTTATTAATTATGAGCATCTAATCAATTAATAATCAATATAGTAGGATAAGGATTTTCAGTTATTATTACTATTTTTGCATATGTTGCAAGTGAAAACTTCTTTAGGCGTGCTGAGCACTATATTTTGTAGGTATTGAATGAGACTGAGCCGTCACGTTTATCTGTGCAATGCTCGTTCGGGCAAAGTCGTTTTGAGTCGACTAAGGGAGCGTCACAACCTCACCTTGATGAAGTTTTCACTTCTGTCGTGTGTTCTTAAGTACACAGAAATTTTAATGTTTTCCAAAAATTTTCTTTCGTACGATATAAGGCATTGAGTTAAATACCTAATTTTCAAAGATAATGAACTTTCTGGCAAAAAAATTAACATCGTTTTGTGGTAAATATGATATTTAAATAATCGGAGAGCTGTATATAATTTTAAAATACTTACCGATGAAGATACTTTGTATGATATTTTCTCGCAAATAATATATTTGTAAGAATTTATCGCACTATTAGAGCGCCTCGCTGACAACTGCGTCGCGTTGATATTTTTACATTCTTCAAAAATATTTTTATTTAGGTCACTATTTTCTCATTTTAGATTTTTATTTTAAATTTTTAAATTATCTAAGGTTTTTTTGTGTATTTTTTATAGCACCCATTGGTCATGTGATATTTAAACAAATCTAAAACTTACATCAATTGCATTCAATAATCACATATTATATTAACCATGGCATATTTAAAGTTACAATGTTTAAGGTGTAGAATTATATGCATAGAGTTTATTATAAAGTAATATTATCTTTTTTCAGGCAGCCTTGCGTAGTCGATTCCTACCTTAGTCAGTACTTGTTAAATTTATGCCTTTTTTATTTTCTTGACGAATAATGCAGAAACCAAGGTTAAAAGAATATTCTTTTTCTCAACAACTTGTCTATTTCGTAAATAAAACTCAGCAGTGGACATAAACGAAAATACGGGCAGTAGCGTCATTAATAAGTTGCTACCTGATTATTTATTAGCTCACGAATATATTAATGCAATCATAATTCTTCTAATCGCTGAATCTCAACATAAAAATGCTGTCTAACTGATGTGCTAATAATAAAGTATGTATAATATACTTGTCAGAGTACGATATTGTATTTTATTTATTAACATACAGAACAGATATCGACCAGCTCGCTTTCAAACATTGTTATAATTACTGAAGTTCCTTATGTTAGTGAATGTTTATTTTATGATTATAATTTTATAATAAATAATAAAATTTTTATAAAAAAAATTGAACCGACTTCTAAAAGTGTGCTAAAAAGTGAAAAAAAATTATAATTTTTTATATGAAATTGAAATTTTTGAAGTCGGTACCAATACCTGACACAATGTGATTCACATAAACAGATTGAAAATTCTTTATTTGTAATTGTTTTCTTACCATAATTTGTATATATTAGTAGTTATTTGTTTCATTTAGAAATAATTTGGCACCGACTTCAAAAATTTCAATTTTATATAAAAATTTATAGTTATTTTTCACTATTTAGCGCACTTTTAGAAGACGGTTCAATTTTTTTAGAAAAATTTTATTTTTCGGTTTTTACTTTGAATTCATTATGATATCAATAAATTATTTGAACTAAGTACTAATCGAGATTAGTGTACCTCGCAACAACTCCAAGGTGGCAAAAACGTACCCATGTTATCCAGAGTTGTAAATCACCCTAAAATGAACGACTAAAAATTCTTTGATTCTTAGAGTTCTCCAAATACCAGTGAAATTATGTCTAACAAATATTTAGTCTGTCATAGTAAATCCACTATTTTAAATTTCAAATTAATTTCAGACTGGTAATACAGGCCCCAAAATATCCCAATATCGATATTTAAAGAACTTGAGATGTAAATTTCTTAGCTCGATATACTGCATATTGTGTTTATGTACGCCCCAGGAACCCCACAATATCAATTTTAGACAAAATCGGAAAATGTAAAATTTTCAGTCCCTCATATTGTATCTAAGAGTTTTAAAAAATTAACTTCATATTCGCAATGCACGACCCCGAAAACCCTCTAATACCAAATCTGAAAAAATGCGAATAAGGTAAAATTTTCAACCCACCATATTGGATCCGCCATATTTAATTTCAAGAAATAATTTTAACGCCTTAATCTAATATAAATCTAAACCCTTTAAAGCCCCCTAGTATCAATTTTGGATGAAATCCAGAATCTTAAAATTTCTAGACCGTTATAGTGCATTCGACATATGTGATTTTCTTAAAATAATTTTATATTCGCTATTTATATCCTCAAAAACGATTCAGCCCCACATTTGAACAAAATCGAAAAATGTAAAATTTTTAGTCCGCCATATTTTATTCGCCATATTGAATCCTGAAAAAATACTATTAAATTCATAATTTATACCCTCAAGAAACCCCTATGTCAATTTTGGAGAAAATACAAAAATGTAAAATTTTTAAGACACCATATTGAATCCGCCAGATTAAGTTTTTCAAAAATATTTTAAATTTGTAATCGGCACTAACAAAAATCCCCCAATACCGATTTTAGACAAAATCGAGAGATTTAAAACCTTTAATTCGCCATCTTGAATCCGTCATATTTATTTTTTTTTTCAAATAATTTCAGATTCGTAATGTGCGATCCCAAAAACCTTCCCGTATCAATTTTGAAAAAAATCAGACAAAATGAATTTTTTCGTCCGCCATGTTGAATTTTTTAAAATTATTTTAGATTCGTTATGTGCAATCTTGAAAACTGCTCCATACCAATTGACTTTTTCGTCCGCCATATTGGATCCACCATATTGAATTTCTTAAAAATAATTTTAGACTCATCAAGGGCGTCCCCGAAAACTCTTCCGTACGAATTTTGTAGAAAATCGTTCGAAACTGATTTTTATGTCCGCCTTATTGGATCCGCCATATTGAATTTGTAAAAAAAATTTGTATTCGTTATGTGTGACCCCGAAAACTCCCCCATACCAATTTTGGAGAAAATCGGACAAAATCAAATTTTTTGGTCCACCATATTGGATCTGCCATATTGAATTTTTTAAATTAATTTTAGATTCGTTTTGTACGACCCCGAAATTTCCCTCATACAAATTTTTGAGAAAATCAGACAAAATTAATTTTTTTGCCGCCATATTATCAGCGCCATCTTGGGTTTTACTGCACCAATTTCGTCCAAAAAATATGGGACCAGCACAACAACTTCACTCAAATCAGTGCCGCCGTTTTGGAGTAATCGGTGTAGATACATAAAAAATTACATAGTTGATGAATTGAGAATCTCCTTTTTTAGAAGTCGGTTAAAAAAAATAGATATGTATGAAAATGTGTTTGAAGTATCAATGTAACGATTAACGAAAACTATAATGAATTATGTGCACTAGGTAAGTCCCTGGAAGTAAACTTGTATTTCATTTCCTACACGGCGGCGCGTACTTATTATTAATGATACGTTATTTGTTTATAGCGTTAAAAAGTAACAAAAACATTACATTTTCGCATTGTCATTAATCCAAACTAGTCGTTCTTCACTTGAACTTCGTTGACCACAGAATTTGAGAAAATTTTTTCATGTTGAGAAGTGGCAAAAAGTGACATTTTTCAAATGCTTAAAAAATTACAAAATGCACTTTTTGCTTAGAATCGACCGAGAATTATCAGAATTTTTTATTAAAAGAAAGCAAGTACTGTCTTAGATCTTTTAACCACGTTATTCATCTCCTACTAGAACCTCGTTTGCTGTTTATTTTTTCTTATATTATGAAGTGGAATATGCCATATTTCTCACGGTGACTCATAATATGACCGAAGTACTCGAGCTTATTTTTTTTTTTTGATTGTTAGAATTATTTATAGATTTTTCTTCATTCGCTCTAGTACTTCTAAATTCTTTACTTTATCAATCTAGCTGATTTTTAGCGACGGCACTCTCTCATTTCAAAGTCCTCTAAACGTTTGAACGTCACTTCAGTGATTATCCATGACTCCATATTATAAAGGAGAACAGGGAACACGTAACATCTAACCATTTTTATTCGGAGGCCGAGTTAAATTATGGCTACAGAGAGCTTTTTTCATTTTTCGAAATGCTGGTCATTCTCTTTCTATTCTAATTTTAATTTCATTGGATGTGTCCTATTTATCATTGATTGATACTAGTGCCCAAGTATGTCATTTTATCAACTCGCTCCAGAAGTGCTCCCTCCATGTAAATGCCTTGTCCTGAGAAATCGTGCTTACTAATGATCATATATTAAGTTTTGTTGACATTTAGTTTGAGTCCATACTGAGTACACGAATTCGTAATCTAATTGACTAATAACTGCAGATCTTTCTTGGTGTGTGCAATGATTAAAATATCATTAGCGCATCTGATGTTGTTAAGAGTTTTTCCATGTATAATCACTCCCGGCATGCTGTCAGTTAAGGCTTCGTTGCAAATTTCTTCCGAATATATGTTGAACAACAAAAGTGACAGAATGTAACCCTGACATACCCCTCTGCTGTTCTCTATGTTATCGCTGAGATGCAGTCCAATTTTTTCTACTGCTTTCTGATTTCAATACAGATTTTGAATAATTCGGATGTCTTTAGTGTCTATCCCAGACCCTTTAAGATGTTGCACCTTATCAAAAATTTTTTCAAAATAAATATTACATAGACCTACATGATAATTTATATTTCAACACTTCTGAATCAACACCTGTACACCAAAAAAGTTTCCCTTTTTCCCAGACTCTTATGAAAACCTAACTTAATTTCCCCAATTTTATCTTCCAGTTTACTGTATATCCTTTAATATATTATATTTGGAAATATCTTTAAAACATGGCTCATCAAACTGATACTCTGACGGTCATTGCATTTTGTTGCCGTGTTCTTTTATGGAAGCATAAAAAATGCTGATTTTAATCAATCCTCTGGTTTAATTTCAGTTACATATACGGTGCTGAAGAGCTCTGTCATTGCTCAGATTACTTCATTCTTTAGCAACTTAAATATTTCAGCAGTAAATTCATCTGGGCCCGTCGCTTCTCCGGCCTTTGCCAGTTTGACTGCTGTTTTGAATTCTTCTTTGGTTATTGGTGATCCAGTGTGTCTCACATGGTCAGAATCACGTTGAAAACTTCTGTTTTCGTCAAATAATCCTTGAAGGTAAGTAGTGAACATAACCCGATCATCTCCATCCCCCACTAATCGGCCTTGACCTTGACCTTGCCCCACCCTCTTTGACCCCGCCCACATGTCCTTGTCATTGACCTTGAAAGTGCACGTGTGCTTTGTCCTTGGCCTTGATCTTGTGTTCAAGGTTGTGTGTGTGACCTTGACCTTGACCTTGGTCGAGATGACCTTGACTTTGTTGGGGGGCCATCTTGGGTGTGTGACCTTGAAGTAGTTATTTGTGCATTGTAATAGTGTGGGATGATCTTGAAAAGATTTTGACCTTGCAAATTGTTCTATAAATTTGTGTGAGTCTATTTACATTCATTCAGTGTGAAATGTCAGATACGGAACTATCTAAAGGAAAAATTATAGAGCAAGTCGGCAGAGTAATTTGTTTATATCAGAGTAATTTAAAAAGTTTGTGTGATTTTGAAGAAAAGGATCTAGCATTTTTTCCTCTCGAATATTTAAAAAATTGCGTTGATACGCTGAGTTTACGGCAAATTTGGGATAAGCTGCCAGCGCCATATCGGTGTGACAAGGAACTACAGTTAAGCTTACCCTGTTACATTCACTATGAACAAATATATCGTCATTATATAGATGGGCCACCACCAGCAATAAAAAAGTGTCGTGAATGTAAAAATAAGTGAATAATATGAATAGTGCTCTGCAAGAGACAGTAAAAAAATTGGGCGATGAGTTCACTGAAATGGCTAGTAATTATTTCAATGATGCAATGAAAAGTCGAGCAGAATGGGCATCGCGCTATTGTGATTTGGCTTATGAATATGAAAAGGCTGCGAATGCAAGTCGTAAATATGGCAGCACAACAATAAATTTACAAGACTTTGTTCGTGAAATAAAAAAGTTGGGCGTTAGTGACTGTTTGGAAAAACCGATTAGTTTCATTGCAGATCCGGTTGTGTTAGATGAAATCAGAGTGTAAGACTTAAGTTTAACGTAGTAGTAGTTAATATGGAAAGTTTAGTGCGAGAAATGTACGAAGAATTTCTAATTTCTGCAGCCTGTTCGGAATTTTACGCATTTGAAATGCAAGATTCGGAGGCTCAGGATTTTAGTGTATTTTTTAAGTATATGGACCATGCAGAAGTGTGTATTTTGGCGAGTATAGTTTGTAAGAATTTTCTAAGAAATAAAAACGAAACAAATATTATTGAACAAATTAAGAAAATTAGGTTTAGGTGATAATGTTACATGTATAGAAGAACGGCAGAAAAAAGTAAATCAATAAAGTACATAAAATGTAGTTATGGCTGGGGCACACTTGTGCGACAAATTTTTATATGGTTCCATAGACATGGATACATTTTGTGCTGAAATGATTGAAGAAGAATTAAAAGAATACCTCGTCAATATTCCACATTTACCAGGTGAGCTTGCTGCAAAATATGAATTGGTTTTTGCAACAGCAACAACCCAAGACGTTGACGATCGAAATAGTGTCGGATGGGATAGAATTTTGAGCAACGAAAATGAAGACATGGAAAATTAATTTTTTATAATTTTTGTATTTGTGCAATTAAATAACTGTAAATAAATATCTGTTACAATCACAGTTTTGTTTTATTTCTTTTATAAACATACCAACCCAGTAGATCATAGTCAGTGTTTCTTTTTCTCAGCTGAAATATTTAATATAAGTAGGGTAAATAAAAATAAAATAGTTTAGTAAAGATTGAAAATGAGTCGAGGAAACAACACAATTGATAAATTTGGTCGTCAGAAATGTAATGAAAAATATCATATATTATCTGGGATACAAGGGATTGGTTTTAAACTTACAGCGGATGGGCAGTATGATATGGGTGGAAAAATCATAACCAACTTAGGCGAATCTAGAGATGATGACGATGCTGTGACAAAGCACTTTGTTAATAGAAAGTTTTACAATTTTGCAGTTGTAATATGTGACATATTTAACAAGGATGTCCTCCCCATGATATACAAAAATAATAGTGAGCTTAAAACAAAAATTGAAGTTATTCAGAAAATACTCTATCATCGGCCTTTAAATGACTCATTAAGCGCACTGTCGTACGGCTCGACTTCAAAAAAAAATCTAAAAAAGGGAAAGCAGATTAAAAAATAGGAGAACGCACTCCGAGTGGCATACCCTTGAAGATAACGTCGTAGTCGTCGGTGAATTGGACCTTCCCTCCAAGAATATTGAAATGTTATTTATGTGTATGATGTTTTATTGTCATTGTTTTTAATGATGAAGATTGAAATAAAAAAACTTTATTTTACAATATATTGTTTATTTAGTTTACATTTTAAATTAAAATTATACTCATACAATATGTTATTTAAACAATATTAGCTTGATCTATCCAAGAGTTGAAGTGGTTGGGAAATCCTAGCCATTTGATAAATAATTGATCGGTGTGATTTTTCTTGCGTTGTCTAAGGACCTTTTCTACTAGATAAATGCCAGGACTGATTGTTTTTTGTAGTTCTGATTCGTAAAAACACCCTCTTATAGGCTGACCTTCTAACGATTCCAACAAGTAAGTAGGTGGATTTGTAACGTTAAATTTTAGAACTTTAAACAATTCGGTTGACCAAGAGGGCGTATATCCTTTCTCGAAAAATCTTTCGTACTTGCTAATACGCACAATGTCACCCATGGAAAACTTAATTTATTTAGGTACAATTTTTAAATAATCGTATGCTTTAATTTGTGTTTTTTCTTGCACGTCTGCAGGCTTGATTCCAATGGTGCGATGTTTCGAATGGTTATAGGTTTTTGTTACTGCTGATAATATATGTATCCATTTGTAAGATCCTCTTGTCGAGAATTGTTTATATAAATAATTTTTTAAAGTCCTTATAACTCGCTCAACAATTGCAGCTTTATTTGTGCTGTAAGTGGAATAATGATTTATATTATATTTTTTCTTCAGGGCTTGAAAGTTTGTATTATAGAATTCCTTTCCTTGATCACTTTACAGATTTGTTGGTGTATATGATGCCTCTTCAATGATGCTTTTCATGGCATTAGTAACTTCTATACCAGTCTTGTTTTTTATGGCTTTGGTATAGACAAATTTAGAGTAACAATTTATACAGACTAAAATATAACGATAACCATCGTTTTCATCAGCATACTGTTGCATTTCAGCCAAATCAATTTACCACAAATCTCTGTATCATTTTATTATCGTGCGCCGTCTTACGAAATTTTTTCTAGCCATTCTATGTAGTTCATTAAAAATTTTGATTTTTTCTAGACTGGGCTCCATATTATTAGTAATATTAAAGGTTTCAGATCGAAGGAAGAACTGAATAATATTATTAAATATTGAGCTTAATATATTATATCTTCTTCTCGTAATTCCTCTATGATTGACATAATTTCATTTTCGTGTCCAGTGTGACCGGCCATTTTGGAACTCCACAACAAACGTAAACGATCCACCAACTCTTTAGCTTTGTTCCAGTAGACATATTGAAATTTTTTCGAAGATAATTTCTTTTTTGTGGGTAACTGTAGTTTTTCCGAGAGATTTTTTCTTGTAATAGTACCGCCTAATTTTGTGTCCATTATCAGAGGTTTAATAATTCGTAAATATTTGTTCCATCTGGTCTCCCGTAAACCATCACTTTTTTTTAAAATTATTGTAGACAGCACTCGTTGATTCCAAAATTTCCTTGTACGTTGAAAGTACATTATCACTTAATTGTTGTTCCTTGCCTACACTTGGGGGTGTTTTAAGAAATAACAAATCATAAAGTGCCGGTGATCCACCATATTCTGCAATATTTTTCCCTTTTTTGTATAAGACAATATTTCCATTTCGAAAACGCACCTCTAAATTACCAATAAAATTTTTGTTATAATCTGTTTTTGAACCAAAACGTACACCATATACAGTATCGTATAGAGATGGTTTCGAACGTAATCCTTTCAGGTGTGCGTTTAAAGTATCGGAAGTTGTGATGTCAGCGGATGCGAGAGATGTATTAGTTGATGTCGAGGGTGTATCAAACACCGATTGGCTAATATCTTCTTTTGAAATGCGATGCTGCTGCTGCTGCTGAATAGGTGTGGAGGTTTGAAAGGAATGTGTAGGTTGGGGAAAACCTGATATTTGAGTCGACTGCACTGATGTACTGGGACTATGTGACTTTGTCGCTAGATAATGTTGTTGCTGTTGTTGTTGTTGTTGTTGCTGCTGCTGACGTTGCTTGACCACATCAGATATAGTTGTGAACGGCTTAGAAATGGGTTGATAAAACTTTTCCAATTCCACAACATGAAATTCTTTAGCCTCTTTAATTTGTTTAATTTTTTTTCTGACGACATTGGTAGCTTCCACTAGTTTACGTTTTAAGTCTATCGCGTTATTCATGATGTTAACAAAGGACGTTTCAACAATCAAATGAGTGTTTTCTCTTATTATTACAGTAATATATAGCTATCAAATCCTTTGCGGTATCTTCCCGATTTCACATCACTGTCTTTATCAATTACTAAAAATCCATACTTATTATCCCAACATTTTGAACACATTTCTTGAAATTGACTAAAAGTTAGATCCGGTGAAACGTGGTCGGAAAATATGTGTTTCATATTCAACTCATCTTGTTTAAATATAATAATAAAATTGGCATTGTCTCGCACAAGCTGTTTAGGCACTCGCGAATATGTTTGCGCTAGGTAAAAGGAGTCGATATTTTTATGACGTCCCATGCTAAAGTACGATCTTATAATATCTTGTTTTTCACATATAACATCATCAAAGATAAATATAGAGTTTGGTTTTACATCGGGCGGTTCCACAATATTACTGGAATCACTAAAGGCATAGTAGCCTAAACCTTTGATAAGTGCTAAAATTTTCTTTAAATACTCATATATCGGTTGATACAGAGATTTCGAGTAAATATAGACATTTTCGAAACGTAGCCCAAGGGGGTGTGTAAGCAGCGAAATCATGACATTAGTTTTTCCACAATTGGATGGACCAATTAACAGGCCTCGAATAGAGGAAGGAAGTAGAGGACCGTGTTTCTTCATTATCTTCTTTTCAAATCCAAGTCCAACTTTTTCATTGAGATTGTCAATAGGAAGTTTTTGTTTAAGATCGATAACGCGCATCTTAGGAAAATTTGATATTTTATAGGCAAATTTTCACAAAAACTGTCATTCAGATGCCGAGCGCCAAACGAAGTGGACGGTCTCACGTTTCCAATAAAATTGGACACGGTATTGTGAATTCGTTAATAAATAAATTACCATTCGAGGTACACATTCCTGGTTGTCAATATTGCGGACCCGGAACAAAAGTAATAAAACCTGTAACAAGAGGTAATCCAGGCATTATTCCTTTGGACACCGCATGCAAAAAACACGATTTAGCCTATTTACATTATAAAGACAACATAAGTGCGAGACATCGAGCGGATTACGAGCTTGAACAAAGTGCTTGGAATAGAGTAAAATCGAAAGATTCCAGTTTAGATGAAAAAACAGCAGCTTGGTTAGTTACAAACATTATGAAAGGAAAACAACGTTTTGGTATGGGTGTACCATCATCATTATCAACAAAAAAAAACATCTAGTAAAGGCACACGTCATACAAAAAGGAAAGGTGTTAATAAAAATCGACATGTTCGGAAAGTCAGTTTCGGAACAGCTATTCGACAAGCAGTTCGAAAGGAATTATTAAAAGCCGGAAGTAAAAATGTATTGGAAAAAAATGTCATTAATGCATCTAAAATATCTCTGTCGGCAGCACGTAGATCGGTAAAAGCGGCAGGTGGCAAAAGGAAGGTTCGTACACCGAGAATAATACCGATTCCTAAAACTGGTGGAATATTACCATTAATACCAATTTTTGCCGGGTTATCAGCTTTGGGTTCATTAGCCGGTAGGGCAGCGGGAATTGTGCATGCCATAAAAGCTGTAAAAAAAAGCAGCGAAGATAAAACCGGTGCCGGCCTGTATTTAAAATCGAAAGGAAATGGTTTGTTTCTAAAGCCATATCGTAAAGGTATGGGATTGTTTTCAAATCGTAGATCAAAAAACTAATTGAATCCCTACCTCGAAGACCACTATCTAACATCGATATAGAAAAATATGCCAAAAAGAAAAGAATAGGACACTTTCGAGGCGTTTATATGAGGGATTCATTACCTATACAAGGTCCTCGACGTTACGAAGCAGCAATAGTGAATTTGGATAGTACGCGTGGTGCAGGGACTCATTGGGTAGCTTATAGAAATAATAATTCTAAAGTAACATATTATGACAGCTTCGGCGATTTACCCCCACCGATCGAATTGGTACGATATCTACAAACGGGATCGGAACCATCAAAAATTATTTACTATACATACGATCGTCAACAGGATTTTGGAACAGTCTGGTGTGGACATTTGTGTTTAAAGTTTCTTGTCGAATCATCAGCGTAAAAGATGTCATCATCGTCACCATTAACACCGCAAATGGATCGCAATAACTATACTAAAATGTTGCAATCACTGAAAGCATTTCATCTAGCCGGTGGTTTAAGGAAAATGACCGTGAAACAGTTAGAAAACATGCCCAAGGAAGTAATGATTGCATTAGCCTCAAATGAAATTCTATTCGTCTGGGATAAGTTGCCCGAGCACCTCAAAAGCGATATCGATATATTAAAATATCAGTGCGGTTGCAAACATTACTTCAGCAGCAGCAATTTAAACGAGGTTACGGCTGATGAGGATCTTACGGCAAGAAAAATATTTTGTTGTTATTGCAAAATCCGCGATGTGCGCATAAAAGCAGAAAATAGTCTAAAAACATCACTATCTAATGCAGTGAGAAAAGGTGTGACGATGAATCTTTTTAAATGTTGCCGCTAAGATTAAAACCGAGATGTGTGATGTTTTAATGGTTAGTCATGTCTTATACGTTCACACTAACAGGATACTCGAGCGTCTTAAGCGCCGATTTTTATCCACCAGTCGAATTAAATAGAGAAAACAAATATGGTCTGGCATTGCTGGGATTTTACACATACAATTCAATTTTTAATGTGGACGAAAGCAACAATAAGTTTGCCTACATGAAGGAGGGTTACACCACCGAGCCATTACAATTGCAGATTCCACCTGGGGCCTATGAAATAGATGAGATAGGTAAAGCTATGTAGGAGGTTTTGAAGATTTCAACTGAAGAAAAGAACGATGGAATCTTTTACTTGGTCGCTAATAATAATACGCTGAAATGTGAACTGAAATCCCAATATACTATAGATTTCCGGGGAGAGGTGAGTATCGGTAAAATGTTAGGATTTAATCATACAGTGTTAAAAAGAGACAAAAAGCACGAATCAACCGAGATGGTGGAAATAATGAAAGTACGCATCATACGCGTAGATTGTAATATAATTTCCGGAGCATATATGAATTCTGTGGAAGGTCATACCTTGTTCGAATTCGATATCGACGTGGAGTCCGGTTACAAAATCAGTTTATCGATAACATTACTATTCGCATCTTGGACGATAGCGATGATCTAATCAATTTTCAAGGCGAGAAAATAATCGTGAAATTGGAACTGAAGAAACTTTCATAGAAATGGGTTTTTGCTTCAATCGTCAATTGTGTATGCTGTCGACTAAGATGGGGGAACCGCCAAAACATATTAAAAGTAAAAGAAGAGTTAACGTCAAGGTTAATCGTCGTCCAGACGTTAGATCACAAACATCTCAACAGTTATCTGTCGAAGACTATAAATTTTTAAAATCAATCGGTCTTAAAGTGCGAAAATGATTTCCACCACCAGCGATAAAACAGAGGTTTTCTCCGAAACCATCTTGGACAATTCCATTATTAGTCTAGAAGAGCATACGTATAAACCATACGGATCTCCATCATTCAACAATTCGGATGAAGTCCGTATTCCCATTAATTTTCAAGATATTATACTGGATATCGCCGAAAGTTACATATATATCGAAGGAAAATTTAAACCCATAGACGCAACGAAAAGATGTTTTTTTATCAAATAATGCCCTCGCATTTTTGTTCGATGAAATTCGCTACGAGATGGGAGGTGAGCAGGTCGCCGTGGTTCGTAAACCTGGAGTTACGACGACATTAAAAACCATGGTTTCATTCGGAAGTTTGCAACAAAGATCTCTCATGACGTGCGGATGGGGTCTCGACGAAGCAAACCAAGATATCGTAGACACGGCAAGTAACGTATTCTCCGGGAAATTACCCTTAAATATCTTATGGGATTCGCCCAAGATTATGCAAAAGATGTTTTCAACGTAAAACAAGAGCTTATTATGATTATAGCTCGCACTCTTACCAATTGCTACGTCGGCGAAGTAGAGGCAGAAATTAGTATCGACAAAATCGAATGGAAAATTCGTCACATCATTCCAGACGACAAGCAAAATTTGAAAATACTGTCTCGCATTAATAAAAGTGGAAACAATGTCAGTATTCAAATGGCATATCGTAAATGGGATCTGTACGAATTACCAGCTTTAAGGCAAACATCTTCCGACGTGTGGGCCTTGAGAACGAGTACAAGTCTGGAAAGACGGCGCTATATAATCGTCGGGTTTCAAGACAGCAATAATTGCGACAAGAAAGAAAAAAACGCAACCCAGTTTACCCACGCCGACGTATGCGACATTAGACTGTATCTGAATTCAACCGTTTATCCCTACGATATATGGAATTTAGATTTCGCCAAGAAACTGTACGCAGCAGCCTATTACAATTACGAAAACTTCCAAAGCAGCTACTACGGGCGCGAAATAAACGATCCGATGATAACGTTCGCGGAATATATGAAAAACCCCGTTTTTATTATCAATTGCAGTCATCAACCAGAGGCGATTAACTCATCGACAGTGGATGTGAAATTGGAATTCCAAACGAGAAAGAATAAATTCCCCAAAGACACTAAAGTGTACGCATTAGTTATTCACGACTCATTTTTTAGTTCTAATGTATTAAACGGTTCGGTGACCAATAAATCTATATTTTAATGTATCTATTATATGTAACACAAAATAATGTTAAAATAAGGTACTTGAATCAATAAATTTGTAATGAGTGAAGTAGTAGTTTTATATTTATTTGAAACACAACAGAAAAAAAGTGGACGGAAAAGCCCGCTCTTTAAGAAAGGAGTACGGGAGTTTAGATAATGGTGGTTTATTAAGTGGAAAAAAGAGCTTAGAGAACACAAGAAAAAAATTTTAAGGCAAAATATGAAAACAACGATTTAGAAAATTTGTATTAAAGTAACGGTTAGGAATAGGGAAAAAAAGTTATAAGAAAAAATTGTAGAGGAAATCGAGTACTATATGCAGGCATTTTTCTCGATAGTAAAAACGTAAAAAAAAGAATTTTTTAAAAAAAATTAAAAATGGTGAATGCGCGCTAAAGTTGAAGGTTTAGAGCAAAACAATATAAGGAAATTAGAAAGAGAATTTTTTTCTACATATGGTATTATTTTTCAAAATTCGGAAAGATGAAATTTGAAGAAAAGGGTTATAGTAAGTTAGTAATTTGGATTTTTTAAAGCGCTGTAGCTCGGGAACCGTTCGAGATAGAAAAAAATAGCACTTTGATAGCCCAAAATTTTGAGGAGAATGCGATAGTATAAAAAAAATTATTATTTATTTTTTTTAGAAAATGCTGAATACGCGCTAAAGTTGAAGATTTAGAGAAAAACGGTATCAGGAAATTAAAGAAAGAATTTTTTTCTACATATTGCAGTATTTTTGAAAATTCGAAAAAATGAAATTTGAAAAAAAGGGTTCAGAAAGTTAGTAATTTGAATTTTTTAAAGCGCTGTAGCTCGGGAACCGTTCAAGATAGAGAAAAAATAAAATCACTTTAATTACCTAAAATTTTGAGGAGAATACAATGGTAGTAGTGGATATATGAGAGAAGGAAAGAGGAGGAGGAGGAGGAGGAGAAGTAAGAAAAGTAAATCATCAATACTTTTCATCCTCCTCCTCTTTTCTTCTCTCATTATACTTTTCAAATCTCTCATTATACTTATTAAAAAACCTCGTATCATCAACACTTTTCATCCTCCTCCTCTTTTGTTCTCTCATTATACTTTTCAAAAAGCCTCGTATACATCACCTTGAGTTTAATCTTAAAGTTAACAACATGGTTAACCTTTCATCGAATCCGATCATAGTAGGAGATCTAACCTTATGTTTGACCTTGAGGTGGATAACCTTATTTGACCATGAAGTCGATATAAAGTCCTACCACCAATGAATTTTCACTTCAGTAAATTTATAAAATAGATACGTGGAGCAACAAAAGATGATAAATTAAATACCAACAAATAATAAGTAAATAATAATTAAATAATTTTATATTTAATAGTAAATATTACAAAGTAAATATTAAAAAAATTCATTCAAAAATTTATGGATAATAATATTGAAGAAGAAGATCCAGATCTAAATGAATTAATAGGAGTATTGGATTACAATACATATCTTAACGAAAAAAAATTTCAGAAGAACTTCAGAAATTGTTTGGACTACGATATAAATAATTTCGAACAAATTGAAGCTGAATCTGGTGACTCCGATATTGAAGAAGATAATGAAGAAGAAAGTGTTAGTGCTAAATTTTGTTTAGTGAAACATAAGTACACTGATCCCAAAGAAGTTGTGTTCTGTATTACTCAGAGTTATATCGTTGTGTTTGTAGTGACGGAAAATCAAGAAAAAACTCTTTGTCACGCATGCTATCAAATTATACAATATTATCAAAGGGCAGGGGCTCATAGACATGTAAATACTCATAATAAGAGAAAATTAAAACGCTTAAGTGATGATTTACATTGCGATATATGTTCAAGACAGTTGTATCAAATTATTACCCCCAAAGTTTGTTTAATTTGCAATAGTAGTGTTAAAAATATTGATTTAGATTGGGACACAAATGTTCCAGTGGTGCCAATATAATGCCTGGTAAAAAACCAATATATAAAAACGGTAGGAAGTCGCGAAGGGTAAAAAAAAAAAAAGTTGTTAACGAAATAATTGAAAATAAAACCGAAGAATGTCCTATATGTCTTGAAGATATATTATCTAATAAAATGATGTCACCAGAACCTTGTAATCACAGATTTTGCATCCCTTGTTTAGGAGTGTGGATGTTAATTAATAAAACATGTCCAATCTGTCGCAATGAACTATGCGTAATTAAATGTGAAAATGAAGAAACTGTAGTCCTAGAATATTTAGTTTAGAATATATTATTTAATATTTATGTGTTTCAAACCACTTCATACATGTAAAAATGAAGAAATTATAATCCTAGAATATTTATTTTAAAATGTATTTTTATTTAATTTTTATTATTTTAAAATTATTATTGTTTGTATTTAATTTATCCATTTATTCTTATCTTATTGGAATAAAGAATTGAACAATTTCGAAAAAAAAATGTTTTATTTATAAGAATAACGAACAAACATAACAACTCAATACAAAAGTTTTGATTAGTCATAATAGATTGAAAAAATATTTTAAATTAACCACCCTGCTCAAAAATTCTTAATCCTTTCTTATTTTAGAGAGTTTTAAATCTAAAAGTAATAAGTTTATAAATATGAAAGAAAAAATATTATAGGAGATTTAGGTACAGTTATCTTCATACTCCTTTATAATTAGATCAATTAAATAAAATTTACATTTCCTTAAATCGTCTCCGTTACTATTCGTTATCACTTAAACACTTTAACAACCTAAAAATAGTTTCACTTAACTTGTTTGATAAAGCTATCGAAAATATAATAAATTTATAAATATACCTTCCTTCATTCTGGTTTAACTAGAATAAATAAATTTTACCTTAAATTCTTTCAGCTACTAGCCACTATAACTAAAACTTCACTAATTGTTTAACTTAACACTAAAAAAGTCTCACTTAACACTGTCCCTATATTGTCTTTTTCTGTTTTCAATTTCAACTAGAAAAAATAAAAAATCAATTAGTATTTTAGTTATAACGAAGATTAACTATGATTTAAAAAAACATTTAGTATTTATCTAGTAATTACTTACTTCGTAGTAGAATCCACTTCCGAAGATTGTAGGGGACCTGGAACTCCATTTTCTCGACCCCCAACCTCATTTTCTTCAGGGTTTGTTGTTGAAGAAATTATACTACTTTGAATGGGTTGAGGGTCTTGTGGGGGCTCCTGGTCCCTTCTAATGAGGATTCTATTATTATCAACTACAACTACTCTGAAATTTCGTAACATTTTTTTTATAAAAATTAAAAATTTGTTTTGGTTTGATTGAATGTTCAGAATCTTTGACCGCAAATGACAAAAATTGGCCTCGTTAAATAAGCGTTTCTATAAAAGTAGGTCATGGGTACTTTCGCCACACTTTGGGTGCGGCGGCCTTCGGCCGGTTGTTATAGGCGTCATAGGGGGCGGGGGCGGCCTTCGGCCGGGTGTTAGAGGAGTTATAGGGGGCGGGGGCGGCGGAGCGGCGGCCTTCGGCCGCCGCCCCCGCCGCTCCGCCGCCCCCGCCCCCTATAACTCCTCGGCCTTCGGCCTCAGGTGCGGCCTTCGGCCGCCGCCCCCACCGCCTCATGCTTCAGTCCTTCCTTCCACTTCTACTTTTTCGTCCCTGATTATTGTCGGCCGCCGCCCCCGCCGCTCCGCCGCCCCCGCCCCCTATAACTCCTCGGCCTTCGGCCTCAGGTGCGGCCTTCGGCCGCCGCCCCCACCGCCTCATGCTTCAGTCCTTCCTTCCACTTCTACTTTTTCGTCCCTGATTATTGTTTACCCCAACCTTCACCCCTACTGTGTGTGTGTGTGTGTGTGTGTGTGTGTGTGTGTGTGTATGTGTATGTGTGTGTGTGTGTATGTATGTATGTGTGTATGTATGTGTATATGTATGTATGTGTGTGATGGTGTGTATGTGTGTGGTGTGTGTGTGGTATCCTCGTGGGTTTTAAAAATTTTAAAAATTTTAAAAATTAGGGGTCAATGACCTTTATTAAGGTCAATGACCTTTATTGAGGTCATCTTATTTTCAAGGAGAAAGCATGACCTACTTTCATATAAAAGCGGTTGAAAGATCAGTTCAGCCTAAGCTTAAGTCCAGTTCAGTACGTTTTCGGTCCGTCTTATTTAAGTGAAGCGTTCAGTTTAAATTTATCCATTTTTAATTGTTTTTGTGTTTAGTTTAACTTTTTAAAGGTATGTCTTCTTTTGTTTCCACTTTTCCTGAAGAGTTAAAAATGAAAAAAATTAATATCATTTCAAATATAGTAATTCAACCTGCCATTTTGGAAAATGCTAATCAAAATTTAAGTCAGAGGACGCAAAATTTTAATTGTATGGTTAAAGAAATGCAAGAAAGCAATTTAGAAAAGAAATTACTTCAAAATTCTATAGAACCTGATATTAATTTTTTGAATAAATTTGACGATTTTCCGGATTTAGATATTATTTCACAAACAGATTTTGAGATGGAAAATTTAATTTTAGATCAAAATATTGATATAAATAATATTTTAACTTCGGAAACAGCAACTATTTTAACCCCAGAATCTCCAAACATAAATTCAGAGACTACAGACAAAACAGACGCAACTCCTGACATTTCAACTCAGGACTTGGAAAACTTAGACAATTTTAAAAAACTAATGGGAATTCCAAAAAACGTAACTAATGATAGTGATAGCGATTCAGGTTCTAATATTTCGCAAAATTTCTTTGGAATTATTAAGAATACAAATTTAAATTTTGAAATTTCTAAAAATGAAGATAATTTTGAAGTAATTCCTAACACAACTGCTATTTCTCCTTCAACGTCATGCCAAATTTCTAGCGATCCAAAAAATTTAAAAATTTTTAATTCGTCCGAAAATGCTAGTAGTAGTAATAGGGAGGTTCCTGGGAGGGTTTCTGGGGAGGAGGATGGATCGCAAGAAAATTATAAAATTTCGAATTCTAGTGAAGATTTGGGACGTTTTTTTAAGGGGAATGATGTTTTAAGTGAACATCCCAACAAAAATTCACCTATCCTTTTCGAAGAATCGACTCAAAATTCCTTTGATATACCATGTGCCCAAAAAAGTTTTAGGGAACCATTTGACCCATTTCCAAATTCACCAAAAATTTTTGAAAGTTCTCCACCTGATTTTGATGAAATCCTAAATTC